>CAOKZL010001444.1:0-348597 GCA_948472985.1 Iguana delicatissima | reverse complement strand
GATTCAAGCTGCAGGAAAGGAGATTCCACTTGAACCTCAGGAAGAACTTTCTGATGGTCAGAGCTGTTCAGCAGTGGAATATGCTGCCTCGGAGTGTGGTAGAGTCTCCTTCTTTGGGTTTTCTAAGCAGAGGGTGGATGGCCATCTGTTGGGAGCACTTTGATGGGTGTTCTTGCATAGCAGGGGGTTGGACTGGATGGCCCCTGTGGACTCTTCCAACTCTATGATTCTAATTCCAAAGGAAGTCAACTACATAAAAGTCTCACTTGTCCAATTCTGCCAGATCATTTTTGGGGAAGGGGCTCAATCTCTCCACACTTGAAGGGGCTTGAACCACCCCCTGCCCAGTTCTGGGGTCCACAGCTAGCTCCCAAGCATGGAACTTCTTTAACCAAGTTTCATTGACTCCAAGAAGGCGTCAGCAATCTGAGCCTCCCCATCTTCATCTTTTTGGATGATGCTTACATCTTTTCTGTGTGACACCTCTCATTTTGATACTTTCAGACTAAAAAGCTCACAGAAATATATGAACCATGCATGAATAGGATCCGCCTAGAAAATTCCTTGCTGAATCTTCTCTTTCTTAGGTTTCCTACCTTTCGTATCATATTGTTACTCCACTGGCAAAACCCTATCTCAGGGTCTACAATTTTGATGTTAAATATGATTCCATGTGCCTGAGAGGTTGCCCGGATGAGCATGTAGGCAGCCACGGTCGAACGATCGAAAACCAGGTCAGGCCAGTAAAATCCCCAGTCATGTACCCCAGGAGACCTCAAGCTGGGCAAACCCACAATAAACAAAGGGTCCTCAGCCCCTGAGAAGCCAGCTTAAAGAGATTAGCATGTTTGCCCCAAGTTGAGCAAATATCCTATCAGGCGATGACCATTTACGTGAAGTTACACCACAACCAAACGCAGACAAAGATCCTGAGACTTTGGCAACACCTTGTAATCTCATCATGCAAAGGAAGTTACCATTGTGGAGCTTCTTCTCATTGCAACACCCATTGTTCTCCCCGGGAAAGGATTAGCCCTCCAGGTACTTTTCCCCCTACAAATAGTCCCAGTTTTGGAACGGTTCTTTGGATTGCTCCCGGTCATCCCAGCAGACCTTTACTCCATCTGTTGAGCAATCCCCTCAGCCCTCTCTGTGCTGAGCCCCACTTCTCCGCTGTTTTTCCCCGACCAAAGACTTCAGGAAAAGGTGCAGTATTACATCAGCTACAACCCCTTCAATATTCCCCTATCCAGTTTCCTCTCTTTTGCTTCTTAATAGGTCTTGAGTGTGTGAGTGATTGCATTGGTGCGTGAGACTTTCATTCAATAAAATCATTTATTAGACATTTTCGTTTGGCTTTTGGCTTGGCCTGACCCCGTAAAAACTAGGTAGAAAGACTCCATTAGGTTACCCTGCCTCTTGCAATGCTATTGCTCATGCTCTGGCTAGTTTCCATTCCCCATCACATGGAGCACACTGAGGTGTCCCCCAAGGGACCCCAGAAATCAGAGTAACAATATCTTCATCCCTCCATTCACACATTCCTCCCACTTCACCTTCACATTTCTCCTCTTCTTGCTCCAGTCCACACCTCTGACATTGCTAGGGTCTATGGTCATCTTAAGCCATTGTTAAGCTTTCAAGTATCAATTCTGATTTTTACACCTTTTTTTAAAAGGCAGTTTTAATTTTTAATAAAGGGTGTGGGCCTTTGAAAGCTTTGTTTGTCCTTCTCAATGTTCTACCACCTTGTTTACACATTTTCAAGTGGAGTGCAGCATTGTACAGTTAAAAGATCCCTGCAGGCGTTTAGAAATAGGAAGCCACACGTGTTAACATTAGCCTGTTTCTTCCACACCTTTTGCCCATTTGGTTCTTCTTTGCTACAAGAAACACGTTTCCATGTGTGCTTCCTATCTTTCTACTCCCAGCAATTCTGTTGAAGAACATTTTGAATATTAGCTGTCTTCTAAAATGTTTATCCTTCCCAGTTTTATATTACGTGAAGTTTTGAAGTAATATCCACTCTTACTGTAATAGACACAATATCATTCAACTCATTAATACAATTACTTAAGAACTCCAGTTTTGCAAGAATCCTGCTGTAAACCTTACTTCTAGTCTGATACCAATCAAACTATTATTGCAATCATAGACAAAGCCTTAATACACTTTATTTCCTGTAGTCTTCCTTTCTCCAAGTCTGTTAAGAGAATAAAAAGACGCTTCTTGGAAATCCAAAGTTAACCAGTTGCTCCTTGTATTTTGCTCCTGCAAATCATCTTCTTGTCTTTCCTTGTCCTTTCACACAATTATTGAAACAAATTCTATTCAAAAGAAAAACCATAAGTGACCACAAGAATTTCATAGAGTGCAACTGGGGAAACACCATTAGTAAATGTTAATTCTTGAGTCATTTCATTAACTATACAGCGGTTCACAGCCTATGCTTTTTCAGGTTATTATTACTTCTTAGCTTCCTTTCATAGCAACTCTGATGTTACGTAATACTTTTCAATTAAGGAGGGTATTACATATTCCTGTTTCTCTCTCTGTCTCTCTCCCTGGTGGTTTTGAGCAAGCTTTTCAGTCTGACATCTTCAGACAACTCATTTGGCATAGCAGAGTTATTTTTCCAGATGAGAGAAAACAGCATGATCATAAAGAATTAATTATTTACAGGAAGATCAGCACTTCAAGTCACGTCAAGACTTTGCTAATTGTATTTAATTGAATGTTCCACAGTGAGACATATGCACAGTGTTCTTCAGACGTATCATAAGGAAACCAAAATGTTATTAAAACGTTTATGAGTGAGAGTCCAATGGATATGCATATGAGATGGAAAGCTAGACACCTCCAATTTCCAAGTTTTTTTTTAAATGTAACTCAAGAAAATTAATAAAAGTAACTCCATAAAACATTTTTAGCTGAACTGTCCACTCGTCCTTAAAATTACTGCACGAGCTTCTTGAACAAGGTTGGGTAAGATTAGAGAAAGTTTCCTTCAGTTGACTTCCTTCTTATTCTATGTCTTCAAGGTCATAGGCTAACATAGTCTATTTCTATCAAGCGGTTCAGAAAACCTCTGCTATTGGGTTGAAAAAAGATCTGAAAACATTAACTATGGATTTATAGTCCATCTTATGTCAAAGTCTCACAGTGTGCAAAAGCAGCATCTAGACTTTGAATGCACGTTCAAAAAGTTTCACTGGAGGAACAGGAAATGAACAGGTCATGAGGTTTAGGGTCAAATATGAAATGTATGTAGTGATTTGCTGTAACTCACTTTTCTGTGAAGTGTCATTCAAACTTAAATTTGCCCAATGTCCAAAAAATTTTCTCATCTAGTACTGAAATCAATGTTCAGATAGACATCATTAGTAAACGTTAACTCACAAAACATGCTATTAAGTATCTGGTGGTTCAGAGTTTACCTTCTTTCAGGATTGTGCATTGGACACAACTGGGTGGATCCCAACTAAATATATTGCACTAGGTTATCATTGAAATCTCAAGAGTTTTGGTCATGATTGACTTCACATACTGATTTCAACAATCAACAGAATTAACTAGAAGCACTTTAATCTGGCTCCAACCCACGAGGGACATATTGAGCACATTAATTGGACAGATCCGTTCAGCTCACACTGGATACAAATATGTATGTAGTCTGTTCAGACATATGATCAGCTTTCAAGAAGAGGTTTGTATCAACCAAAAGACGTGGTTCAGACCTAATTAATCAATTTGGAAAACAGCCCACTTTGGTTGAATCTGATTCAGAGGCCATCCTATTTAACTCAAAAAATTCAAATGTTTGTGCTTCCCACTGACTGTCATTGGAAATCAATGTTACTATGAGGTTGTTTTGGTTTTTTTGTTTTGTTTTTTTCTAACCAAAGAGAGAGGGATTAGCTATATGTCAGAATTGGATGCCATTTGCAGACCTTACAGCACTTATGGGATGATTAGACCTACTGCATTTTACACAAATATGTACAGTTTTTTTGGTGTCACATGCCTTTACATACTGATTTTTTTAAGAGAAGTGCTGATCTTTTTTTTTTTTCATTTCTTGGTAGAAATGGGTGAAAATTGAAACCCATGCTGAAAGGATCAAGGCTATCAAGCTCAAATTAAAATATAATTTCTGAACCTTGGATTTTGAAATTTTTCCTGAAATCTTATGATGTCACAACAACTGCCTTCAATCATGTCTAATAATTAATAAACTGTTGAAAGATCTATGTAAATCTTATTTTCCTGCTTTCTCCACATGACACGGGAAAGAATGGTCAGACAGCTCTGAAGGTATATTACCTCACACTTGTTTCTGAAATTCAGGCATAAACTGACAACCAAAGGCAGTGGGAGTGAAGACACTATGCTTATTTATCTTTCATGCACAAGGAAGGAACAATAACATCCCCCATAGTCATGTTTTATAGCAAAAAAAGTTACACCCACAATGTAGATGTTCTGCAGTACTGACACTGAACTGCTGGAAATAGATCTCCAAATTTCAGCTACTTACCATGTATAGTATTCTTCTGACAAACAAACAAACAAAAACCTGTAGGACAAAAAAGTTTTTTTTAATTATTGATTTTTACCAGTAGGGTGTTTTTCGTCTCAGCTATGTAAATACGTCGAGATTTTTAAAAATCATCCATGATGGGCTTTGACAAATCATAATGAGGCAAAGGGAAAGTGAAGTGCTCTGCTTGTCAGTTGGCTGGCCCCATTTGGAAGAGCATCAAACTGAGGGGAAACTGGAATTCTTATGGGAGCAAAGAAACATACCATCATGCAAGAACTGTATGTTTTTCTCCAGTCCTAACCCTAACCAGCAATATACTAGAATTCTCATTAGGGTTTGAAAATATCCCACAACTCACATAATGCATTGTGCTTTTTAAAAAAAATAAATCCTAGTGCAATACAGTTAAAACCAATCACATTTGACAGGTCAAAGTACCATAATGAGTTTATGTAGATTGCTCATCAATTAATCTTCTTCTTGACAGGCACTGTTGGTTCACATCTGCTTATCTTAGCTTAAATTTTGCAGCTAGCTATCATCAATCTGCAACCTCTGGACTTGCCCTTCTTAAAACAAATACTGAGAAGCAAACATGGAATTTTCAAGAAAAGAATACGTCCCACAACACAGAACAGAATGCAACACTGGTGAGAACACATTAACACATTTTATTTTGCCAGTAACCAACAGCTTTCCATTTACTACTCATCCATTCTCAGTTTTAAAAGATAAATAAATAAATAAACAAACAGTAATAAATCTCATACGCTATTTTCATAGGTTTACAAACATCATTAAAATAAAATCAGTACAATCTTTTTGAAAGCACACATATCATCAAAGAAAACCCATAATCAGTCTGATATTTAATCAACACATGTCTAAGGTGGAAAGTCCCACCACCTCCCTTTCTCATCACCTCCATGACATCATTAGCTGTTTGTGTTCACCTCAGGCATTCTGCCTCAACAGTTGTCATGAAGTACAAAATTCTCAGCATAAAATATCTGTATTGCAAAGTTACAGTATTTCAATTTTCTATAAACTAAGGCTCGCCTTCTGCAATTCAATTTGTTCAAGGAAGACTTTTAGGGCAACAAATCCCACTGAGACTCATGTAGTGATCTGCAAAAAAAAGTCTCATCCTGGCAGACTGGATTACAGGCCTGAGAACAATACAGGAAACCACTAGACATTCTCCCCTGTCCCAGAAAAAGCTTGACAGTGACAAAATTTTGGCTTAATTTTTTTGGCCTCTGTCCAGGCCTGCAATTCCTGTTTCAACAGTCTCCACAATGAGAGGAAGATTCAGTTAAGAAATAATCAAGAAATGGTGCTGGGTTGTTCAGTGCATTGCTATGCCTGACTCCAGTGCATTTTATGGGACTGAGGTAGTCTTCCTTGAGTCTAGCAGGCCTCCACAACACACCATATTATGGTAGTTACAACACCAAGAGCTCTCTTCTCTTCAGAAGCAAAAGGATCTCCACTGGACACAACAGCAGATCCCACCACGCAATGAGGATTAAGTCATAATTCCAAAAACAGGATTATGGCGACAAATACTAGGACCATATTCCTCATAATCTTTTTTGGTGTGGCATACTTCAAAGAATTCTGGCTGAATAAAAAAACAAAAACAACAAGTTGCATATGAAAAAGCATACAAGATAAGGACAAAGCTACTTGGAGCCCATTTCCACACTAGACTGTTACAGTGCTATTATTCCACTTCCAACATCCAATGGAATCCTGGACGGAGGCCCCTTCCTAAACTGCAAACCCCAGGATTCCATCAGATATTGAAAGTAGAATAATAGCACTATAACAGTCTCGTGCAGAAATGGCCTGTAGAATTCCAGTAACACAATCATCTCCAAAACACACACTGGAAAGAAGTATAGAAATGAACATGCACTAGTAGGAACAAGAGCTCTGGCTTTATCACATTTCTGCATGAACCATTTTGGAAACTTCAGCAGCAATAGCCATAATGTACTCACCACAACTTGGCATCGCAAAGTTTTCTAATGGGGACTCTAAAAGGACCCTTTTACACGACACAATTATACTACTTTGATTCCACTTTAAGTGCCACGCCTTCATCCTACGGAAAGCTCTGATTTATAGGTTTGGGGTTGGTTTTTTTTAAGGTATTCCATTCCAGATAATTCTAGTACTTAACTACAAATCCCAAGACTCTGTAGGATGCAGATGTGGAAGCTAAAGCAGAATCAAGGTGCCATAACTGCATAGTGTGAAAGGGTCCTAAGATCAAGCTGCTTCACCAATTTGCTCTAAGGCTAGTTAAAAGCAAGAAACAGGTTTTAAAAGCAAGAAGCAGTAGGAACCTGTGCTATTATTGACCCATTTGTGTAAGATTAAAAGCATGCTCAGCAATAGAAAGAATACTGAGCTAAAGCTAATCGGGGGAGATGCCTGTCTCTTTATATAGGCCCAAAGTAGAAGATGACCTCAAAGTATCTTCCAGCACACCTATTCTGTAGCAAAATGATTTGTATAAAGAGACATACTGTTGACGCGAGCATAGAGCCTCCAAACCAGACCGCGTACCGCTGCATGTGATGACTGATCACTCGAACTTCAACAGGTTTGGGCTGCAGAGCAAAACAGAACTTTCAGTTCAATGTATTATTAAAACCCAGCACAAGCCTTGACTACCCTTGACCTGCTTGCTAGTCAGAAGAGTCATTGTACAAGAAATGTACAAGAACATTGTACATTTCAAGCCGCTGTTAGCAAAAATAATGCATCTGAATATCTTAACATCTGTGGGCTCACTGTGGAGAAACAACTGAATTGGTACAGATTTCTTATTTGGATTTCACACAATTCCTTTGTCCACCTCTGAGACTGGGCTCCCCTAGGAGTTCCAGAATCTGTTACAAGTCCTCACACACTCTGCTGCAAAAAGGAGCGTAATTAGACATTTCAGATTCAAGCAGCTAAAACACATGCTGAGCTGCTCCAAATCTGCTGCTGAAAGAGAGCTCAGAAACACTACTTTGTAAGATCAAGACATTTAGATATTTTATTTTAGTAGAGAACCAATCATCTTATATCTTTAACAGAAGATAGATTTTGTTAGCTATTACAAGTAAGGAATGTAGAGGAAGTATAACAAAGGATAAACAATAACCATTCTCTGAGGAGCTGGAAGTCAAGCGTGTATTTGTTGTTTTCCCCTTTTTAGTTAATGTTTAGTAGTTGTGGTTAGTAGTTTAGATAATTGTTCTGTGTGTTAGTTTAGTTTGATTAGTTTAGTTCAATCTTGTATGTTATTGTATTTTATATGTAGTTTTATATCATATAAAAGTGTGTTAACTAATATTTTTTTTAAAAAAAGAAACATTACTTCATAGAACTAAAGTCCCAGAATTCCCCCCTAGCCAGTAACACCAAGGGATTCAGAAAACTACAGTAAAAGAATAACTTTTCCAAGCTCTGTCAGCTAGAATCACAGCATTGCCATCTACAGTCCAGAGGAACAAGTATGAGGAGGAATATCTTTGCTTGAATCATTTTCAGACTGGCAACAGACTCCCTTTTCTGAACAGCATCTCCAACTGGATAAAGAGACACAGCTCTGTCACTAAGCAGCATGGCTCTTGGTCAGAGGGTATTGTTGTGGCAAAAATGATCAAAGATGCTCTGAATGCTAGAATCCCTTTGGAAATAGAAAAAAACAAAAGGCAGTCATATGCAATGGTCATCTCATCACACCCTCATGTGTATCTGTTTGGGGGAGGGCACATATAACTCATTTTGCCTTTACCAGAATGCCTCAGGACTAAATTTTTCCTTGAATGGATGCTTGTAGTACCCTTGGTTTAAAAACCATTTGATTTACAGGCCTAGTTATTAATTACATGTGCACTTGTTTTGCTCATTCAAGCATTTAGTAGATAGTAAAACCTGTTTACCTTTATCCGGCCACCACTGAGCTCTTCGCTAATTCTCAGTCGAGCATCAACTACTCTTCTCAAGTCTCTCTGTAGCCGGCGTCCAAAATCCCTGAACATCGTGGAGCCTCCTGAAAGAACCACATTCTAAAGAACAAAGAGAACGTCATTTCTTTAGCTATGTGACACAGGTATGCCCAAATGAAGAACAGGACTAATGAAACCTACATGCATGCTCCACATACACTGGGGAAGGAACAGAATGCAACTGTGATCAGGCATGTTAAATCTGGCCATATGGCAAAGCAGCCCTGCTGATGACCCCTTCCTGCTATATATAGTGCAGAGATGTTTACTGCTTCCATTCTTGGATTTTATTTTTTTTAAAATCATAAATCTTAAAGAGAAGCAGAGGAGAGAAAAGAATGTTGGAAAAGCATTTGTGTCTCCCATAGCAACAACCTGTATCTTCTTAAAGAAGATCCCAAATTTGAGAACCATGTGTCAAAAGTAAGAGCATTTTAACAGAGTGGTCTATGAAGTACAGAATGTTTCACGATAGAGCTTTGAAATGTGACTTTTGGGAGGGGGGACTACAGTGCCCAGGAACCTCCACAATCAGCATGGCCCCCACCAACTATGCTAGAAGGGCAGGTCCTGGGAGTGAAAATCTGGGGGGAAAAAGTCCTCTCCAAGCACTGATTCATCAAGCCTCAGATTGATTTCTCCACAGTACTCCAGCATAGTTGCATCATGACTCTTTGCCTTCATCCAGTTAATAATTTGGTTCATGCTAGCCCATTTTCAAAAGAAGTTGAACCACTCTACACTCATTTCAACATTTATACTGTATGGTCTATGTACTGCTAAGGTCTGGACTGTGCTGAACAAGACTTCTCAATCTTCTTACCTAGCATTGGTGAAATACCATGGTAAACAAGTGCCAGTGGTATAGAAAGCTTTTTGAAGAAGCTACCAGCTGAAGTCAGAAGAACAGTAATGTTAAATCATTAGATGTTCCAACCAGGTATGTACATCATGATGATGATCAGACAGTGCCATCTATCTATCATGCTTGGTTTTTAAGCTATCCCTTCAAGCAGGCTCAGTTAATTTTGGAAACAATTTTTGCCATCACCAGCGTTCATTATTTAGGACTTGGATTTTTATGGTACGTATGTATATTTCCTACAACAGTAAGTACTGTTTTATGTTTATCAAGTCCCCAAAAATAATTTGGAACAGCATTAGGTAGTTGCAAATCTTAGAGAGACTAAAGCCAGAGAGCATGGCTTACAGCTGCAGCATACATGTTGGAAATGGAGGAGAAAATCAATATATTTTCCCAGGTCTCCAGTAAATAGGACCTTCAAAAAAATCAACAACTCCTGCGCGCACAGAGGATACACTATACTTATCATCTATAGATGACTAACATCAGCCTACAGCTTCATCAGCACTGAATATTCACTACATGATTTGTTCTGATAGACGTCAAAACAGAGAATATAGGTCTGTTTTAAGCCACTTCATTCACTAACCATCTTAGGACTTTCTCTTGGTTTTCTTTGTTAGGGTGACAGCAAATTAAGAATTTTAATGAATGCTCTTGATTCTCATTCATATGTTTGATATTCATCAGCCTTCCTTCTGTTGTTTTTCTAACTCTTTGTAGAAGTTAAACCTTTCCCCAACCTCTGATACAAATTCATGGCTAGCCAACACAATAGCATTCCCCAATGAACTTCTATTTAAAACACTACTTTAAACAAAAAGATGGGCAGTGGTGATGAGAGCCCCTTAAGACTGCAACAGGAAGGGTGTGTTGGACCACTTTGAGATATAGACCTCGCTTTATCATCTTTGATTGCATCCTCACATGGCCAGCCTTGCTGAAAAGAGGAAAATTTGCCAGCTGAACATAAGAGAACATTGACTGCTGTTCAGAAAGCAGAATAATGGGGGGAGGGGGAATACAGAGCACTCCAGGGAAGACCTAAGTAATTTAATCCCAGTTGGAAGAGATTTAAGAAAGAGGAACCGAAAGGAAAGACTGAAATTAATAAAAGCAGCCTGGGTTAGGCCCCCCGCTATGGAGAATGTAGTGGGACTCCCAAATACAGCATTTAGTATTTAAATGACTAGCATACTCTAGCAATAGTTAAAATATAAAAAGGAAGGAACCAGCAGGGAAGGAGCAGCAGTCTTTGTTATTACCAAAATGCTAGCAATCAATTTCTTCAAAGAGAGTCCACATAAGGAGGAGGGTCTCATTTTTCTTCAGTTCTTTTCCCTCCAGGCTACCTCCCATCTTACTCCATTTCTTAAGATGCACATAAAACAGTGGCTAGAGATGGACACGTTTAACCCATCAGCAGCCAGGAAAGTCTAACGGCCGCTTGCATGCAATGCATAATTAATTTACAGAATTCACTATCATACACTAGCTATTAGCTTAGGGTCTATTAGACAAATCTGTGGCAGATGAAGAGACAGAAAGAGAGAGAGCTATTGACAGCTATTATCAGAATTGTTTAGATGTAGAATTGTTTACGTACTGAGACAGTGTACATTTGAATATTCTGTTTACTAAGTTTCTCCCAAAGACTTATGTTTACTACTTCATCATCATCATCTCCATCTCCTCCTCCTCCTCCTCATATTCCACGTCTTTTAGGGATCAAGGCAGCTTACAACAGTTAAATACAGCTAAAAAAAATCACAATATACAACATGCATATCAAAAAATTAAAACCTGTTAAAAGCATAAATCACTGGAAGGAAATCCAGCACATTATGCAAGACCCTTGGAGCAATCAGTCTTCCAAGACCCACTGAAACAAAACAGTCTTCACCTGCCGGCAAAAAGGTAGGAGGGAGGGTGCTAATCTAATCCACAGTCTGGAAGCAGCCTCTAATGTCACTATCACTGAGAAAGGCCCTCTCCTGTGTTCCCACCGGACATACCTGTAAGGGTCGTGGGACAGAAAGATGGAACTCTCCAGAAGATCTCAAAAAACAGGCAGGTTTTGCAAAGGAGAATATGGGCCTTCAAACAACCTGGACCTGAGCCATGTAGGTCTTCATAAGTCACAGTTTGATTTGTGCCCAGAAACAGAAAAGAAGCCAGTGGAGCTCTTTCAAGAAGGGAGCTGTGCATATTTGCCATAGCAAATGCCCAGATCCTAGCACACTAGGACCCTTTAAGAGAAAATATTCATCACATGAGCATAAGAACAGCCTCATGTCAGATTTACCATAGTGATAAATATCCAGAGAATCAGCCTGACAGACCTGTTGAAAGTGTATCAGGTTTGCTGTTTCTTATCACCACAAGATGATGTACATCTTCAGAAATTTTTCACTGATTTCCTTATACATTTCAGGGAAAAGCAAGGTATGAAGCATCCTCTAGCCTTCAGTTCCTTCCTGTTTCTCTTCCGCTGCTTGCACTTAGAGAACTATTTTGCCCATTTGTTGCTGCCGTGTGCCCTCTAGTTCTTTCCAACTTATGGCAACCCTAAGGCAAACCTATCATGGGGTTTTCTAGGGCTGAGAATGTGTGACACACTCCAGGTCAGCCAGTAGGTTTTCATGGCCAAGTAGGGAATCAAACCATGGTCTCCAGGGTCATAATTCAACAACCCAACTACTACACCACACTGGCTCTCTATTTTGCCCATGCATACAGGCCATTCTCTTGCCCGTTTGGGCCATGCCTTAAATGCAAAACTGTGCAGTTAGCTATTGTTTCCTATTTCAACTATGGTTATTAGTTTTGGAACAAGCTAGATCTTAAACCATTATCTGAAATTGGCTGAAGATCCTGTCTTGTTCCAAATATAATAATCATAATTCCCCAGATGAACTTAAATGTGCGATTAGGGTTGACTACATTTATACCCATCATTGTTCTGTATTTGAGCTCAAGGTGGCACACATGAGGTGTGCAGGAAATCTCCCATCTGGGCTCTGATCAGATCCTATTTTGCATAGTTTCAGAAAGGCGGCTCTATCATGTGCATTTGAACCACAGTCTACACAGAAAAGGCATTCAGGCTTCTTCTGGATCCCACTGGTATTGAAATTTCATTATAGGTTGAAGTAGGCAATTACATGGAGGCCAGATGCCAATTTCCTTCCCACTCCAGACCTCCCATAGGCCTCCAAACACACAGCACAAGCCCAAATGCCTATATTTCTCCTCTGCAGTCCCTCTCAAAATGGCAATGCTATGTTGGATCACTTCCTGTTGACATTTTAAGAGGGACTGCAGAGGAAAAGGGAGGATTTGGGGGTAATACAGGATTCTAGGGTGTTTGTGGAGGCAGGATGGGGATATTTTCACATATCTTTCAACATTTGGAGGGGGGTTTCTGCATATATTGGGGCACAAGCATACTTGAAAATTGCACTGATGTTTTTTAAAAATGGAATTGGGACAGGGTTTGGAGAATGGAGAGAGACTTCAGAAGCCACAAAAGTGGGGTCCAGGAGCTGTACGCAACCCCATGGGTCACACTGTGCCCACTCTTTGTAGAGATGAACATCATAAAGACACACGGAGAAAAAGATAATGCACAGACTATCTCAGACTTTAGCAAACCAGCTGTCACCTACACTTGTAACTAGGTGCTTATAAAGATGGCCTGCAAAATATTTATAGAATATTTTGCACCTTATAGAATCAATGCCACAAATATGGGCCCTGTCTGGTCTCACTCCAGCCTGTCTTGCCTTTATAATCTGAGAAACACATATGAATTCAACGGAACACAGAAAAGGGTCAAAGGATTTAGCCACCTTCTCATTCACTACAAATTGTTATATGATTAAATAAACTCAGTTGGAAGTACAGGTACGCCTACTCATTTGCAAAACATTCCTCAGATAGGACATAGAAGATGGCATATTGAGACGAAAAAGAAATAGTACCATTGGAGGCCCACCTCCCAAATCTCTGTTCCTCAGTAGGAGACTTATCCATGTTCTCAAACTGGCATTCAGATTTCCATTGTTCACATCCCTGCATCTTTCTGAGTTACCCATGAACTGGTTAACAAATGATCCTATATCAGTAGTCCTCTTGACAAAAATTTCCATCAAAACAGGAGATGGGATGAGCTGCCTGGATTCTTTACAGTGTAGCTGGCTAACATTGTATAGAACACAGCTATGTCCTTATAGGTCTGTATTTCCAGCTTCTCCATACAATCAGAACAAGTCAGTTTAAAATGGACAATACAAAAACAACAATTCTTAAGAAGAGAATCGTCTCTGTGCTGGTGCTGAGTCAGGCATCTATGTCAGTGAAGACGACATGTTTCTCCATTAATTTAGTGGACACCTATCTACACCTGTTGCAGAATTAACTTTAGGACATCTTATGGCAAGACATCCAGGACAATGCATGCATATCAGCTTGAAGGCTGGAAACCCATAAATGATAGGCTCAATGCAGTTTCTGTAGTTTGCGGAAATAATATCAAATCAGACAGTCAGGCTAGGCAATGGTCCAATGATCTGATTATGTACAAGACAGTATCCTCTATTCATACGTGTCTCATATATTCTCTCTTGCCCTTTTGAGATCTACAAATGAGACTCTGTTCCTGCTGTGGGCTGTTAGGACAACAGTCAGACCAGGGTCTTTTCTGTGGTGGAACCTACATAATGAAACCAATTCCCAAGAGAAATCTAACATGCCTCTACCACTGGCTCTGTCTGGCAGTAAGTAATTTTTTTTCATTCTAGACAGTATGTTTCCATTCTAGACATTTTAAATTTTGAGGTAAGCCACAGATTTTTTTTTTGTAGTAAAAACAAAAAAACATACAAAATAAATAAGATTTTTTCCACATTAGTGTGTGATTTGCGACAGAATGAAGAATGTAGACAACCTGAACCTTCAGCCACCCCTCTGCAGACTACAGACCAAGCAATATTCAGAAATACTCATGTGATAAACCAAAAGATAAATTAAGGGAACTCCACCAGCATCAGTGCTGTCAAAATTATGATCTTTTTCCAGAAAAGATTATTCAAACTGGTGCAAATAATTTAAGAAATCTCTGTTAACTCAAGTGTGAGCCCTTAAATTTTCAGCTAGATATGTTTTAGCAACTCCCCTTCACATACAGAGAAACTATTCTAAAATCATACCTTATATAAAGGGCGTCGAACATCAATAGGGCAGTTCTGTATAACTTCATCAACAACATCCGAAATTGACTCCATAAAGTCTGGATTGGCAAACTAAAAATACACAGATATATATGGGAGAGATTATCAGTTTGTCATACACAGAAAGATGACAGAAATAAAAAGCTAGTACAGTCTTGTATATGAAACATTTACCTAACAGATGCAGGTGAACTGAACTGTATGAGTGACCAGGCTGAAGGACTGGCACAGAAACCCAGCAGGTGTGCCCGAAAAGAGTAACTCCTTTCTCTGCAGTTAACACAGAAACTAAAGTGGTGGACTGGAGCTTCCTGTCCTTCCTCCCAGCATGCAAGTTCTATCCCAACACCCTCTGTGCAATTATTATGGGCTTATTTGTGATGCTGGGTTAAAGAGTCCTGGATTCTCTTAATCTACTGCAGCAAGAAACAAGTAAGAGCACCTTAAAAACTGACAAAGGTGATGTTGCATCAGTGTTGACAGTCAGGAGGTGATTTCATCCGACATATGCCATGTCCCAAAGACCCCAATAGCTCAAAGTAATAATTATTCTTTACATCTAAGCAAGTGTGAGCAGCCTGTGGCCTTCCAGATGTTCCCATGGGGCAAGTCACTATGAGTGCTGGGGTTGATGGGAAACTGCAGTCAACAGTATCAAGAGATCCAGAGGTGCCCACCCCACTCTAAAGCCTCTAAATCAGGGATGGCACTCCAGATACTGTTTGACTACAACTCCCAACATCCCTAGTGGAAACAATGCCAGAAGTAGAATTCCCTTAACATCTGGAAGGCTACCTAATTCCCACCCACTCTAAATGCACAGCAATAATAATCAATAATGCTGCTGTTATACTGAGAGCATTGCCTTTCAGATAATCAGAGGACATTAACTAGCTCTTGTTAAGAAAAAAATACTAGCTTAAGCACCATAAGATTTATCGACAGTTGTTGTTGTGTGTCTTCAAGTCATTTCTGGCTTATGGCAACCCTAAGATGAACCTATCCTGGGGTTTTCTTGCCAAGATTTGTTCAGAGAGCACTTGCCTTTGCCTTCTTCTGAGGGTCAAAGAGTGTGGCTTGCCCGAGGTCAACCAGTGGCTTTCCATGGGTGAACAGGGATTTGAAACCTGGCCTCCAAACTCGTAGTCTGAAGCTCCAACCACTGTAGCACACTGGTTTATAACTAAAGTGATTTTGAGGAAGCATGTTTTCTATTGCATCTTGCTATGATTTAGCCACTAGGTGGTGGTCTCTCACAAGAAGTGCTACTCTTTCTCCCTATTTTTACTATTACTGTTATTATTAAGGTTGTAGCAGTAGCCTTGTTTCTTACCTCTGGATGAAAGAAGATTTCAGGCCCAAGAAACCTTTCATAACCAACATCTATAATAAACTTATTTTTGTTGATTGCATTGATGCCCGTGTATTGCTTTATCCACTTGTGTGGGTCTACATCATATTTAGTAAATTCTTTGACTATGTCAGGACAAATGTAACAATATTTTTCCTGTGAAGGAATATAATGAAATATATTTATTTTGTTGGACTGATAGAAGATGTCAAAAAGACCAGTCTACCCCCAAGTTGATATTGCAACATAGCAGGGGAACCATAAACTGAGTTTACATTCAGTTAGTGCCAATTCTGAGCCTGTTTACTTGGAAAAAGAAGTAAGAATGCAATTGAGAAAAGGGAGCAATAGAGTTTGAAGCAACCCTTTATTCTCTTTAAAGTATGCTATAATTGGCCCTCCACATTAATTAGGGGTAGGCGTGCAGGACCTTTGCAAAAGTGGAGAAATCACAAATATCAAGAAGTGTTGTATCTGTAGGAAGGGGACAAGGCATGCTGGAGAGACCAGAAACCCATGGGCCAAATGAGGTCAGGGAAAGGAGAAGGAAGTGTGTGTTGGCATGGTGGCCTTACACTTCCTCTTTCTCACCCATCTCCTTCCTTGGGTGTGGGGAGGGGTCACTGGGAGAGGGCTTGTGGTGCTGAGAAATCAGACTGCAAGCTGCCCTTAGCTGGCCAGGCAACAACTGGTGGAAGAGGAGGAGCACCAGAGGTGGGTTTTTAAAAGGCTGTGTAGCCAGATCAGAGCTGCTGAGAGGTAAGATTTCCCCAGAAAAGCTGTGCCTGAAGTTAGGGGGCAGGGGTTGAAAAAACTCTCAAATAATCAAATCCGTGAAAGTTAAACCCACAAATGTGGAGGACTGACTGTATAATTAACTGTTTGTGAGCAAAAGCACACTCAGGGGTATAGCTATTGCAACTGTAGCATATTTTATTAACTATACATACAATATATGCCATCATATCAATTTGTTCTACCATGGGGTACATGCTCTTGTAAATAAATATGGTGAGCATCACAGTTTCCCTGACTGTAGCAGCTAAGAAAATCACGGAGACACACTACATGAACTGCTTTCATATACTTATCATGACAGCACGTGGCACTGTTCATCCATGTGACCACATATCTGGGACAGATGGGACCAAGGTCACTAAATTTAACACCTTCTACTATGCCTAAAATGTCCTCCTCCCTTTTTATTATTAAATTTCCTTTCAAGGGCAAATGAGTTTGTTAAAAAGACAAAATTACAGATTTCTTAGTCTATTGCGGCAAGATACAAGTTAGAGTTCTACGTCATCTTAAAAATTAACAAAGTACTCTGCCATTGGCTTTGACAGCCAGGAGCTAATTTCATCAGATATATTTCATCCCCAAAAGAACCAATACTGACTCTAGCAATAGCCACCCTTTACATCTACAGCAGGTGTCAACAACTTGTGGCCTTCCAGATGTTGCCAGAGGGCAACTCACATTATCTCTCACTGTGCATGCTAGGATTGTTGAGAAATATATGTTCCAGAAGGAAGATGTATTTACCAACAACACTTTGGGCAACTGAACTGACTTAATGAAATTCTCCACCTTGTACTAGGGTGGGTTCCTATTTCTAGGGAAACACCAAATATGGTCTAGTTTCACCGCATATTTCTACATTATTGGTGGGACAATGGGAACCACAAGACTCTACAGAAAATGAGTGTCAACTCCCATCTCCTAGTGAAGGGCCAGGGATCAGCCTTTCAGCTGTTGTGGGACTGCCGTTCCCTTCAACTCTAGTTACTATGGGCAGTGGTGAGGGATGATGGGCCTTAGAGTCCAACATTAAATGCAGAGCAATGCATTCCTGTTGATTGTATCCCAACAGCAGCAGGGCTGCAGCAATAACAAAAGGCAGCTGCTCCTAGTAAATTGTTAGAGAAGATGGAATAAGGTTGAGGGAGTTATACAGAATTAACAAGGAAAAGTTTGTTTTTAGAACAAAAAATTTATTTAAATGATTCCCTGACAATGTCTTAGAGCCTGGTTAGTTTCACAAATACGTTTACCTTTATGGCCTTAGCTGTCTCCAATGATTGTTCAGGTGGAATTCCCACCTCCCTCTCCCTTAGGAGTTGCTGAATGAAATACGTAATATCTCTACCTGCAATGGGTATATGTTTGATGCAGCTGCCAATTACATAGCCTTCTGCCTAAAGAAGGAGAGGGGGAAAAGGGACTTAGAATGTCTACAAACAACAGACCAATTATAACAAATTCAGTATTTGCAACTAAATCATTTTAACTTAATATTTATCAATTACATAATTAATAGAATTATGAGTTGCCTCTCTATCAAATACATCTTGATGCAAAATACAAATCACACAAATTCAAAAATAAAAAATAAAATGGCAAACATCATACAAATCTCCTGAATAACAACAATCCTTCTGCCCATAATATTGATATAAAAAACAGAAAGTGACGTTAAAATTAGAGGACAATGTTCAACATGCTTAAAATGTCAAGAGCACAGTAAAAAAAATGAAGCATAGCCTCTTTGGGGATCACAGTGCCTATTCAGATGTAAATAACATGTAGTTCAAGGAACTTACTCTCATATAAATGAGCACAGGACTGCGGCCACACAAAAAATACTTTTTTGCTAAGGATCTATAAGATCTGTGTGAAGGCCAGTTCATACAAACCCTTTTACAAGCTGATTTTCCTCCCCTGGCCTGATCTGCTTTGTGCCTATAGCACAGAAACCAAGTCATGACCAGAAACCACATTCTGACATTTGCAGTCACCCAAGGCATATTAGACAGGCATTGACAGGTATGTTCAACCCTGTCTTGTGCTCATGAAAAATGATCAAGATAGAACTGTCAAGCTTTATCAAATGCACAGTATAATCTGGATGGAGAGACTGAGAGCAGACAGGCCAGATGCAACAGTCAAACAGCTGGGGGAATCACCTCTGACTTTCATCCTGCAAACAGAACTTCAGCTTCTTCAACGTCCCAAATGAATTAAACTACCAACAGAAACAGAGTTGAAAACATGCCTTAGGGGGAAACAGCTATTTTAATCAGCCTGGGCTGGGTTCCAAAAAGCTACTTTTCATGTACTCAAGGGCTTGCAAAAGCCTAGTGGGATTTTTGGCCTTTTCTTTCATCAGCAGGCCTCTTTGCCATGATGCACCACAGATTAGTGCCATGCCTCTGAAAAGCTTTTGGAAACTATGGCTGCTGTAAAATGCAGTAGCCAGAAGTAACTCCCAGAGATGCTTCATTGAACAATTTGTGGAATATTCTGCACTTGCTTACCCATTCATCTCCAGACACAATTCCAAGTGCAGATTATTATCTGCAATGTTCCAAAATGGTTTTGGAAATAAGATATTCAAAGGACTGTCTTTCTCCATACGGAGCTACATATCTGCTGCATTCAATATTTGTGGCCCTGATACATGTACTGCCATCTTGGGAGGAGTTCAAAATGGCTGGAGGAATGGCTCTTTTCCATTCTAGCCTTCAGACCACGGAATAGAGACTCAGCTCCCCACCCCACCCCCCTGGCTTCTTATGATGCCTCAATGACTTTAACACTAACGTCTCTAGACATTTGGTTTATGCTATGAAAAAAATCCCTGGTGTTGTGTTCCTTTTGGTTTAAAGTCCCAACTCACTGTTTTAATGGATTCATTGGGTTTTTTAATGCTCTTAAATTTTATTATATTATATTGGTGGTTAATTTTTAATTTTAAGTGAAAGCCACCCTGGGAACCCTTGTAAGGGCTAAAAGGTGGGGTATAAATATTTCAAATATAATAAATAAATAATAAACTTTAAAAAAAATGAACAGGCTTACAAATGTGACTAACAACCAGAACTAGGAGAAAGAAAGAAAGTGTTCAGACAGAAACAAGAATTCCATTTCGCATTAGGTGCACAGATTCCTAGATCCTGGACAAAATTCTTTTCTTCAAAGTAATTTTATACTCTTATTTTTAAACAGAAAACAAGATCTTCACATTTGCTTTCATAATGACCTTGAAAATATTACAATCTTGTCTGATACATATTTGTGTTCTCTATGTTTAGATATTCTAGAATCAATTGTTAGCACAGGTGTCCTCTCCTTATTCAAACAGGCACAGGACCAGAGCACTGTCAAAAATCATCAGAATGCAGAACCCAGTTTATTATTTTAGCTTTTGTTATAAGTATGAATTGAGAGAAAAGCAGTGTGTGGTTGAAGAAATGCACGGAAGATCATGCAAACACAACAAAATAGGTCAGAAGGGTGGGCCACATGTCAACTGCATGGGTTCTGGTTATAATTAAAAAGTGTCAAATGAGTCAATCATCAAAAAGTGAGCCATTTAAAAGTAGGGGATACCTGTACCAATTACAGTAGACCAATTGAAGCAGTGAAACTTACATAAATGTTGACATACCAAGTTCCTATTGATTCATCAGATATACTTTAGTTGGAGCTCAGAGCTCAACTTAGATCTAAATGTTAAACACATTTGTTTCATACATTTCACCTCTCTTATTCGTTTACATTAAAAAAACTGTGCTTTTGGAGGGAAAGCCCAAAACACTGAATATGATCAAGTACTCACCACTGGAATTACATGGGTCACTCCATCACCACTGTCAATAACTGTACCCGTTAAGGTACGGTCCCCAACTTGTCGTGAAGTCCAAGATGCAGCTAAAGCTAACACTGCCTAGACAAAACCAGAAGGTTCAACCACAACAATAGTACATCCATAAGCGTCAGCCAAATTGCATCAGCCAGAAGAAAGAATGAACAGACAAAGGTTAAATGTCTCAGAGCCTATTTAACACAGTGGCTAAACTACTGTGAAGTAGGGAGACCTCAGTTCAAATCCAGACTCAGTGATCAGGTAGCCTCAGAGCCAAACCAGTTTTGATTAAGGTATACTGCTTTATAATGTAAAATGTCAGCCAAGGGGAAGACTGACCAGCCAAAATCGTTGTTTGAATTTCTAAACAAGCCTCTCAAGGTACGAATGGAAACTTCATTTGACAGGCAGGTAGCAGTGTTGGAAAGGCTAACTTTGTCCCCAGCATGCAGGGCAAACTACTGACAAAACAAAATTGTGTCCATAAACTGCATTCGTTAACTGCATTCTGGTTTGGATGTTAGGTAAGATATTACCTCTCAGTCTCAATGCACTCTTATCTGCAGTGTATGGATAACAATGCCAGCCTACTGAAAAGGACTGCCAAAAAGATGGCTAAGGGAGCATACGTTAAGCATTTGAACCGTTTCAAAAAAGCACTGTTGTTAATATTACTACTACATCTTCCATCTGCTATGTAAAGCCAAGCAGAATGGTCATTTAATGAGCTGCCCTGAGAAGATCCTGTGATGTCGCTTCTAAGGAAGCCAAATTCCCAGTGTCATTAGATTTACCTTCCTAAAAAGTCACATCAACACTGACTGAAAAGTCCTAGATTTTGTTCCGGTTCTTTCAGATTTTATACTGGATTAAAAAAAAACACAACAACCTGGGGAGCTGGTATAAAAACTCTCTGATCTTTCTAGCAGCTGACAGAAAATATTCTGGGATAAACAAAACATGTATAGGGCTCCAGCATAAAATCAGAGTGAACAAGAACAGAATCTAGGACTTTCCGGCCTTTTTTAATCGGTCTGGATGTGCCCATAATTAAGATTTAAGACCTCTCAAAAGGAAATTTTTTCTGCTTTAAATTCTCACACCAGCAAGGTATCATACAGGGTACTCGCCTCCAAAAATACATCTCAATAAGAAAAAATTAAAAAGGAACAGCCTCTAGATCTAACAGCAGCATGCCATGCTTTCAAGGTGTGTATCAGGAATGGAAGATGTGAAGCCCATGGGTTGCATTTAGCCCCCAGGGACGTTTTCTGTCAGCACTCATATTCAGCTGTATTTTGGATGCTGCACAGAACTGCAAATGAAGTCACATTGCTTCTAGTCATGCTTGGAGCAGCAGGCAGCCGGGAGGGTGTGGGGTAGTCATGAGTAGGGGGATGGCCACTGCTTCCTGTCTCCTGTATATTGCCTACTGCTACTTTAAAATCCCATTCTTATGTTTGCTCATTTTCCTTCTCATCACCTATCTCTGTTTCTACTTTGTGTTGTGTCTTTAAAATTGCAATTCTGCAGTAGAGACCATCTTTTTTCTTACTGGGTGGGTCTCTCTCGGAGAAAGTCTGTCTGAAAATGACGAACACAAGTGTTTCCATACAACATGGTTGGCTCTGAGATAGTTATGATTCCTATGAATCATATGAGGCCATCAGAAAATGTGACAGACAGTTGTAACTCTCCATTTTCACTTATCCCTTTTTGTAGGGAGCGGTGAATCCAGAAAATCAATCATTTTTATGTAAATGAACAGTACAGACATACCTCAGTTAACACAGCCTCTGACAAAGGAGTTCCTTTCTTTTTACAGGAGCCCAGCCCACCCAGCCTGCCCACCCACCCTTTCGTCTTCTGTCTAGCCAGAAGTCTGTTTCTGTTTTGCCACATTGGCACTGGGAGGATGGTGAAGGAGGGCTGAAGAAAGACAAACTTTCAGTATTGGGTTGCAGCAATGTGTCAGTAGTAAACAGCACAATAAAGTCTGACCTGAGAAAGAATGGGATTCTGCTCAAGGTAATCCTATTATATATGGGTGTGCTTATGTACAACAGGCAAGGTAAACAACTGTCTCCAGAATAACTTACTCAGCATGTGTGAAAAGCAAAACAGAGAGAAAACAGGAAAGTAGATTAGCCTGTCTCACCAGCTAACCTGGGGAAAAGCACAGATCTACAAGTTTCACTACAAAAATGGAAATCAAAGGAAAAGTGGAAGCTGCTGAAAACACAAGTCATTCTGGGATGCATTTTTGAAAAATTTTTCTAGTAGTCCCTGAAAGACTCAAAACGTTTTTGTTTACATATGCAAGGCTCACCCACCGGGGTTGTTTCATTCCACACGTGGATGACGTTAGTTTTGAATAAAAAGTTTGCTGAAATATGTTGAACAATTCTTTTTCTGTGGTACAGGGACCTGTCCCTGTTCTTTCCATGTTATTTCTACCTCTGGTACCAAAGTTTCTTCTAAAGAAGTAAAGCCCAGGAATATATCTACCTTATTAACTGAGGTATACCTGTATTGTGTACAATAAAGGACACAATGGACTATGCACACAGAAGGAGTCCATGAGATAAGCAAGGGCTTTCATTTCACTTACAGAACATTCTGCCCATGGAATTACACCCATCTTTTCAGCACCAGGCATTTCACTGCTCCCAGGAATCCAATGAGATTGGCTGATTCTTAAATATAGGTCTCCAGGCAAACCAATAATCTGTGCCATTTATCCTTGGATGGAAGTGCTTTCTAAGAACGTTCATTCTTTGATGAAAATTACCTATTGCTTTTATTGTTTTAAACTTTTATTTATTTTACCTGTAAGACCTCTAAAGTTTTGTTTGGGAAAACAAGAAATGGAAAACAAGAGCAACAACAGACATAATTAAAAATGCCCCACTTTTTTACACTGTTCCATTCCTGGATGCACAGATTCCATTTCACATCTTCTTTAAGAAGCACAACTTTATACACCCTATCATTTCCTTCTGCTAACAGACTGCTCCAAAGCACTCCAAAAATGACAGATGCACTATGTACCTGAACAGCAATATAAAGTCCTGGTATGTTAAATGACTCAAACATGATTTCTGCAAGATATTCTCTGTTTTCAGGGGTGTTCAATGGTGGTTCCGTCTGTTTTTCAAAAAAACAACACAGAACATGCATGTTATTAAGAGGCTTTGCCTTTTTTTTTCATATTTCAGGGCATTTTTGTCAGAATTTTAATTGCACAAAGAGCATTGTTTTCGCTACACAGTGATTTTATGCCAAAACACTGCCTTTTGCAAGCAATACATTTTTTTTGTCCAAAAATATTTTTTGCACAAAGACTCATCTATACAATCCCCTTCTCCAGAAGTTCTAATCTTTTCACTCTTTCAGGAAAAAAAAAAAAGCTTCCACAATACTTGACCCTTTTTCAACGAGGAAGAGAAAATTTGTGTGTATTCTTTACATCCCTGTTTGGAACACAGTCTTCAAGACTTGGCCCGTTTCCTTCTTTTTAAAAAGATAACAGCCTCTGCTCCACTCCCACCCAGTGAATGCCTCCTCCAAGAAAAACTAAGGAAGTAGTGACAAGAGGAAAGACCTTGTCAGTTATAGCCCCTCATTTAGAAAACATTCTGCCCAGGGAAGTCCATCTAGCCACAACATGATCACTTTTTCAGGCCTATGCACTGCCATCATGATTCCTTAACAGTTAGCACCAGAAGAAATGTGGCCTTTGACAACAACAACAGAAAACTGTTACCCATTGTGGCCTTATCATAGTTTATGTCCCTGTATTGTAATGGTAGGTGGTAAGCAACACTAGGGTTTTATATGAAGACTGATAGTGGTGGAATGTTTGATAAAGAGTCAATCTGCACACTGGTTTGTGTTTGGTCTGAGAAGTGAGTGGAAGGAGATGTTCTGTTGAGAATGAGGCTGAGGGCTAATTAGGAATGGTGTTTGGAAAAACACTTTTGCAGAGATAGGGACAGAGTTCTCTGGAGTGTGGGTGGTATTGGTGGGAGAGAGAGAAGTGAGGATACTAGGTACAGTTGGCCCTCCACATTTCTGGGTTAAGGATCTGCAGATTTGATTATTCACAGATTACTGGGGTAAGGAGAGGGGATGGAAGGAAAGCACACGCATATGTTTGCTCAGTTGCAGAGATGGGAGTGGAGAAGGGGATGGGATGGAAGGAGGCAGGACATGCATATTCATTCACTTATGCAAGTGGGGAAGCAGATGGGACAGGAAGAGGGTGCCTGCATACGTTTTCCTGCTCAGGCAGAAGACAGGAAGGGATTGGGACGGGAGGAAGGAGGGCCCACGTGTTTACTCGCTCCCTCGTTCTGGGGAGATGGGGAAGGGGATAGGAGAGAAGTCCACTTTCTCCCTCCTGCTCCTCTTCCTCCATCTTATCGCCTTCCTTACCGCCCATACATGCAAGTGAGTGACTCTCATGCCCTGCTTCCAGAGCATGGACTCTGACTCAGAGTCTGAAGCAGAGGGCACGCCAGAGGCTGAAACAGAAGGCATGCCAGGGCCTGCTGTACAGAGAGAGGTTACAGTGCCAGAAACAGAAAAGGGAAGGTGCCAGCTCCAACAGAGAGTCCTGCCTCTTCAGATACAGAGGAACACTTACCTAGACCCAGCTTCGCACAGCACAGGCAGCAAAGAGAGAACCAGCACCGCTTTCTCAGAATTTATAACCAGCAACAATCAATCGAGACACAGCTGCGCTAGGCTTTGGGTCTATTTAGCTGGTGTCTTTCCCTTCCAGGAGTTGTCAGGCTTATCTGACCTGCTACAACAAATGCTCAGATTGACCTTGGACACTCCCTTGCTGTGAAACCCTGCTGGACTTTATGTTGGACTTTATTTATGAATCCTGGCTTACTGCTTGGAAGTAAGTAACAAGCTGGGAGATATATAGTTTGTTTTGTTTGATGTATCAGTTGTGCCAGGACTGAACTAGGACAGTGACCAAATGAGGGAACGCACATGTGGCTGGGTCCAGCCACCCTGTGAGTACAGGTACTTTTTCGAAAATGTTAAATATGGTTTGAGGGCATTACAATATTCACATGGGGGTCCTGAGCCCCAAGCCCCCCTAAAGTGGAGGGTCAAATGTATATAGTCATAATCCTGATTGATATTCTGCATTAAGAGGAAAGGATAATTGTAATCATATATACCAATCTTCTAGAAGATGGTAGGGAGTGAATACCTAACATCCTAAACTATAGTTAACAAAACTGTATTTGTTATTAATTATACCCATGTCTGCCACCTGTTCACTATTAATGGCGTTAGAGTGAGGTAGGACTAAAAGTTTAAGGCAATCTATAGTTGTTGGACTTCCTGTTCCTTACATGGGAATCCAGTCCCCTTCAGTCTTGGTAAGAGTATGGTAAACTATATATTCCAACTCTGCAAGGCTTGTCTTATGAAATAACAGTAGCCAAGTATAGCACCCAAGTATCCTGCAGTCTTTTCATCTAGAAGAACAGAAAGAGTGAGGTTGGGCAGGAGGAGACAGAAGGGAATTATGCTACTTACAAGTATGAAAGAAGAACTAATTTGGTACCTTGGTTACTTATATGCATTTTTTAAAAAATAAAGTAGTGCAAAGCAGAGTTGATTGTATATTCTACACATTTTTCTTACATAAACGTTAAAAAAAATCCCTGATTGCATCTTTGGAAAATATCCTGCTTTAAAGCAATTTAATGTAATCTCCAGTGAAAAGCTTCCACAGAACAAAATATATAATTGTGTGTGTTGCTACTAAAACAGCATACTGCTAAGCGACATTTTGCCCTATTTTGTTTTAATGCTGTCTTTTGTCTAAGTAAATATCAGCCAATTATTTCAAGCAGCATATGTAAACTAATCAAGCTACCTAAAGCTGCTGCATATTATTGTTATTGTTACTATTATTACTACCACTACTACTATTAAATTCAAACAAGCTAGGCAGCCTGCAAAAGAAATTTATTAGAATAGTTCTGGAATTATTTTATAAATTGTTCCTCCAGCAATAAAAATGGATGGAAATTTAACACTGTAAAAAGCATTCTGACACAATATATTTTTAGGTGCAACATTAAGTTATTTTAAGTATATGCATCAAAATATCACATGAATTAGGTATGCATGTCTGGAAGCCTGGATTAGCTAATTCTCCAGCGGCCCAGATTTGTTCAGCATAAAGTCTGAAACTAAAATGAGACAATAAAACAAGGGAAAATAATTCCAGCTTGTGGTGAGACTGGAGGAGGGTATCTCAAACCACAACCATCCACATTCCCAATAGTGAGGACAAGCATGTGGGAGGAAATCCCTGAGGTTTCTCTTTTGGTGGTCTCAGCATCCAACTGTATGGAAAGGGGCATGTGGTAGAACAGCAGCACGGAACTCTTGACTTGGGAGAAACTGGCAACAGACATTGGTGGAGACAGGCCAAACAACCTGAGAAAGAATGGTCCTTAAAGGAGATGGAGCCTTACCATCAGGCATGATCTTTCTCTTTGGGCAGTGGGACCACTAAACTCCCAACCTTCTACATAAACAGCAAAGGAGTAGAAGGAGCATTTAGACCTTCCAAAGAAGAAGGCTGGATAGAAAACTAGATATAGCTGGCTCTGTACCTGTAGATATAACTAGCTCACAATGCCTCACCAGCACCAGGGGGCATGAACTACTACTGCCTGGGCCTCCAACATCATCCCACCTGCCACTGGTCCTAGAGGACAATCCAGCCCACAGGACCAAGCCAGTTCTCTCATTCTGCTGGGAAACCAAGTTAAGAATGAAATACCTTCTCCCTGTCTGCCTTACCATTAAGAAGTAATGATCCTCTGGTTCGGCCCGAAGATATTTAAAAATAACTTGCTCCATGAACTTTTCCATAAGATCCCAGTCTTCTATAATACCATGTCGTATAGGCCACTGAAGCAAAGGAGAATGGAAGCAAAGTGACACACTACCAAATTACCACATCACATAATACAAGCAGTCGTGTATTCTGTTCTTCTCAATACAACAGAAAACAGCTCAATCAGGGAGACAAGACTGTGTACAAGATGTACATCAAGAGCTGACCCTGCTCCACTGCTTCATTGCAGGGGAATATTAAGTCACGCATAATACTTAAATGAAGAGAGCAGGACATATCAGAGTTCAATGGAGCTTCAGAACACAGTCTGAAACACACAATGTAATCATAGCCTGACAACACTGGAACAGTCCTACATCCTACAGCAGGAATGGGAACTCTGCAGACTGTGGCTGAAGGTGAACTGTCAAGGCCTCCAGTGCAGCCACCAGGAGCCCCCTCTCTCCTCATTATGCAAAAATTGGTCCTAAGGTGGAGAAGATTAAATTTGTTTTTCTTTCTCTGCTAGATCCTTTTTTGGGAAGAGGCACAGAGTAGGCTGACAGACTGTTCAAACTTCTGCCTAGCACATTAATTGCTCTGCTATAGAGATGCACCAAATCTCTCATATTTTCCCAATATTCACACAAATTTTGGCTGCACTTCAGTCAGAGTCAAGGAGCAGGGATCAATGAAAGAGTTTTGAGGGAAGGCTTGAAGAAATGTTCCTACACAGCAGGAAAAGTTCAAGCATAAGGATCAGCAGGGGAGGGAAAGGGGAGCTATCAAATGAAACTAGAATTTTGAACAGTAGAGGTTGACAAAAGTGGCACTTTGAATCACCCAACTCAGTCCTGTGCATGGGCCATACTCCACTCTCTTAATTATTTCCTAGTCATGCATCCATAGATCTTAACAGCCTGAAAGCACCAGATTCCATATGATCTTGGACGCTAAGCAGGGTCAGGCCTAGTTAATAATTGGATGAGGAACCACCAAGGAATATCAGGTGTTAGAAGGTAATGCCTCTGAGTATTTCTTGCCAAAACTCCATGAAATTCATGGGATCACCATAGATCAACAGGTGACTTGAAGGCGTGTCCTTTAAGAAGTCTTGAAATCAATCTAATGCTGTAGTCCTGTGGTGCAAATATAAAAATTAGTTTGGCAATAGGTTCTTTGAGTGCTTCAGTTGTTTTCTTTGGCCTTACCTTTGTAGAATAAGTAGGTTTATCTAGGGCTTCATCACCAATAAAAAAATCTAGATCATCAATTCCTTGTGTCAGTCTCCTCTGTGCTTGGTCACCTATTTTTGCTGACTCTCTTATTGCAACACCTACATGGGGGAAAAATTACAAGGAAAAAGTAACAACATTGTTTTAACATCTGCACCGTTTTGAAACTCTAACATCCTAGCCAGTTCAGACACGTACAATTCCAACAGCCAACTGGCTTTGCCAATTCAGTATTTAAATTGACCAGAAGACTCCCACAAGATTATTCAAGTTGTCTCCATGGTGTCAGGGAAAAAGGAAGTCACTTGTTCACTTTCGCAGATCTCTGGCAACAACACAATGGAGATAGGAAGGAAACAGAACTTGTCATGGCAACCTGAAACTGGTTTAATGAGGGTCAGTCCTGGCAAGAAGGAAAGCAAGCATTTCTTTTCAGCAACACTAGTGTAGTTAATACCACTTCCAGGAAAAAGGAGAAAAAGATACATGGTCCTCCCAAAGAAAGCAGAACTAGAGGGCTGAGAAGCACACTTGCCACTGATTCTTATCAATGAGCACCTAATTTTAGAAAGGGGACAAAAAATGACTTACATGATGGGATAATGAACTGTGGTTCTGTATTCCCTGCATAACCCAGTTTTGTATACCTAGAATAAGAAAATTAAAAAAAAATGAATCTCATGAGAAAAAGAAAACAAAGCTCCATTTACAAAAAGCCACATTTACAGGGCAGATGTTTTGGGATTTGGCATGGCCAGTCCTCAAAGACTCTGGGAGACAGAACAAAAACATCTGGAGTGCCAAAGACTGAGGACCACTGTGATACAACTGACTCATTGAACATACATTGTTAAGACCAGCCTTGTATTTACCCACTCATTTGGTAACTGTAGATTATCAAAAGTTCCATGACACGGACTTCTATGGTGGTCAGCAAGTAGTTTGGAAACATGCTGCTTGCGAGACTGCTTGGTTCCTGTGCTAGCCACAGAGGAGGGAAAATCTTTGTAGAAAAAACAGCACAGTGCCAGGAGAAAACAAGTTATTTTATTTTATTTTTGATTTCACACTAGTCTGAACCTGTTGCCATGAGGACTAGAAGGCCACATATGCATGCTAGCAAGCAAGGAGGATGGCCCTTAAAAAAATTTGGTCACTTTTATGGGCTTATTGCAGTTTGGTCCCAGTCTGATAAATCCACTAAGTTTTCTGGCTTCTCTGAGAGATTTTCCTGCAGGTTTTGCCAACAATCCTGCCTAAGTCCTGCTCTCTGCTAAGAATGCAGGGATGAACCAGGCTATCACTACCATCATTTACAAATGCACCCAACAAAGCGATAATATTATGTCAGTTTCTTGGTACTCTGAGAAGCTGGGGGCAATAAAAAGAATGGGGCAGTGATTTGAACATAAATGGAAGACATCTAGTAACAAGTATGTCTTACTTCTAATTAAGTCTTGCAAGAAAACCACCTAATAGGGTCAACGTAACTCTGAGTTAGTTTGAAGAGGCATAGCAACCAACTAACTAGTCCTTTGCCAAGAGAACAACTTTCTCCCATTTAGGTAATCAAGCACAAGAAGTCCCATAATCCCGATCACTTCTCATCTGAATCTACCGAAACTAAGCTTCTAGTGGACTAGCTTTGACTTGGACTGGCTTACTTTGAACTGACTGCCTTTAACATAATATGTTTCATTGCTCCTGATTTACCATGAATGTGAGTTGTTATGACTTATTTTATCTGGCCCTGTCTGGCATGGTTTGTTTCTTCCTTTGGAGGTTCCAGAAACCAAAATATAAATACAGTATTACCAATTTGTTCTAGCTCCTTGTGCTACAGTTGTAATTGGCTCGACAACATAATATAAATTTATATGAAGGAAATTGCCCTCATACAATTTGATCCTAAGAGTCTGCCTATAAGTATTTTAAATGAATAGATCAACACATAGGGCCAGTTGTGACACTAAAATATATTATTAGCTTCATATCCACAACTTCGTTGTTGCGTGCCTTCAAGTCGTTTTCGACCTATGGCAACCCTAAGGCACACCTACCACAGAGTTTTCTAGATGAGATTAATTCAGAAGGAGATTGCCTTTGTCTTGCTAAAAAAAAAAAGTCACCCAGTGGGTTGAATGGGGATTTGAACCCAGGTCTCCATATTCCAACATTTAAATCACTACACCATGCTAGCTCTCAATATACATAACTAGGAGGACACAGTAAGTGAATCACTGGTTCCCCTGAATCTCAGTATCCCCTAAGTTGATTGGCAACTACTTTCCAATGTCAGGAAGATAGCCATACCAGACTTTTCAGACACATTTCAACAAGAGATGACAGGGATTGCAAAGCATATTCTCTACCACTAACTTACGGTAATGTTGTACCTTTCCACAGTCTGACACAGCTGAAGTGTGAGAGATAAACTAGCAACCTTTAAAAGACAGCATTTATTTTTCTGAAATTACAGCTTACTCAATAGCTGTTTATTCTTACTTCAAAAAACACTACATCATCAGACTTCAATAAGGCAAGACTTTGTAACATACAGCTTACATTCTAGTTCTTAACGAGGGATCCCGGAGGATGTTTCAGCAACCACAATGGCCTTCCTACCATCCCAATAAGCTGCTGGGGCCTCCAGACCTTGCAGATATCTTGAACAAGTCAGACAGCATTTTCACACAACAAGACTCAAGTTGGGGCTTCTTTACATCATTCTGTCCTTTATGCATCATACATGAATCCCCGTTCCAAATTCTACCCACATTAGGAACATTTGCAAATGACAAATATTGTATAAAAGGTCTAAAACATATACACCAACATTTCACAGGTGAAAACTGGGACATGTGTATCCAAGCAACATCAGAGTGTGGTCAAGATGACAAACGTTATTAATGAGGAAGAACACACAAGCTAGAAGCTAAAGTAGTTTGCTTTTGCTTTAGCCTACTGGGAAAGGCATGATTCCACCTCTCCTCTCCTGAGTATTTTTGCACTTTGAACTCACTTTGCAGCAACTGAAGTAAGCTGAGGACAAGGGAAGAAAGTGGAAGGAGGAGAGAAAAAGGAGGGCATATTAAAAGCAGCTGAAAAAATGGGACAACAGAGGATTAACTGAGACTGTCCTTGGACAGTTGGATGGTATGTTAAAGACTCTGATTACATTGGACTGATTTCACACAATATGTTAACAATCTCTTCCTCTTTCTTTTAAGAGCTGGCCACTGAACCCATCAGCTGTCTATGGTGTGAGGGCTTTGGTGTAATATGTCAACTATACTCTAAGAAAACTATAAAGACTGACAGCATAATCCTAGGTGTGCTTACACAAAGAGAAGCTCTACATAATTCAAGGGGACTTGTTCCCAATTACATATGGTTAGGTCTTTATTCTCCTATCACAAAGGCAGTACAACATCAACTATATAAAGTTAGAACACTCTGAAGGATACCTCACTTTGCTGCAATTAGTGGTTTATTTAGTTTATTAGTTACATTTAATATGAAACACATCATAAGGCAGTTCAGAGAGTTCAAATCAAAGAGGTGTACCGTCTCAAACGGTTTTAAAATAGATCACTCTGTCCCAAGTGGAATCAGGGTCAGTATGTAAACTGATCGCTAGGAAAATGTGTAAGATGAGATGTATGCAGCCACAACTTCAGTCAAAACCATCAGGCTGTTTAACATGTTCACGAAGATGTTAAAAGAAATCTAATTACTGAATCAAGTAAGAAATTGCTGTAAAAATATTTTGATTGTGCCCTGGAAATTAGATGCAGGATAAGTAAGTATTAACTAAAGAATGAAGCCATTGTCAAACCTATTCTGGATTCTCTGGTGAGATACGTGCATGTGTTATTAGCATAAATCCTGACTGCAACCAACATAGCTTACATCTGGAGAGCATTTTACACTTGACTGGGACCTCTGCAATCACTATAAAATGGATAATTGGTTATTATGTACAGTGCAATAAGAGAGAAATATTCCCTTTCTACTTTAGTTTTGCAAGAAAATAACAATTGTTAACAAGTTTGTACAATTACCTCTCCTTACATGCTAGGCTTGTTTTCAGAACTAGAAAAAATCCTAGGCATACAGCTGCCCCAATTACCTATTGCTGTTGTTGTTGCTACATCTCTATCTCGTCTTTTTCCCCATTTGGGACTTGATGCAGCTTACAATAAATGGAAAAACATACCATTAAAAATCTGCATGACACAAATGTTTAAATGAGATTAAACAATCAAAAATTAAAATCAGATCAAAACACATATCATTACAAAGCACACACAAGCCAGCACAAAAATTAGCAAGATCCTTATATAGTCTATATGGCCTTATATGGTCAACCATCAAATACTTGTCTAAACAGAAGATTCTTTACAGTGGGACCCCCATATCCAGATTCGTTATCCACTGATTCAGTTATCGGCGGTTGGCTCCACGCTGCTGCTGGCATAGCAGTGGCAGCAGGCAAGAGAGAAGCAATGAGCACAGGATCACTCTCATCGCCACCTCCTGCCCCTCGCCCTGGGTCCAATCGTGGGTGGCAGCCAGCGAGAAAACAGCGGGGATTGCAGGAGCGCACACCTCACTGTTTTCCCACCTCCCACCTCCGGCCCCAAGCCAATCACACTGGGGAAAATGGGAAACCAAAGTGGGGAGGGTGATCTTGCACTCTCCACTTTGTTCCCCACCACTGCCAGCCCAATTGCACTCAAGAAAATGGGAGAGCAAAGTGAGGAGAGCATTTGCTACTATCCAGGGATTTCAGTACGCGCAGGGGGCCTGGAACCAATCCCTCGTGGATACGCGCATCCTACTGTACTTACAAAAAGAAAATAGGGAGGGTGCCAATCTAACTTCTCTGGGAAGGGAGTTACAGAGCCTCAGGGCAGCCATTAAGAAGGCCTTCCCCCTTTTTTCATCAGATGTACCTAGTAGTGAGACAGAGAGAAGGGCCTCTATACCAGATCTCAAAGCACCTAGAACTTTGAAAGTTTTTAGTGTAAGCTCATTTTGTCACATAAAGTTCTGAGCAAGTGTTCAGGTTATAAGGAGAAAAGCAGTGATCCTTTAATGAAATCCATATGCCCTATCCCCTGATTCCAGCAAAAAGTTTTAGGTATATCATAGTTTGCCTGTAGCCTTAGAAATAGCTAATGAAACTTTGCTTCCTCTGTACTCCAAGAACTCAAATTGTTTATTTGGGATAAGGAATGCACATACACACACTAGACATGACATCTAAAGAACAAAAGTAGCTGATCAGGCACCATGGAATGCTGAACTACAGAGGAAGGAGAAATCCTAAATGTTCTGCACAGAGTCCAGTTGTAATAAGACTATGTAAATTGTGCTCTTATACTTAATTTGCTGTTAACAAAAAGGGACTGGACCCCAATAACTGCATAACTAGCTTTGGTTTGCTGTTAATTTTACTGACTAGTTAAAAGTCAATACAGTCCTCCCTCCACATTAATGGGTTTGACCTTCACAAATTTGATTATTCATGAGGCTTATCTTCCCCCCTACTAACCCCATTTTCTTCCTTTCATTCTTCACCCCAGGCTTGGGAGACTTGTGTTTGAAATGGGCGTTTTTTCCTTTTGGAAGAGCAAAGCCCCCTCCGACTGTTGGAGGTGCGTCCTCTCTGCCACGTTGTTGCATATTCTGTTGTGTAATGGCTGCTGATTAGTCAGGTACTCTCTTTGCTCCTATCCCTCCTTTCTTAAGATGGCAACCAGAAGTAGCTAGAACCCCAGGAATCCACTCTTCTCTGTCTGAGGGGAAAGTACCAGTAAGCTTTTTAGTTTGTCTTCCCCACTCTAGGAAGCCAGGGCCAGAGGGAGGCGGAGGGGGAGGGGGAGTTATTCACAGTTTTTCCACATTCAAAAGAGTTCTGCACCCTGAGCCCTTGTAAATGTGGAAGGGCCACTATATTTATTAAAAGTGAAAAACTTAAAAGTAAACACTGAAGGCAATGATATGCTGCAACAGCTACCACCTTGTAGAAACCACAGTACTGAAGACTCGATCAAGGTTATCACAACATTTTGAGGGCTCACAATACGATCCTTCTGATTGCAGATAAAGACCATTCCATGAACTGGCCTTACTTGTTCATCTAGCACTTAAGCTGAGGTTATCCAAACCTTTTGACTGGAATCCATAGGCTAATGCAATCTGTAGATGCAGGAATGGTGCTTTGTCATTGTACATGTGTGAGAAGGAACATTCTAGGAAGAAGCATTACAACTTTGGAAAATAAGGCTCAAGCGCAGACAGAACTAGACTGTGAACCATCTGGTGACTATACAAGAAAGGACACCTTTCAGAGGTGTGCACAACACAGAATTTCACAAGGCAGATCTTTCAGTGCTGCCTTTACATTGTCAGACAAAGACTTTCTTATTGTGAAAACTGTTTTGAGATGTGAAGGTTTTAAAAGAAAGGGATTTAAAAGTGTTGTACTGTTTTAATCATACTGCTTTAACTGAACACTTTAAACTGTTTTAGTTTAGTTTAGAATTAGTAGTTTAATTCCATTTTCATGTTCACTTTTATATGTTTTAACTGTATAGTATTTGTATTAATTTGTAAGCTGCCTTGAGTCCTGGTTTTGTAGAAAAAGACAGAACATAAATAAACTTGTTATAAATAAACTTCTTGGTGTTGACTTTTTCTTGGTATTGTTGTTATTACTACTTATTTGTCCAGACATTTTTAAATGTGTTGCGGGTACGAACGTCAATGTGCATGACCAATAGCTTTCTTCCTACTCTTCTTCCTAACCAAGACAATGTGGGTGGTAGTGGAAAAGAGATCCAAGAGAAAAGGTTTCTATTCTGGGTTACAAAATGGATTTTAAAATGAAGTGTTGCATCAACCCAGTCATTCGCTCGAGTGAGGAGAAAATAATAGCATCACTAAATACTTGTAAAAACAGTTCCTACTTCTTACAGGGAAGTATCTCCGTCTGATTATTACAAACCTGATGCACAGATGGCAAGCAAAACAAACCCCACAAGCTGACAAAGAATGAAAGAGCAAGACTTCAACAAATTTGCATAGGTACCATGTTCTCAAATCCTATTTTCTGAATATGTCTGCTGTCACTTCATAATACCAAATGTGAAACATGAGGCTGGAGATAAAGTTAAGAAGTAGGAAGACTGGCAAAATATGGGAACCACAAGAAAAGACTGCAGGGTACTCTTTGAGGCAATTAATACCAGGACAATAAAAGAAAGGGCACATGTTGGAACCTTACCAAGAGGATAATTTTAAAGAGGTGACACTACAGGAATGGCAGGCAAGGGAAGGCATGCAAAACTGAAGAGTATCTGAAAACCACAGTGAAAGTAAATCCAGGTAAATATATACCATGAAGGCACATAACAACAACAAAACAAAAACCATCACTAAGAGAGAGAGAGAGAGATTGTAACTCCACAGATAGTTCCAGATGTGTGTGAGGGGTGCAACTACTGTGCTGCAGATTGGGCGTTAGGGGAAATATAACCAGTTTATTTGGAAATTGTGACAGCATCAGCAATGGAGTGCAAGAGAGAAAGCAGAAAGCATAATAAGAGATGAAAGTCTGTCTGCCCTGTGATTAGAAAAAAGGGGCGGGGGAAAGCTAGTCCCAAAGGAGTCAGATGGGCAGAATGGAAAAATAATCAGTTGCTGCTACTTAAAGTATACGAAACTTTCAAAATCTGCCCCTTCTCTTTAAGACAGGGAAAAACAAGGATTGCTTCTGAAGGCAACAGAGAACCAGTAGCTTCTTTGCTAGCCAGTAAAGTGAGGCAGGTAGTGGGTGCCATTCAGGGCACCGGGTGGAAGACAATCAGAAACGAGTGGCCCCATCCATCCCAAATCTCCTGAACTCTAAACTGGTTGGTTTCAAAACATAAGCAGGAGAAACCCTCTCCCCCACCCCTGCCACCAGATGGGGAAGAGTGTTAAATACTACATTTACTCGTACAGTACTTACAGCATTCAAAGCATAAATACAAAAAGTAAAGTAAAATAAGAGACAGGCACCACTGTTGCACTAGACCTTAAGAGCAAAGATTCTCTGGACTTTGGGTGCCAGGAAAGGGACTGGAGTGGAGATGGACGGGGGGATGAATTAGCTGCCCCCATCCTGAGGTGAAGGAGGTCGGTGTGTTCATGTGGGGCAAGGAAGGGGGAAGAAAAAAAAAGATGCTGGGGCTGCAGGTGGAGGCGGGTCCCTCTGGGGAAGAAAAACACCCCCTGCTTCGGGCATGATGTGAGGCGAACCCGTGGTTTTTTCGAGGGAAGGTCCTGGTTTCCGTGGACTGGCAAAGGCACCGAGGAAACCAGGGCCGTTTCCGCACTAGACCGTTATAGCGGTATTATTCCACTTTCAACATCCTATGGAATCCTCAGGCCCCTCCCTAAACTGCAAACCCCAGGATTCCATAAGATGTTGAAAGTGGAATAATACCGCTGTAACGGCCTAGTGCGGAAACGGCCCAGGTGGGGGACAGGAGAAAGGTATGACTGGGGGCGTCCCACATGGAAAGGGGGAGTCACTCACCCGGTGCCGCCGTCAACGACGCACGGGGGCATGCGGCCCGCCATTTGCCGGACCCGGGGAGCGGGGGCGGCGGAGGGAAGCCCCGTCTCCGGCCCTCCTCCCCGCCAGGGAAAGCCCCGGTCAATCCCCTCGCCGCCGCTTCCGCTGCTTCAGCAGTGCCGAACTGACAGCACCGACCGCAGCACGCCTGCGCCGAGCCCACGCTTCTCTTTCCCCTCCCCAGAGGCACCACGGAATGGATAAAACAAGGAAACAAGCGGCGGTGCTCCCCTGGCGGCCATTTTGAGATGGGGCGGCGCGGAGTTTTTGGCCTGACGTTCCTACCCTTCCTACTTGGCACCGCTGGTCGCCTAGCGACGGATGGAGCCAGGATTGGGGCCTTAATGTAGGCGCCGGGAAAGGTAGTGCTGAGCGCTTTTGTCAGCATTTGTTCTCTCACAGTCGTCAGAGGTTAAAAAAAAAAAGACACCAGAAGTACCTGAAAAAGATGAGAAGTAAAATACTAATTTGTATCTTGATAAACACACGGGAAGGCCCATTGAAACTGTAATAAAGATATTTTAGGAGCGGTAGTCCTATTACCCTGTTGTAGCAAAAAGGCAGAATCTTGTGGCACTTGTAAGGCCACTTCTGCACTACACTGTTATATTGCTATTATCCCACTTTCAACATCCTATGGAACCCTGGGATCTGCAGTTTAGGGAGGAGCCTTTAGAATTCTCGGCCAGAGAGCTCTTTGGCCTCAGTAAACTACAAATCCCAGAATTCCACAGGATGCTGGAAGTGGAATAATAGCACTATAACAGTGTAGTGTGACAATGGCCTAAGACTGTAGTTTCATTTAGGATAAGCTTTCGGGGAGCTGCAAACCCCCAAAAGTTATGCCAAATAAAACAAGATAATCCTTCAGATATCACAGGAGTGCTTGTTATTTAAATAACCACTCAGCTACCTATAAGCATGTTTTCACATGATTCAATAAGGCTATTAGCTGAGAAGAGTTATGTCTTTATTTTGTACTTGCTTGTCTACAAATTTAACTAATGAACTGGTCTGGTGCTTTTTGATGTCTTACTGTTTATTTTCCTGCTTATTTACACTTTGATTTCATGTGCCCCTATGGTTTGTTCCCTTGCTGTCAGTTTTGTATTCATTGCAATCTGTGCATTGTTTTTATGTTGTTTACTGTTTTGCATTTTGTGGTACCTGTACACTCCTTGGGGAAAAAAAATCTGGTTACTGAACAAAAACAAACAAGACAGTAAGTAATTTTGAGAAAGGAATAAATAATAAAAAAGCACCCAAAGCAAGTATCACAAAGGGAACATACCATTCCATTAGACTGCCACTTTTTAAGGGATTTTAGAGCTGCATTCCTAGAAATAAGTTCCACTCAAGTAAGTTGGACATACTTATGAACAGACATGTATAGGACTGTGTTTTAGGGTATATACACAGAGAAGGACTAAAGTCTTGCACAATTTTGTTATTTTTTTTCCAAGAAAAAAGAACTGTGCAGGTTCTCTTTACTTTCGCAAGTCAAATCTTAACACTGAAAACAAACTCTGGAACACATTAAACCTCTTAAACTGGTCAAATATCCTAAAGGCACCAGATCCCACCTGATCTTGGAAGGTAAGCAGGGTCATCTTTGGCTGGCACTTGGATGGGGAACTGCCAAAAAAAATACCAAGTGCTGTGGACTATATTACTGAGGAAAGAACAGGCAAAATTACCTCTCGGTATTCCTTGCCTAAGAAAACCCTGTGTAAATTAATTGGCTCATCCTTTGGCAAATGAGTTGAAGGTGCATAAATACACACACACACACCTCTACCTTCAACAGCTGTGCTGAACATAATTATATTGTCCGGAGTTTTCCTTTTCCATCAAGCATAGTTTCATACATTTCAAATGTCATGATTTGGCAGGGACAGTCCCTATTATTCTTCTGCCATCCCACTTTATCACCTGCTTTTAAAACATCCCCGTTGGTCTCTCCTCCCACATTCCTCCTTCATCCTCAGTGTACTGCAGGTGTCGAAAACTCAATTAAAAGTTCAAAAGTAGCTTGTGCGCAATTAGCTCAGCGGGAGGAAAGACAGAAAATTGCCCTTCCCAATACACTAGAGCAGAGGCAAACTGCTTGAGCATCTCCTACCTTGTCTTTTCTATTAACTGCTGTCAAGGCAACTTTGACTTACGGTGACCCTGTGAATGAGAAATTTCCAAGTCACCCTATTATCAACACTCTGCTCAGGTCTTGCAAACTCAGGGCTGTAGGTTTCTTGGTTGAATCAAACCAACTGTCTCTACTTCCTCATTAATAATTTTTGCTCTCTTAACTACATTCTGATATTCCTTGGCCACATGTGATCCAGCTTTCATCTGTGAAATGTAGTTGCTTCCTAATTTCCTCTGCTAAAATGCTGCCTTATACTCTGCTTCTTATTATCACAAGCTTTTGAAGATGCAGAAATAAAACATGTTTGGGTATGAAAATAAAGGGATGTGACAAGTTTAACATTACGGTTATTGTATTCTAACCAAATTCTGTCAGAGGACAACAGTTATCTGTGCTTTGCTCCCTACTATTGTCATGATGGGTAAAATAATGTATCATACACACATGGATTTATGTATGTATAGGATGATGGTTGAAAAATAGAGCTTGAACAAAATGTTGTTGTATAGAAGGCTTCCTTTCACTATGCCCATCAATGAATTGTGCTCTTGTTTGTACTCCATTCCCTTCCTGCTCCAGCCTAATTTTCTGCTTCACAGTAAACCTGTATCTAGTAGTTCTTTAACATACCTGGGCTACTGGATACACTCAGTCCGCACTGGAATTCCCACTCCTGTTTATATTTCCTTTTCATGTGGGGGTGGTACTGTTTTGGCTACATAGGGAACATATTGCATGAACAACAGAAATAAAAGGAACGATAATTGAACATATGTTGGTTCGGCAAGACTGATTCCCAAGCTTGTAATTTCCACAGTATAGCTAGTGCTATATGAAGAAATACTTCATCTATCCTGCATTTCCAACCATTCCACTACAGTGGATGGCATCAGGTTATAGTAAGAATCAGTAGTTTCCTGTCTTTCTCCTCAAAATTTGATTTTGTATACCTTTAACATGTATCCCCTTTCTTACCTTTTTTGTGAGCTAAATAGCACTAAAAGTTGCAACTTTTCCACAAATGGGAGTTGATCTGCTTTGTCATGTGGTGGCAGGAGCCCTTGGAAAAACTACTTCTCCCAAGACCTATCACACCTCAGCATTCTATTCAGCAGCTTGATGGGGGTACTGGTGTGTGGGAGGGGTAGTTTTTCTTCTTCTCTCAGCGCCATCCTTTGCTGCTGCTAGTTTAAGGAAAGGTGCAAATATATTTGAGGAGGGGGAACTGGCATGGGAACAAGCATTCAGAAACCTTAAAATTGGTTAGGATTTTTCATCCCTTAACCCCATTTCCCCCCAGAAAATCCTCTCCAAAGAAATCAGAGAATATATTCTCTCCTGATCATCATTTGTGTAACTGTGTTCCTGTGCACATCCTCATATGCATCAAACTTACCCAGCAAATTCAGTGAGGAAATAGATCAGCATTACAATTACATATCCAGATAGGTATCCGTGGCACATGTGGAACTACCTTGCTATATGATGGAAATGCATGTAAACTGGTCCAGCTAACGTCAAAAGTTCTGTGTTTCTAATTTTATTTACCTATAAGATAAGGTTGTTTCCATATGTCTCTTTCAAAGTTTCACATCCAAGCTAGAGATCAATCTCATGGGTAAATTTGGCTCACATATTTATAAGTACATAGCAGTAGACAAGGACAGTATTTACCCTAATTGTTCTTCTAGTTTATAAAATAAATATAGGACAGTCAAGTGTACTTTTTCTTTCCTGTGGCTAAAACAAGAATAACTGATTAAGTGAGTCAGTTCTCCCCATTTTAACAGAATGCAACATACTCTGGAGTTCCCAGAAGAAAAAGGAAACCTTCCTTTTACACAAATTTAGCATTAAAGTTTCTGGGGCTTTGTAATCCCAGTGGGCCATATGCCACAATGTAATATACATCTGACTCCTTCTTTTTGATCTTAACATTTGTAAGCCATAAATAATAGATTGCAAAAAGGAATTCTGGGAATGAATTCATTTTAAAGCAAGGACTAAACTATTTGCAAATGTACTTAGGCAGCAGCCCAAAAGAAACATCAAAAAATGTCAGTTGAATATTGGGAAATGACGTGTCTCCATATGTTAGATTAGAAAGTATAAATTATAAGTAAGTAGAGAGAAAAATATCTGTCAGATCTACTAAGAATAAAAATGAGGAAATATATTGTGCTGGGATTATATAAACTTCTGTGCTTACAGCTCCAGGGTGGTTCACACATTACATACTTCATACATGGAAAGAACTTGTGTGCAGTTTGCATGTGGATAACCATGAGCAACAGTTCTATGTACCTGCTTAATTTTTAAATAATGTTTCATATTTCTTCATTCAGAAGAAAAGCAGCTTGTAATAACCTCAGTATAAATGAAATGCTACAGTTGCAAAGATATCTATCTCAAACAAAACAGATGTACTCTACTTCTGCAATTGTACACAATACTTTTTTTATATTAACGTATTTTTATTTCAAAAGGGATCTCAGTTCCATACAATAATATTCTAGTGTAAGAAACGGAGGAAAATAAAAATACAAAAGGAAGAAAAATAACTACATTAATTCCAAGTTTCTATAAAAGCTGACCAAATGCCCAAATATAAGTCCATTTGTAAATTTTGTCTATACATCATTCTTTCAAATGTTGCAAACACTGTTAGATCTTCTATCCATTAGGTCAGGGGTAATCTTTCCAGGAATGAACTATCAATCTTTTAGCAGCCAAAAAAACCCACTTCCATTGGCCATTTACTAATTTCCAAGAAACAGACAAGCACTTCAAAAGCATATGCACATCCCTATTGAATATAGTGGATTTTATTTCTGAGTAGACATGTATAGGATCACGGTCTTAGTCAATAAGTCACCCTGGTTACTTAGAAAGATTTTAACCAATTCAAATGTTGCCTACAATTAAACTGGCACCAAGTCCTACAAACAGACCTGCTTATTATTGTAAATATTATATTCCTTCTTCCACACAAGTAAAGGCAGCAGGGGTAACAAATTATAAAAACAGTAGCATTATTTCTGTTTTGTTCTTCCCTATGCCTCCCTTCTAAGCACACAAATATTGAACACATTTCAACTTTTGTTGGCAGGACAGAGACAACAAGTTCTAAATATTTCTGAGCTGTTGTCAGACTTCAGTGAATGCTTTGTAATACTCCACATTGTGCCTATGTAATTTAAAGCTTTGGGTAGGAATCTGTTTAATTCCCTAAGACCATATAAGTCAGTAATCTAAAAAGAAACACACTGGATAAGTATCAGGCCAACAATATTCTCAGGAAGGAAAAAAGAAACTTTGATGAGCAAGATACATAATCACTAAAGCTTTGTCCAGTTCATGGCCTGGAGAAAGCTGAAAGTGTACAGAATCAGAAATTTGCCTATTCAAGGAAAACCAGTAATATCAGAACTGCAAATAAGGTTGAACAACAAGAATGTTCCATGGTTGCAAATGTTGCACGTCTTCACTGCATCTTATTTATATAATAATAAATTTTTGTTTCTTACCCACCTCTTCCCAAGGCTCAAGGTAGGGTACAACATAAATTAAAATACAATTGAAAACACATAGTAAGTTAAAATACACTAAAAACACATAAAATCATTTAAAATACAAATGTATAATAATTAAATTAATCATAATTAAAAGTATATCAATTATTTACACAGACTTCTAGGATCTCCAAGAGTATCAACCTAACTTGAGACCTGATGCATGACAGAAACAAGTGATGCTACTGGATTCTTTTCAAAAACACGTAAAACAATAGAATAATGCCTTGGTATCCAAACCACATCAGAATTAGTGGACAAAACTGACCTGACAATAGTAATTTCAGAAGAGCCACTGGAGCAGAATTTGGTCCCCTCCCCAACTTTAAGTCAATTTCAGCAGTAGCAAATGAACATATATTTAAAATATATTTAAAATACATAATAAAGAAAAAAGAACATGCAGAATTTCAACAACTCAAGTCATCCTAAAGACATCTCATTCTGTTCTGGATATCTTTTTCCCAATGCCAGCTGACCCATGAAAAGTAAACTTTGCTGAGGAACTGCTGATTTAAGATTGCAATCTTATGCACATTCAACTGGGAGTAATCTCCACTGAACTCAGCTGGGCTTACTTCTGAGTAGATATGGAAAGGATTGTCTTCAACTATGACCTCATGCTAAGTGTTATAGTGTTAAGGCAAACTATTATCTGTACCAACCCATCTCTCATATACAATAGCAGCATAACAATACCAAACTACTCTCTGAGTTGCTGAAATAAGCATTTAAGACAATTCACACAGCATTAAGTATGACACAAGTATGACAACCATGATGTCGGTATGGATATTCCAGATGTGGGCATGGCATTCTGTTAATCCCACCTAGCAGATTCTTATCTTCTCCAACTTGGCCAGGGGGATCTTTTTCCCCTCATCCTTCACATTTGGCTTGCAGAGATATTTCCTAGATCAGTGGTTCTCAACCTGTGGGTCCCCAGATGTTTGTGGACTTCAGCTCCCAGAAGCCCCAGCCACTATGGTCATTGCTCAGGGCTTCTGGGAGATGAAGTCCAAAAACATCTGGGGACCCACAGGTTGAGAACCACTGTCCTAGATACACTCCATACAGCTTGAGATTTCACACAGTTTCCACCAGCAGCTAATTTCTCATTAGGTGTTGACACCTGTGATGAAGACAGCCATTCAGGAGGTCACCTGGTGAGAAAGAAAAAGGAGCAGAAGAGACTGTCAGGTCTGGCACAACTAATTTTCTACCTCATGAATCAAATAAAAGATGTTAATTTGGCTTCCTTTGTCAGATACAACTTTTATTTTTTAATGACTTCTGTCCATTATAAAAATTAAGATTTTCTTTTATGAACAGAGAACTGTTGAGTTTAACATGGTCTTTTCTTTTTGTTTTGGTTCATGAACATACTATACTAATGGATTTTAGAACAATGAATGCATTTTAGAGAAACAGCCATTGCAAAGCTAGATGTTCTACTATAAGCAACAGAATAGTTCAAAAGTGAATTTTTAGGAGTAACATGAACTTAAAGGAACAAAAAAAAAACCCCTCAAGGTCAGTTGTAAGGTTTATTTACCTAAATCCTTTCTCCTAAGAAAGAAAACCGTACAGCTTAAAACAAAATACAGCACAATACAGACCTGAAAGAGCTCTGGGCTGGGCTCCTTTCAGGAGATGGTTCACTAGGGGTTTACAAGCATTGGATTATCCACAGGACCATGGCTATTCGACCATGCTTATGGACTACCAACCCTTAGTAGCCAACACTGTTCTTCCTCCCATTGGAAATTGTTATGTAATGACTTTATGATTCATTGTATCAGCCCTACCCATAGAAATCATAAGGTTCCTCTCTATATAATTTTTGCATGTCTATTTTGGTTTAAAATATTTAATTATTGATGACTTTACATATAGTTCACCAAGTGAACAGTGACTGTATAAAATTTATCTTAGATAAAAACTTTTAGATATAAATTTAACTACCAAGAACACCGTACAGCTTAAAACAAAATACAGCACTACACAGACCTGAAAGAGCTCTAGGATGGCATGTCGGCTGTCAGCCAAAAGAGCATGGTTGACCTGCATCCTTTAATGCTGAACCCTGCTAGCTTCCATCCTGGATTCCTGGGCAACAATCCTGTCAGTTGGATGAGATGCTCCAATTTCCCAAATTTTCCTCATAGTAGCCCTGCTTCATCTTCCCAAACTGCCAGTTCATCCAGCACCACTTCAGTTTTCTACACACCTGTGCAGGCCAGATTTAAAGGCAACAAAGACAATGAGAATGACAAGGAATCTCTGACTCGTCGGTCATAGCGTGGAACAGACTTTGACCGTCGAAGGGCAGGTCTTCGATTCTCGTCCGGCTGTCCTCCTGGAGGCTTGCAGATCTCAACCAGGCTAAGAGTGACGGAGCCCACCATCACTCGGGCCACCACCTCAACCGAGTGCCTCGAAGACAGGATCTGCTGGTTGGCGAGCGCTACCAATTCACTAAGAATTGGACAACACTTGTCCGACGGTCCTCAGGAAGGTGCGCCAGCAGAGGATAAAACCTGTTGAGGAGGTTCCGCTGGTACGCGGCAAAGCAGGCTTGTGTATTGGATACCCTGGCAATGAGCGACAAGGCGGAATAGAAACGCCTGCCGAAGGTATCCAAACGATAGCCCTCTCAGTCTCTTGCCACCCTTGGTCTGGGAGGACTTGACCACAATGGAATGGGGCACCGGATGGTTGAACAAGAACTCGACATCCTTCCTCTGAGTTCTGTAGAGATGTTCCTGGCAATGCGGTATCAGTTGCACCAACACAGGTTGGGTCCAGGGATGTTTCAGGACCTCCTGTAGCGCAGGCAGGAATGGTAATGGTACTGTAGATGGAGGGCGGGTATCCACATAGTGGAACACTGGGTCTTGCACAGATGGAGCTGGGTCCGAAACATCCAGTCTGAGTGTATTCGCCATTCGAAGAGGGAAAATAAGTCCACCAGCAAGCATACTGTCCCCAGGGAGCTACAATCAATCAGGGTTACACAGTGAGTAGACTTATATTCATCCTTTACTTAAAAGTATCACAGAGGCACACATTTGAAAAGAGATCTATGAAATAGGACTAGATAACAAGTACAGTATTTAGGAGAAAAAAGGTACCAAATAAGCTAAGCATTTATGTATCTGCTGATGCAAAAAGCATTCTTACATAGAAGTGTTAGAACACCTTTGCTCACTGATGTGCAAAGTTTCACTTTCACCAGCATTCCTGTTGTACGTGACCCACATCTGCTGCTTGTGATTCATGGAAACAGCCACTCTTCTTAGGCCCAGCCTGCAGGGAAACAACATATAAATCTGAAGTCAGAAAATGAGAAGAAACAGGCAAGCAGCTCTTTCTGCCCTCCGGCTGCAATTCAGCTGTACACATTCCCTTCTTGAGCAAAATCTACTCTATACAATCTCCTTCCTTATGCAGCATAAACTGGCCCGCGGGGTGCTGACTTGAACTATTAAACATACTAATAACTGTCTCGTCTGACAGCAGTATTGGTACCATATATGGGAGAGGAAAGAAATGTGAATACCTACCAAATGTAGAAGGCTGTGGATTTGTGCTTTCTAAAAGGATATTGCTGCAGTGAATGCAACCAGTAGGTCCTGTTAGAAAACATGTAGGTTCTCAGTTCCAGAGACACCCTCTAAACTTCTCAGATGCCAAGATGTGACAATCTCATCTTCCTGTCTTTAGAAATGAGCAGACTTGCTGTGCCATACAAACTGCTTCGCCCTACATTCAACTTTGTTAAAATGCTCTTAACTGGTATGCTCCACCAGATCCAAGTTGAATTAGGCAAGATTGGATAAAGGCCCATCGCCTTAACAATATAACAAAGGCACCATTTCTGTTTCTTCCTCACCTTTATATGTTTCATCATTTAAAAAAAGTCTCCCCTTCTTAGGGTTTGAACTTTGAAGAGGATTAACGGCTTTCCACAGGGCAGAAAATACAAGTTTACAACTGAACCTACATTTGAAAAGGAGTTGCAGCAGCTCCCAATTCTGTGATGATTCATACATGTAGGACATGCATGTTTCCCGAAATGTGAGAATAAGTTATAGTAATTGCAGATCATGGACTGTTCTCAGACCATAATTAAAATTAACCACAATTCCCAGAGTTCAGCTATCAACCGTTGTTTAAACGGTTAGTTTAAAATTGGAATCTTTCTCTCTTCATGGACATAGGAGAACAAATCTTTGGGTTCCAAAGCATCATCCTGCTGCTGCTCAGTTAAGGATGGCTTCAACATATCATTACATTTACTCTTTTTCAAAGTAACTTTTCAAACACTGTAAGATTGGAGAGGGAAAACAGAACCAGTAAGAGCAACTTTTTCTACAGCTTATTTGCATAATGGGAAACCACTGTTTTGTATTGTATCTGAACCTATGGGTTCTGTGATGATAAAATGGGATAATTCTACATACGCCACTATAAGCTAAAGGGAACGTTTGGGATACTAATATTAGAAAATTGTTTGCTTCTGTGAACAAGTTCTGAGATCCTTAATGGACTGTAATTACACAAGCTGTTTCTTTTCTATATTGTTCTCCAACTTCAAAAGACATTAATCTTCCAGGGCAAAGGAAAACAAAATAAACTGATTGTGCTTCATAATTGAAATAGCTCTCGCATCAAATATATATTGCTGTAAATAAGCTTTCCATGTTTTTTGGAGAAAATATAATATATGTCTATATTTTGGAGCTATATGGAGGTTCTATGCATAAAGGAACAAGTAATACATGGCCTAAAATTCATCATTGTCTAACACATCCTGCTTTTGTAGTTTGCACATCAAAGCATGTGACCTATGGGAAATGTTGCTGTCAATAATTAAAATAGTGCTCTTTTTCACTCTCTTGCTTCACAAGGTTTAATGAGTAATGAGGTATTTAAAATGTCATATCACTGTAACTGGCAACTGAGTGAACACAGAAATAAGACAGCGTTACTCCTACTGCCCTTTTCTATACTTTCAGAAAGAGATCCCAGGCAAATAAGCTTTTCTCAGCTTTCTCTTTTTTATGCTTTATGGTTCATTAACCAGATCTTTTTGTTTAGTTCACAGCTTGTTCTTAAAACATATTTTGACTGTTGTTTCCTCCTTTTTCTTTCTAGCACTCCAATTTCATCTCATTCATATACTGAAAATTGATTTATAGCATTGTTATTCTACTCTTCAGCTGAAAAGGCTCCCAGACCAGCTTACAAAGAAAAATAAGTAAGCCACTATCCTCAGGTTTATAACATAGAAGGCGCAGCACAAAAGGAAAAGAGACTGAAAAGGAGGAGGGGGAAAAAATCAAGACACTGTTTTTTGAAGTCACAAAGATCTTATAATAGAACTGGAAATAGTTGAACTGAAAAGAGCTGCTCTCTCAGTCAAGTAGATGGAATGGTCCCTGGCTTCCTTCTTCTTGGTGGTCTTGGCTTTTATAACAAGAGTGGGGCAGGGGGAGATATAAAGTGTTTCCTGCAAAGTGGTGAGTACAGTGGCTGCTGTTCCTACACGGCACCCTTCTTAGCTTGAGCCAGCTATCCACAAATGGGCATAAATTGTTTACATTGATTCGTACCGGAGTTCACAAAAGTCAGAACTTTGCATAGCTGTTTTGAGGGGATTTGGCCTTCACACACACACACACAAAACCTCTACAATCCTGCATAATATGTGTAGTTTCAATCGTACAGATTAAATTTGCCTAAATCAAAGTAGATACCTTAAGCACTTTTCATTAGAATTTCCCCAAGAATAACCCATCAGAAGTTATACCATGCATGGCTCTACTTAGCAAAAGACTGCAGCTCAGTCAGACAGCACACGCTTGGCAGGCAATTTGGGAGGCAGCTTTGGAGAGCCATTGCAGTCAGTATAGAAAACACTGAGCTTGATCATCCAATTTTCTGATTTGGTCTAAGAAAGTTTCCTGTGTTCCCAGAATTCTTGACCTTTCCACTAACACCAACCCTCTACATTTCCCCATTACTAATACTAATCTTATTTTTAGTCAAAACTGCGTGCTTTAGTTCCTACAGATGGTGTTCGTTTAGTTTTAGCCTCTATGGATGTTGTTTGTGGGCACAAATATGGTATAGTCCCTGGGAAACTGGGAGAAAAATATTGCTAGGCAGATAGCCTAAGAAGCATTGCATCAGATGATTGCTTTGGACCTTGAAATTCCTCTGTTAGGCAAAGGTAATTGTGTCTTTCCACAATTACTCTGTAATTTAGTGTATACTCTCTCTAGGGATATTGAGAAAATTAATTCACTCATATTTGCAAAGCGCTTAAGTATCCTGCCACAGGAAGCACCACTAATGCAACTGAGCAGCAAATATATAAGCAAAAGCCTATTTCTCATAGGTAAGTAAAAGGACACATACCATTCGCGAAGGCTGTTTTAAGGGCTCTCACTCCCTTTGATTCCTATATGACCAGAAAAGGGGTGAACTGCCTCTCTTTGAAGTCTCTACGAGTCCATCCCCTCCAAGATTTCACAGATGAAAACAAGGACACCTCTGGCCAAGCAACATCAAAGTGTGATTAAGACAGCAAACATCATTGATAAGGATGAACACACAAAGAGAGGCTGCAGAAATTTTGCTTTTGGCTGAGCCTACTGAGAACAAGATTCTGCCCCTTCATCTCCTTTCCCCCCCTGGTGAGCTGAGTGCAAACTTTTGCACTTTGAACAATGTCTGTAGCAAGTTAAGTAAATTGAGGATAAAGGTGGAAAATAGGCGCAGGACAGAGAAACTGGGAAATTTTAAAAGAAGCAGACAAAGTAGGAGGACAGAGGACTCTCCATGCCAAATCAGGACAGTCGGAAGATATAGATCGTACATACTTCTTGCTCTACTGATCATCAAATATTCCACATTTTTCAAATCCAAAGATGGACCTCTGCCTGCTTCTATGGTTTTGTGTTGGATGGCAGCTGGTGGTGTAGGTTGTGCTGTTTGGCTGAAAATTTATGCCCACTTCATTTGTGACTATGCTCCACTGTATCCACACTGGACACCCATTTTGTATCTCTTTCAGGTATGTGTAGGACCAACTATCAGTATTACAAATACAACTGCAATTTAAGTCCCAATACTGTATATATGTTTAACAACAATACAACAGATTGTATTTCAAGTCTGAACTAACGTAGTTCAGTTGCCACTGCAGGACTTGATTACAAGACACTTCTGCCTGTGCTACTCAATATTGCAACATTTTGGATGCAATCTTAAAGTCCAAAATAAAAAAACAAAAACAAAACAGATGCAAGTATAGAAGGCACACCACAAAGAATTTGCCCCTTTTGTTACCTCATAAAGTTGTAAGTTCCTTCAAGTCAGCTTATGGCAACACCATGAATTTCATAGGACTTTTTTAGGCAAAGAATACTCACAGCTGGTTTTGCCAGCTTCTTCCCTGGAAATATATGCGACAGCACCTGGTATAACTGAAAATACTACCTTATTAATGATGAAAAGGCCCTATTCCTTAAGCATACATAGCTATAGCTCCTCACCAGCTCCAGGAATTTTTTCTTTCTGAACTCAAACTAGCAAGTACAGTCCCTTTCTTAGGGCCTCACCACCTACTGGACCAAACCGACACTTCGTAAGAGTTACATTTAGCTAAGCACGCATACAAAGACCCAGTACAATGGAACAGTGCAATCAATACGTTCAAGCAGGAGAGTTTTTAAAAATATCTATCATGAAAGGAGAATTTATATCTCAAGAAAAAAATCACTATTCACGTCGCAATCTAAACACCTCCTTCGCAGGCTAAAGCAAAATCCGCTAAGAAAGACATGCGTAACAGATGTACTCCCTTCCTCTCAGGATCACATCTACAAACCCAAGACTGCGCAAGCAACAACCAACCTGAAGAACAGGCGGGAGAAGACAGCGAGAAGTCTTAAAACGGACACTGCGCATGTGCAAAGCAGAAAGCGCGCGGGAGACGGAGAAACGGTTGCTGTGTTTTTTTTTAATTCGCCCATTCACGCAAAGTACGCCTGCGCAGCAGTTGGCAGGCGCGTGCGCGCTGAAGGCCGAAACGGTTGCTGCCGCAGCCTTCACCGTTTAGGGCTATAAGCGGCGGGTGTCCCCCTTACTCTCCTCGCCTCCTCCCTCCCCGCGCGCATGGCAGGGGCGATGATGACTGACAGGTTCGGGAAGGCGGAATCGGGCGCCCAGGTGAGGCGGTTAGTGACGGTGCTCCTCTCCTCCCTGCTTCGCGCGCGCGCGCGCCTGTGGGAAGGGGAGGCTTCTTTCTTTCCCCTCAGGCGCGGAGATCATCTTGCGGCCAGCTAGGTGGCCTCTGGGGAACCCACAAGCGGGGCATACGGGCAGTTTGCTCTTCCTTCCTGTCCTTCTTCCCAGCTGCTATTATCTGGTGGTACACAACAGCTTCAGAACATAAAATTTGGCCCACCCTGTAACCGTGTTACAACATTTATTTAAAGCGTGTATACCCTGCCCTGGAAAGGCTCTCAGGGTGACTTACCTCTCAGACTAAAGTCCCTAACTTCAGGCTTACAGGTTGAAAACACGAGACACAAAAGAGTAATTTCCACACTGGACTGTTATAGTGCTATTATTCCACTTTCAACATCCGATGGAATCCTGGGGTTTGCAGTTTAGGGAGGGGCCTTTGAGGGAGAACACTGGGGAGAAGGCCTTTGAGGCCTCTCCTTAAACTGCAAACCTCAGGATTCCATAGGATGTTGAAAGTGGAATAATAGCACTATAACAGTCTAGTGCGGAAATGGCCTAAGGGGAGAGGGAACAAGAAAATACAAGTTCTTAGGATGCAAGTTTCCTCACGTTGGTGGAATGGGTACTCTGTGAACACTGGGGAGAAGTGAAACATTTATTTATTTATGTTAATTGCCTCTTCACCCACCAGGTTCACCCAAGGCCATGCACAGTGGATAAAACACAACAGATCTGACTTCTCAGGACTGTGGGCCTTTCCACATTACACTGTTATAGCCTTATTATTTCACTTTCAACATCCTGTGGAATCCTGGGGTTTGCAGCTTAGGGAGTGACATTTGGAATTCTCAGCCAGAGAGCTCCTTGGCCTCAGTAAACTACAAACACTAGAATTCCACAGGATGCTGAAAGTGGAATAATAGCGCTATAACAGTGTGAGGCAGAAAGGCCCCTTTGTTTTCCCTATTCCTTCTTTTCCTTGTACTGGCAGTTCTGTGTTTATTAATACAATCATTCCTAGTGTTTGAGTCTCATTGATGTGAACTGCCTGCTATGACACCCCAGTTGGTTATTTTTAATTATTTTAGCAATAGCAATAGCAGTTATTTCTATACCGCCTATCAACTAGCCTTATCTAAGCGGTTTACAATGTGTTTTAGCTAATTGCCCCCAACAAGCTATCTGGGTACTCATTTTACCAACCTGCGAAAGGATGGAAGGCTGAGTCAACCTTGGAGCCTGGCAGGATCGAACTCACAACCTTGTGGTTGCAGTACTGGCATTTAACCACTGCGCCACCAGGGCTATTTTTAGAGCTCTGGTCTAAGTGATATATAAGAAGCGAAGCAAGTTACAACTGAAATAGCATAAAATGCCTACATACACAATATTGGAAGATAGCTGCTCTAGACATGATCAATTAAAAACACAGCTAAAAAAGTCTTCATGAATGGTCTAAATTTAAGGAGTTCCTCAGCGTCATGACCAACACTGAGATATAGCAACACACCTGCACCTAAATTGTCACATTTTTTTTCAAGTCTTTGCTCATGTCCCTGATGTCCTGGCCTAGAAATAAGTGTGGAAGAAAAATAGCATCTTGATGACGGGTAAACATTGCAAAGGTAAAGCTTTTTCCTGGGATGAGTGTCCTTCACTTTGCTATTAAAAGCACAGGGGACCTTGTAGGACAACGTATAGACAAACTGTAGAACCAAAAGCGTAGAAAGATCAAAATAGGTGAGATGGTGGCAGTGCTATCAAAGCTCAACCCATAACAACTATGTCAGGGTGACACTGTCAGATGTAGCAATAATGCTCACAAACCAATTTTATTCAGTCTGTAACAGCCATATGAAAACATTTACTGTGTGTATATTTGTACATTCAATATAGGTAATGCTGTTCCAGAAGTGTATACTGGTAATGAAAAATGGGCTGACTTTATTCTGTAGCTGATCACTCTCAGTCTGAACTACTGTTTCGGGATCAGAGTGGCTCCTGAGATAATGGAACTTGATTAATTCCAGAAACGGTCAGCTGAAATGAATACCACTTAAAATGATCATGGGGCTGGAGCAGCTATCCAATGAATAATGTTTTGGGACATTTGAGGCTTCTTAGACTCATGGAGAGATTGGGAAAGTAAGCAAATCATGTGAGAGGTGTGTAAAATTATGCGTGGTATGGAGAAAGTGAATAGGATGTTTTTCTCTGTGCACAAAGCCCCCATCTTTTGATCCCCCGTTATCTGATGACTTGCTCTTTTGATACTTCCAAATTAAGAGCAAGTTTCATTAATTCAGTGGGAGTTCCACTCTTTCATCAGTTCTTCTTGCTTGGTTGGCACCACTTGCACAAGCACGTTGCCTACAAAGAGGGGAAAAAAGGCACCAACCCAGCTGATAGACTTTGCAAACAATGTGCATGTAATCCATCCCAAATGAGCCTCCATAAGCTCTTGCTACCCACAGTACAGTACACGAATTCCACTATTCAACCAATTCCATTTTTTGACAGTGCTTGGGTCCCTAACATGTCAGATAACTGGAGGACGCCTATATCTCATAATACTAAAACTCATTCATTGGAATTGAGAGATGGAAGGTTCAGAACAGATAAGTGAAGTAATTCTTTACATATCACATAAGTAAATTGGAATTTTCCACCAAAACATGTAGTGGCCATCAACTTGGATGGTTTCAAAAGAGGATGAGGCTATGAATGGTTTACTGGGCATAATGGCCTTTTATTGTCTCCAGTATCAGTAGTTGTAAGGATGCTGCAGAACTTAAACAGGAGGATCTTTAGCACTCATGTCCCATTTCTGGCTTACCCATAGGCATCTGGCTGGCCACTGTGTGGGCACAATGCTGGACTAGATTAACCTTTAGTCTGATCTAACACAGATTGTCTAATTGCTTAAGGATCAACTACTATGGATAGCTGTCGTTTCCATTATGACAAACTTTCATTTTGGTCGTAACTTTGTGCCATTATAATATATGGGTTAATATTGAGCCAGGGACAGGGGCCATTGGGCTATTTGTTATCATTTGATTAACCTTTCTCACTGGATTGTTGTGGAAACAAAATGAAAGTGGGTGGGAAAGAGAGAAAACTAGCTTGAGCTCTTGGCTATAAGGGTGGGATTAAAGTATAACAAATAAATGTTGCTGGAGTTGCTTTTTCTAGTAGAATTTTGAAAATCTGTTTGAAATATGACCAAATCTATCTTTGATAGTCATTTGATAATAAATGATATATAATATCTTTAATAGTTTGATCTAAAGCTGTTAACACAGAGACTGGCCTAGGTGGAGTTTATCTTTCTTTATCTTTTTTTTTCTTTTTTGGAAAACTGTTTGTTAGCTCCTCTGTAATGTTGCCCATCACACACAGCATGTTGCTAAATGACTGCAGTTATTTTGCTTTTAAAAAAAACCTAGAGAGTAAACACACACATGGAACACAGGTGCATTAGTACTTAAATTATCATAATAATTTGCATATGTAGTTAAGCTCCTGCTGTTATGTGAGAAAAAAATAATACGTGAACCATTATACTTATATTTCCTCTATAATAAACAATGAGAGAGTTGCTCTTCTTGAGAGCAACTAAGAGAGAAAAATGTTAGAAGAGCAGCCGCAAAGTGACACTCATGATGTAGGAAGCTGCCTTCTGCCAAGACAGGCTCTTCATCCAAGCAGCTGAGTATTTGGCAGAATCTCTCTAGAGCCTCAGGCTTGGGATGTTGTTCACATCTTTTGCCACCTGAAAGATTTCTGACAAGAAATGCCAGGGACCTCCTGGATAGAAACTGTATGTACTGTATTCCCATTAAGCTATATCCTTTCTACAAGCATGCTGATCTTTCAAAATACTTTTTGCAGAATGTATTTGCTACGTTTTTATTTGTACATTTCATTCTCAAATGAAGGTTCTGTATCATTTCTGTTAATCTAGATTCTTTCTTCTAGGAAATGAATATGGGAATTTATTGTAACTACTTTTCATATCCCATTTTTGCCTCCGGAACCAGAGTTCAAGCCAGCTTCGGGGGGGGGGCATTTATTTAATTAAAACACTCTTGTCCTCCCCTTTATCAAAGGATCTTAAACCAACATGCAATGTAAACAATTTAAAGCATTTCAAAATTAAAAGCATACGTCATTTGAACAAGATAAAAACATTTCAAGCATACCAACAGTAAAAAATACTTTAAAAGCAACAATTAAAACCATTTTAAAAATCGGAACAATTTAAAACCATATACTTGAAATAAATTTGTTCCAAAAGGTTTTAATTAAAAGCCATGCTTTAGCTTGGCACCAAAAAGATATCAATGTTGGTCCCAGTTGGACCTCCAAGGGGAGAGCATTCCACATTTGGGGCACCACAGCTGAGCAAACCTTTTCCCATATTGCCCCCACCAGTGGGACACAGGTGGGGCCCTCCTGAAGGCCTCAGTTCTCAGGCAGGTGTATATAGGAAGAAGTGCTACTTCAGGTACTGTGTTCCCAAACGTCTAGGGTTTTAAATGTCATAGTGAGCAACTTGACTTCAGACTGGGAATTAATTGGCAATCAGTGCTGTTCCTTTAAGGCTGGTATTATATGTTATCTGTGTAATATTCTGATCAGTCTCACAGCTACATTTTGCACCAAGTGTACCTTCCAAGTAATCTTCAAGGACATCCCCAAACAGAGTGTATTACAGTAGTCTAATTAGGAATTTACCTGTATGTGGACTCCTATAGCAACCATAGTTATCTCTGGACAGATAAGGATGTAGCTGGCACAGCAGTCTGAGCTGATACCAAGACTTTCTGATATGCAGTCCAGTTGGACCTCCAGTGACAAAGATGGACCTAGAAGTACTTGTTTGCTCCCCCAAGGAGAGTGCATTCCCATCCAACATAGGTTGCGGATCCAAAATCCAGACTTGAGCACCACCAGTCCACAGAGTCTCTGTCGTATTAGGATTCAGCTTCAGCATATTAGCCCTCAGCCCCTGCACAACAGTCTCCATGTACTGCTGCAACTCCAGCACAGCCTCAGCTGACTCCAGTGAGAAGAAAAAATAAAACTAGGTGTTGTCATCATACTGATGCCATCCCACCCCAAAAGTCCATTATGAGCCCCCATCAGTGACAAGATGGAAACCTATGGCAGCTGAACAAGAATCCCCCATTGCTGCTTTCTGGAGCTGACCCTGCACATAGGAATGGAACCACTATAACACAGTGCCTTCACAGCCCATCTGACAGAGACAGTCCAGGAAGATATCATGATCAATGGTATCAAAAGAAAGCTCAACAGGGTAGCACTCCCCCAGTCTTTCACACAGAGTAGGTCATCAGTCAGAGGTACTAAGGCTGATTTAAAAGGGAGGAAGAGAGGGGAGGAAAAGATAAATGGGGCAACACCTTTAAGACTAACTAATTTTTGCATGAGCTTTTGTGGATATAAACCCACTTCTTCAGAGTCAGGCTGATACGGTGCTGTACCCTGACCTGAAACTAGACTGAAATGGGTCCAGATAATACGTTTCTTCCAAGAACATTTCAAGATGTCCAAGCCACCACATGGTCAAGCACCTTGCCAGGTTGTTAGCAATGGAGCAGTAGCTGTCAGATGTTTCTGGAGATGTTACCTTAAGGAGCAGACACAGCATTGCTTTCTTTAAGTCAGCAGGCACCTGTCTCTGACACAGTGAGACATTTGCAACCTCCTGGACCACCCTGAAAAACCCACTTCTGCTAGATTTTGTCAGCCCAGATGGGCAAGAGTCAATATTACATGTAGTGGGACAGACCAATCCAAGTGTCTTGTCCACATCATCAAGCAGCAACAGCTAAAACTGATTGTAGGAAACCTGACCAGACAGAGCACGGGATGCTTTCGCACACTCTTTAATGACTGTGGCATCAAGTTCTGCGTAAATAGGAGCAACTATTCTCCTTAAAGTGAGTGGCAAGCATGTCACAGAGGAAACCAAAGGCTCCACAGATACGTATATACTCATGTATAAGTCAACCTCATGTCTAAATTGAGGGCTTGTTTGGGGGCCAAAATTACAGATTTTGATATGACCCATGGATAAGTCAAGGGCCATCCTGCAGAGAGGGGAAAGCACCAACACCACTTCAGGGGGCAGGCTGCTCCTGGCTGCCACCATTTTCCTGCCCAAGCATTCAAAAAGGCCTTTCACAATCCGCTCAGAGAATAAGGATGGTTCCTTTCTTGATAAAAGTTAAGGTACAGTATTAACTCTTACTAAAAAAAATAAAGAACCGTCTGCTTCTTTGAGTAGAGTGATGAAAGGCAAGAGCTTAGTCCATCCTGGGAGAACTTAAAAGAAAAACTGATTCCCCTCTACTCTCTCAGCACTCCTTTGAGGAGAAGCACCATTTCCCCCACCAGGCTTACAAAGAGGCCAGAAGCATCACCATGGCAGAGAGAGTAGAAGGGGTTGGTGCTACTTTTAGGTTCTCCCAGGACAGACAAAGCTCTCACATTTTGCCACTCTACTCCGAGAAGAGGATGATTCCTTGTTTGGTAAGAGTTAAGGTACAGCACTTACATTGACCCATGGATAAGTTAACTCAGGTTTTTTTGGATCACTTTTTTGACTAATATTTTAAGAGTTATACATGAGTATATACAGTAGGTAAAACCATACAAAAAGCTATTGTTACAATATAATTAACGTAGAACTTTTAAAAAATTAAAATCAATGAGGAAACAAGAAATAAAAACAGTACAACATAATCTTAAAAGTCTTTTCTTTATAAACACTTCCCAAAAGCCAATTAAAAATGAAAAACAGAAGGACAAGGAAAGAGCTAGCCTAGTCTTCCTGGAAGGGAGTTCCAGGGCATGGGGGCAGCCACGAAAATTGCCTTCTCCCATAATAATAACAACAGTTGTTGTTATTTGTTACCCACCTCTCTCCAAGGCCCATAATGTCACCAGAATATTTATTAAGGTGGCAAGACTGAGAGAAGGGCCTTCTTCAAAAGTCTCAAAACCCAGCAAGCTTGTGTGGGACAGTATAGTCCTTCAGATAGCCAGGATCCAAACAAAAGTAAAAAAGATTGTCATTACAGGCTTTCCTGTATAGAAGAAAGTATGAGAGTCAAAAGTGAAATAATAGGCTGTACTTCATTTTTAAAGGGTAATTACCCAAAAATAACAATTAAAGAGAACAATCTCAGGTAATGATTTTTAATGCAAAAATATTATATAGACTGTAATGCTTAATTGTCTTAAGGTGTTTTGTGTCTGTCTTATGGTATGTCAACACATTTGGGATATTAAAACAAAACACCCATTTAAATTGAGAGACTTGTCCATCTAACACAAAAAATCCATATTGCATTAGGTTCCCTCACTGTGCTGTCCAGGAATTTCTTCGTAAATGTCATGAAGCTGCAGACCAATATAAATGGTCCGCTGTATCTAGAAAGCTGCAGTGTAAGATAAATGGATGAATAAAGAAGAAAGATAGTTTGACCTTTTCTTCATTGCCTCTGTGGCTGTGTTTCAATCCAGTCTGTATTTGGAAGCAAGATTGCTTTAGCTTCCCTGTGGATGTTTATCTTCTAAAAAGGTCCTGGGGCAGTACCATTCTCTTAGTCCTTCTGTACCTCTCAGCAAATGTTTAACATAAGACCCAACCAGATATGGTGGGACCTTGTAGGAGAACTAGAAGTTGGATAGTGATCACCTTAAAGTTTGACATGATGACAACCATTGAAAATGATTTTCTTTTCAGTCAGTCTAAACAGATGACAGTTAACAAGCTGCAACTAAATCCATACAGTCTAGAATGAAGTTGTTAATAGGGATTTTGTGTATTAAGGGAAGGCAAAGAAGTCCACTGTTAATCTCATAAATCAAATTCATAGGCATATTCATGAGCCTGCTATCCCCTTAGAAAATCAAGCAGAGGAAGTGGGTCTTACCAAATTCGTTAGATCAAAAAAAAAATATAATATTGTAGTCCCAGGGGAGATCTAGCAACCACCATGCTTGCCTTTGTAACCTTAAAGGTCAACTGCTCCAATATTCTTTGTGTGGGGGTTCCCTTTAGAATTGTTTGAAGACTAAAGGTGTAGAATATGGCGGCTGATCTCAGTAAGAATAAGAAGAAGAGGAGGAGGAGGAGGAGAGGAAGGAGAAGAGGAGGAGGAGGATGAAGAAGATGATGATGAAGATTTTGCATTATACTGCCACAGTGATGGTTTTGGGTCGTGTTCAAGCTGTTGACTGTGACATAAATAGTTTGGGGGCCTAGGACACTTTTAACTGTCCTACTACCACCCACCACCTTTTCTTCTACTAAGATCAGGAGAAACCTTGCTGTCATTTCCCACTAATCTCTCTAGAAAGCTAGATTAGTAGAGAATTGTAAAAGTTTTTTAGTAGTGGCTCCAATGCTACATTGCTTGCTAGAAAGTCTCAGCTCAAAGAGATGAAAATATTTTGCAAAGTGGAAGGTGCTAGGAAAAAAAAAAAGACCACACTACAGGTGGATAGACTCAATCAAGGAAGCCACAACCGCCAGTCTGGAAGATCTGAGCAGGGCAGTTATTGACCAGGGATCTTGGAGTCTCTTGTTCGTAGGGTTGCCATAAGTTGAAAGTCAAACTAACAGTAAATAAAAAAGAAACATATTGCGAAGTAGAGTGTATGCAACAAATTGAGGTTGGGCAGGGGAAATAACTTTTCTTACTAGTGGCCTTTTTTAAGAAAGGTTCCCTCAAGAGTTGTGATAGGTTACTACCAGTTGGGTTGAAACTCCTAACAGACCTTGGTTTGTCCATCTGTTTTGGACAAGTCCTGAGCTCCAGTTCCAAGGAGTCCTGTCTTCCCCCCACTCTTAGGGAAAAAAATAAATAAAGATAATTTGGCTTTTCTTCCACAAGCTTAGAAACACTGAACTTAAAAAAAACCTGTGAAAATACAAAGTACTTAAAGGGTAGCTTAGCAACCACACAGTTCTTCACATGCGGAGAGCTTTAATGAGAAGTTCCCTTTCAAAAACAGTATAGTTAAATGTTCTCATATAGTAGAAAAGTTTATTTGTGAAAACAAGAGGAACAAAGGAACACAAAGATCTCTTCCTTTTCTTTCTCTTCTCTCCCTGCCTCTCTCTCACACATGTTTCACATATAATTTAAAATGAAATTGGTAAAGCCAATATACATAGGTAATTAGGTTATATGCTTGTGCAAGTTCTCATGTTTCAGAGCATTTGCAGAGTTCATTGCAGACAGCATGGCATGAAAGAATGCATTCGGCCTCCTGATAAGATGTCAGGAAGTTTAGAAAAAGTTAAAGGTTACAGACAAACATATATCAAAATCTAATGGGAATGAAAGTCAGCTTTTTAGCAGTGTCTGACTATTCTGACCAATACTGTAGTTTGACATCTTCCATTTTTACGTCCCTGTTACAGCCAACAAATTTGAAAATGACTTAGCGTATAGTTCTGTCTTCTTAATTAATCTGTGCTTGAATTATGAAAGAACTGTCAAGATCTATTTGGATATGACATTGTGCAAAAAGATCTTAAGTTTTGAGTGTGTTGTGGAGAATAAAGAGGTATGATTTGGCTTATTTCGGTTTCTCAGCATTGTGCCAATTTACCAGATACTCTAGGGGGAGCTGAGAAACTACATCAGAATGTAGCAGTTTGTCACAGCACTGTAAGCCGCTTACAGCAAGTTTGGTTGAACACCATAGAAATAAACAAGACCAATCAACTTCAGAAAAGTTCCTTGAGGGAACAGTGTGCGGCCATATCTAGAATTTTTAAAATAAATAAAGGACTGTCTTTGTAGTATGTGAAATAAAGCATCTAAAACCCACTGCTGGGAAATCATTGAATTCACACTAGCTTTTTGTACATTTATGGTGGGCCTTTGGTATCCACTAGAGTTTGGTTCCAGGACCCTCTGTGGATACCAAAATTTGTAATTGCTGAAGGTACATTAATTTTAAATAACAAGGCACCTCTCTTTACTTCATAGCTTCTTGCACGACTCGAGGGCAGAGGTTTGCTGAAAGATCTTGAACCGTGTCTGTTTGCTGAAGAAGGATATCCCATTCATGGTAAAAAAAAACAAAAACCTAAAAATATTAACACTTTTATATGTAGATATGTAGTGGTTTGAGCATTGGACTATGACCTTGAAGACCATGGTTCAATTCCCCCAAACCAGCGCAGTGACATTTGGTGCCTCATACACTCTCAGCCCCAGAAAATTGTGTGATAAAGTTGCCTTAGGGTTGCCATAAGTTGGAAATGACTTGAAGGCACACAACATAACAACAGTTCCCCGTGAGGGTACCACTATAGTGTAGTGGTTTGAGCTTTGTAGTATGACTTTGGAGACCAAAGTTCAAATCCCTGATTGGCCATGGAAACCCACTGGGAGACCTTGGACAACTCACATTCTAAGCCTCAGAAAAATATACATAATTTTATGTGTAGCAAATCTTTCTCCTCCCACAAGCAATAAACATCCAGAGAAACCCGACCCATTGTGGCACTTTAAGTAAGCCTTTGTTGTTGTTGTTGTTGTTGTACACTGAACATTTAATACATCTTATTTTTATCTGGTTGGTAAGCAGCAATGATAATTCTGATGATTCTATATTTTGATGAGATATCCCATTAAGCAATTGTTATTTTCATTCTCAAATCTCTGATAATGCTTTTATTCTGTAGTACAGTCCTGAAGGAGACTTTCAGTGCTGCATTGTTCTGTTACTTGGATTTAACAATTTGTCCTCTTTTTCTTCTGTAATCAAATTTACTTCTGAACTGTAACATCTGAACTGGGTAATGATTTGAGAAACTTTTGCTCAGAAAGGCACCAATAGCAGTTTCCCCCTCTGGGCTCTTCTCTTCTTGTCTATAGTGCCATTTCTTCCCTGTACATGTATATTCAGAAAATACGTCAATTAAAATCAACCTCTTTTAATTCTGCTTGATCGGAGCTATTAAATATGTACAAAATGACTTTTACTTTAGATTAGAATGTGGTATATGTGTGAGAGCCAATGTGGTGGTTTGAGCATTGGACTATGACCAGGATTAAATTCCCCACTCAACTATGGAAACTCACTGGGTGACCTTAGATGTTTCACACACTCTCAACCCTAGAAAACCCCATGACAGGTTTGCGTTAAGTCAGAAATGACTTGAAGGTCCGCAACAACAATATGTGTGTTAAAGCTAAAAGCTAAATGATTTTGTCTAGCTCTTGATATGCCTTTCTAGCTTAAACACTTGTGTCTTCATTGTTGAACAGGAGATGTTGTTGAATTCCATGGCCCAGAAGGAACAGGAAAAACAGAAATGCTGTATCATCTTATTGCCCGTTGTGTTCTTCCAAAATCGGGAGGTGGTTTGGAAGTTGGCTTGATCTTTATTGATACAGACTTTCATTTCGACATGCTGCGTTTAGTGACTATTCTGGAACACAGATCATCCCAAGGCACAGAAGAGATGATAAAGCAGTGTCTAGGGAGGTTTTTTCTTGTTAATTGCAACAGCAGCTCTCAGTTGCTTCTTACCCTTTATTCTTTGGAAAACATGTTTTGCTGTCACCCTTCCCTCTGTCTCCTGATTATTGACAGTATATCAGCTTTTTATTGGATTGATAGAGTCAATGGAGGAGAGAACCTCAGTCTGCAGGAAGCAAATTTAAGGAGATGTGCTCAGTTCCTTGAGAAACTTGTCAAACAGCATCATTTAGTTTTGTTTGCAACAACTCAGACAATCATGCAGAAATCACTCAGTGCGGTTGAAAGCTCTGGAAAACACCACAATGATGGAGATGTGGACTATCGGCCTTACCTCTGTAAATCATGGCAACAGCTGATAACCCATAGAATCTTTTTTTCCAAACAGTGCCATCCAGACAACACCAAAAGATTTTCTATTACTGCTTGTCATATACGAAATAATACAGTGTTAAAACGCTTGTTTAACATTATGGAATGTGGAATCCAGTTTTAACAGTGGACTACTTTTATATGCTGTTTTTTAAAATATATATAACTTTTATATATTTTAGTACTAGTGTTTCTTAGAATGTTATTTTAAAAGGCACAAGATTGTCATCTTTTTTGCTACGGCAAAAATTCAGTTTGATAGTAGTTAAGTGTTGAAGCTTAATGTTTAAAAATCAGCTATCCAAATGTAATAAAATTTCTTGCTTTTAATACCCACCTTATAGCATTAGAAGCTAATTACAGGCCTTGTACTGTACAGTTATTATGTTAGCACATTTACATGGTGCTAAGCATCATGATAGACATTTGAATAGAGTATGGAAAAAGCCCACTACAATATTGCCTTCCTGTTGAACAGCTTGTTTTAAATCTACTTTCACAGGTTGCAATCCAGTATCAACTTACCTGGGAGTGAACCCCATTGATTTCAGTGGGCGTTCCTTCTGTATATTAACCTGTAAGATTTCTCTGCTACTGGGATAGTCCTGGGGTTACATGGGATTGTACTCTCTAGTCTGGCCTTTGGCTTGTGTTGTAGTTCTCAGTATTGAAAACCACACAAAAACAGAACAAATTTTTAAAAAGGGTTCTTGGGGGAAGAGCCCATTACATGATGTCTAAGTAGCCTAATTTTTTGAAGAATTTACAAGCAGCATGTCAGAATTCCAGAAAACTGATCCGAACTATTAAAAAATTCCCTGCAGCTCTTACAAAAAGAGACCATACTGAAACTATAAAGCAAATGTGAATTGTTTTAGCATTTCAAAAAGTCAGTGCTTGTACAAATGTACAAATTAAGGATGCATATCTTTACAAAGATAACATTCTAAAAAGAAAAAGTTGATAGTTCATATAATACTTAATTACATGTACTTTCCAGTAATCTTTCATAAATTGATGGTTATGGCTAGAATTCTACATTGTCTACTTAGTTACCTATGCATAACTAAATACCGTTGCCTGGCCTGACTGCCCCCATCACCACCAGCCTACTTCACCAGGCAGCTGCCAGGTCAGGCAAAGGAGATCCAATCAGCTGGTGGTGAAAGTGCAGAAAGATGAGGTTTCCACTCCCCTTCTTCCAGCCAGCAAAGCTGTGATAATCAGAAGCAAGATCCCCATCAAAGTCCTCCTTGCAGCCTTTGCTGGTTGGTGGGAAGGGGTTGGAAACATCCCTCTCCTGTGCCCTGATCACTAGCTGAATGGACCTACTTCACCTAATCCAGTAGCTTTCTGATAAAGTAGACTTGGGAGGACATTCACAATCATGGCAATAGTGCCATCATCATGACAATGTAATATTAGTGAATACAAGTCAGTTACAGATGCATAACATGAAGTTATGCATCCATAACTTTAACACTGAATTCTAGCCAATACTTATTACTTATATAGAAATTTCAGATGTAGCATGGCTTGCATATTCTGTGTGTCTTATTACAGTCATTACAACAATCTCTTAAGAAAAGTCAATACTGTTAACTCCATATTGCAGATAGAAGGGCTAGAATTCCCTGCTTGCAACTTTGGCTGAACAAGACATTACTAAGGAATTATTTTTGTCATATCTGAATATATTTCATCTTTAATTGACATGAAGTAGCTTTCGAGCAGTACTATGGTAGCCAAATTTTTTAGAGGTTAGGTCAAAATTTAGTCACTGTTATAGTGCTTTCATGTGGACTTGAGAGTGCATGTGAGCAAGCCCTCAGACATTCTGGGGGGTGTTACCAGAGGATATGTTGATATTTCAGTACTCTCTTGGCTTGTTGGAGAATTAAGAGGGGCAGGAATGAATATCAGTGGATCTGTTCTAATGATGGGAAAGCAGACTTAAGTCTGGATCTAACCAATAACTATAACAAAACTAAAATACACACTTTCCAATAGAACATGACTCCTCTGGGGAGATGCACCTCAGCTTGGTTCTGGAGTATATGTGACTTTAGGAGATAAAATACTCTCTTGAGAAAACTTAGCAACGATTCTGTTGATAACAGTGCATAATATATTGTTCAGCGGTAAAATTATTTACGTGAGGGTGAGTTTCCCCAACTATATTTTATGGCCTAAATCAAACTGCTAATCAAATTGATTCTAGAGTGGACCTATAAAATCAGCTGGTAAAATAGTAAATCTATGTTTATATAAATCCTGTTGAATTAATTGGGTCCTTTGAAATGCATGTGCAGAAAATACATTGCTTAAGCCAGAATCCCCATCCAGATAGGACACAGCTGGGCTGTCAGCTGAAGTGAACTGAAGACATGCCACGTCACAGACACCACTTGAGCCTAAAGTAATAGTTACGAATCCAAGAGAACCCTCAAGCTATAAATCTCCTTCACAGGGAATGCAGCACCAGCCAGAACAAACTAAATGTCATTCATCTGGACAGAAGAATCACCCACTTACAGTATCTTGGTTCTTGGACTGGGTATCTTGGGATTGAGTATCTCAAACTGAGTTGTGGTTTATCAGCTTTCATGTTGCAGTGAGGAACTAGCACATACACAGACTCACCTGATGTCAAGAAGAAACTGAACTATGTATTCTCAGTATCTTGAGGATTACATACTTCAGAACTCTGAATGATACCACTCAGCAGTTCCAGTAGAGATGTTAAATACCTTGGAGGACAAAACAGATCTGTATACAATTCCATGGTGCCAGAATATATTTTCAGGTACTACCTTATGAAGCTGACCATCCATATAAGAATGAAACTGCTGCAATGCAGTTTACCCACTCATAATTCAGGCAGGATGTGCCAGAAAGATGCCAGGGTCAATGATATCAAACACCACTGGAAGATCAGAGTCCACAAGACTTAAAGCATCTGGGGGAGCCATTAAGGAAAAAAAGTAGTATCTGTGCTCTTCTCTTGCTTTTACTTGAATGTATGAGTGCATGGCTAGAATACAAAAGCTTTATATTATAGTTCATTCACAGTCCACAACCAGCTTTCAATCTCATTAGCTCTTATCTTTGTCATCTTACATTTTAATGTTCTCTTTGCTTGCCAGTGCATTAGATCCGACTGCAAGATATGTAAATAACAGTACAAAGCAGATCTCCACTATCACTTCACTTACCTATTTCTTTTGAAATACAGTTTTTACATTTCTATAGGGCCCTTTTGCAGTTCAAGGTTTCCCCATGGTCTTGCACATGATGGCATTTGATTGCTAATTCCATTGCTTTCAGAAGTGTAGTGAATTGCATGTAACCTTGAATTTAAATTACCTACTCTAGAGAGTATTCAGCAAGACTATAAAGGCTTTGATAGGAAGATGAAGCTTTAGTTTTCTGATTTAGTTTTTATTGTCAGCATCTTTGCCAGTTGCAGCAAGGCAGAGTTTGATCAAAATAAGGTCAGTTACTGGAGAGACCTTGAACAAGAATTCATGGACTTTTTCCATGAGATTTCTGTAAGAGACTAAAAATTAGTGATCCACTCAGTAATAAAACCATTTAATTCTTGATTCAGTGTTCATGACTTTGTGATAAACTTAAGAAAATATTACATTCCTTCTCTCTTATGTACTTAAATTAATGATGGGAAAGTATTTACTGCCTTAGTTCTGTTGTAAAGTCTAGTGTGAAGACAACTTGGCTACATACCACAGTGTAATTATAATAGATAGCATAAATTTATATAGTAACTGTTGAAAATGTTAGTGGGAGGCCATCTTTCAACCTCACCCTCATTTATGTCTTGCTTGGGAATCATCATAAGAACGTAAGAGTGCTGTTGAATTAGACCAAAAGCCCATCTTTTGCCTATCTATCTGGCGTTGTGTTTCCTATAATCACCAGCCAGGTACCTCCAGGAAACCACAAGCAGGACATGAAGACGACTGTCTTCTCCAACTCTTGTGCCACAGTAATTGGGATTCAGAGGCATGCTGCTTCTGATCTCAAAGATAGCTTACAGCTGTCATGACTAGCATCCACTGATAGTCTATCTATCAATATGATTAAAGCCAAATCCCTTTTTAGAACAATTTTGGTGGGTGGCCACCTAAATGAAGAGCTGAAATGCATAAATTATCTTTTTGTCAATGATTTAAAACAGTGTGTTAAAATATTGTATTTTTTAATTTAATAGTAATTCAGATGTTTTCGTATTTCCATGGAAGGAATTTCCACAGTGTTTAGCACGATTTAATACTGCAGTCTAAGAGATAGGTAAAATACCTGTATATTTCTACTTGGTATCAGTATTTGGAAGCTGGAAATACATGCTGATAACTGGTAGGAAGGGCCAGTGTGTATTGGTAGTTCTTATTGAATCAGCTAGTTTGCATTATACTAAATACATATGCTAGGTGCAAACCTGCTCACAACCACTTTCTCAGAGGCAGATACTCTGGAGGGGCTTCTATTGGTTTCAGAAGAAGGGAGCAGAATGCCTGAAGTAGAATTGCCATGGTATACACTAGGATGCAAACACTGCTTAGGGGAAAGCCTGGAGGATCTGCCTCGCTAGGTAAGGATTAATTTCTTTTTGCTGAGTTACAGAACTGTATTTCTTGGAAAATTGAATGTACCTAGAACACTGGTGCTGTTAGCAGTTTGCTATCAATGACACAATCTTGGGTACATCTACTTCAGGAGCACAACCCAGGCAAGGCAGCTACAATTTCATTTTGAGACTTCTTCAGGTCTTCCAATCATATTCTCTCAGACTCAAGACTTTCTCCTTCCATAGCTCTGAGCAATTTCTTCTCAGCTACAAGCTTTCTTTCAACTCACTACACAAGTTGTCTAACTAATCTTTTTCACTCATCCTGATCAGAACTTCTAACATATTCTTTATGAATTCTCTCATCATCATCCCCTGTGTAGCTGGTCCTTACCAATCCAAATGAAGGCACTCTTTCCCCCAAGAAATTTCCAGTCTGTTAACTTTGAAACCTCCCTCTTATAGCAACCATAAACCAGACAGTCACAAGTATCTTAAGTCCAAAAGCAGCAGATCTAAGCTTCAGGCCTACTCAGATTTGTTACAAATTGTTTCAGGAGTCACACAGAGAGTACAGGCACTGAAAGCATAACAAATCTTTTAAATGTATTGCTTCTTCACAAATGGAAATAAGAGACCTTCCCATTTTATTAGTCTGTCTGCATTCACTCACAATGCCAGAGCTGTGGAAAAAAACATTAAACTCATCTGTGGAAGCCAGGGTTGCTTTCCTTCTCTCAGACTGGAATGGCAGTCTTTTTTTCCAATCTGCTAAAGTGCCTTACCCCCTTATACAGCTATGCTTTCCCTTTTAAAACCACCACCTTAGTATATAAAGGGTAAAGTCTCTCAAGTTGTTATACAGAATGATGTATTTGATCTGCGGTAGTGTGTTACTAATTGATTAGAACTAATGAAAAGTATTCTAATGAGTCAGAATTTATAAAAATATAATGTAATCTTTATTAAAATAACAAACAGAGAAGGGTATTGGGTCTCATAAGTATATCCAAGTAATACAGAACTTCAAAAAGGTATTTATCTAGCTGAACCCAGTATAAAAATACAGAACTTTCATACAAACACTTTTGATCAAAGGCTTAATTCCCAAATCAGGGTAACACCTTTTGCCCCAACTCAAAAATGGTTTGGTTTGGTTTGGTTTCTCTCTCTCTCTCTCTCTGAGAAGGCAACTACCCTTATTCAGACAACCCCCTGGCTGACTGAAGGCCTCTATCCTAGAGGTAGCTAGTGCTCTCTCGCTCTCTCTTTAGAAATATCACTGAAATCCAAGTCACTGTGTCTTATATACAGACCTTCTCGTCTCAAACATCAGCCCCTCCCTCTCACTAATGGGCTGGGTTTCTCTCATACAGAGCCACTTTGGTTACCGGCAACCTGTTGCTGGGGCTGCCCTGCTACTCAAGTTAGCCACACCCTCAGGCCCCATCACATCATCCTTCCTTTGTCATTGCAAGAATTCACATTTTGCAAAATCTGAATGGGTACATGATTTTTCTTCCTTATCATAGTGAAGGAACATACATTATTTCTAGAAGTCTTTTGACTTATGCTGGATAACAACAAAGAAGGCCAATACTTAATACCATTAGAGTCTTTGAGAAAATTAGATAGGATTACAAGCAAACAGGAAAAGAGGAGAAAAGAGATGTTGCCTCTCAAAAACACATTACAATGACTTAAATACTAAAAGATGACAATTCATAGGCTTCTTACAAATTAGCTTTCAAAAAATAAATACAAATTCCTCAAAAGAATTCTGGTGGGCGTATAATTAACCTGTGAGTCCATCTGATGATAATATTCAGAATTAAGCATGCCTTCTAGCTTGAACTGTATGACGAGAATCCTACTGGTGTGATGCACACATTAAGATGCCTTACAGGTGCCATTGTACTTCTTCAGCTATGGACATACTCAGTTCATGGGTCCATAAGCAGAGTTCCATGAATATGGCCATTTCACATTGGCCTGAATCCTATTAAGATAAAGCCATTGATTTAGTTGGATTTACATGTGTGTCAACTCACAATTCAGCAATTGCTTCAGTGAGTCTACTGTAGCTGATGTCAGGAATTTTTCCCTGCCGGGCTGCAGCCAGCAAGGGAGGAGAGAGGTCAGGAACACTTGGGGAGTCCAAATATACCAAATACCAGGAAAACACAAGCCGAGTCAGGTCAAGGTCCAGTCCAAAGGTTCAGGAGGCAGAGATCCGTTTGGAGGGTTTCAGGGAGCAGAAGACACAAAGGTTGTGAGGGCTTGCTAATAATTTGCTGCAAGCAAGGAGCAGCGACGCCGGCAGACTTTAATAGCCCCTGTGAGCAGGTGCTGCTCATTATTGTTTCCTCAGCCTAGTCCATGCAGCCTCCCTCTCAGCAGCCCATTTCAGCCTTGTTTGTGATTGAGGGCTGATGGGCACAGCTGGCTGCCACTCCTCTGCATCACTGCTGGTTCTCTCTCCGTCATGAGCTGCTCGGGCAACTCAGTCTCTGTTTGACCTTTCAGTGCAGGGGATGTTTGCAGGTTGACTTGCTCAATCACTGGCTTGGCCCCCTGCACAATCAGTTGCTCCTCAGTCACAGCATCATCATCTATCACAGTTGAGACTAACCAACAGGACTCCAGTTATGCACTTACACAGTCTTGCACGGCATGTAACAATCCAGTGCCTTCAATGTACCACTTTCTTCACTGGGATTGCAGAAGCAGCCACTTTGAATTCCCCATTGCACACTGGGTCAGTAAGCATGCACAAGGGTATGCATACAGTTAGTGCCACAATGGGAGTATTTAGCAGAAAGGCAGTGTAGTGCAACCACAGTGTAACAGCTGAGTATAGATTTATACTATGTAAGCACTATGTAAGATTCCAGCCTGTGTGTTTAATCTGTGCAGTTATGTATTACACAGATAAGGCAAAACTAGTGATTGACTAAATTGGTAGAAGAACAAAAGAGAACAAAAGTGAGGGAATAAAAAAAGATTTAAACATGCAAAGGGTAGACATGGGACAAAAGGGACAAACCATATTGGGCTGAAAACAGGGCTCTATAGACGGCTGCCAAACCAGACTGAAAGTTTGAAGGGAATCTATTGTGTTGGAAGCCATTTATCCTTTAATACTTGAATCTAACATTGTCAAAACCATGGTCAGTTGAGGTCCAGCATATTGTCAACACATTGGTCAATGGAGAAACTTACATGGATACAGAATGGTTCTGTGGATTTCTACTTACCACAGAGCCTGGTCACCTGAGCAACCTGATTGTCATATAATGAATTAATACTGTTTGATAGCAAATCCTATTATTGAGCTTGTGGACAAAATGAATCCTTAGGATTGTGGAGGGAAGGTGGATGGTGGGACTTAGGCACACTGCGCTAAATCCTCTCTCATGCCGCTGCTCGCTGACCAAACATGACTCAGAGGGAAGCAAAACAAAACATCCAGCAGAGTTGAAAATATAGCAGCAAGGAGCGTGTGTAGCAGAGTATATCATGCAGCACTGCTCTGACCCCAAAAGCTGCCCACTAAAAACACTAGCACACAGTGTTGTCATCCAAAAATATACCTGGAGGCTTTTTATTCTTCAGTTCCAATATATACATCTGTACAGATTTGCAGATCCTTCCACACAGGTTCAGCATTCCATCACCATATCAGGTAGAGATATGCTCTGGCAAAGCCTCCGGCCAGAATCAGGTAAGACCGAGAAAAAAGGCTTAGCCGAGCCTACCTCTTATATACACAGAGACTAGCTGATGTAACCCCAGCCCGGATTACATGTCACCATGGCTGATGAAACTCCTTGCCCAGGTTTCATATCACTGTGACTCAGCCTTGTTGTCACATGGGGATTATCTCATACTTGCACAGTCATCCCCAGGTGCTTTCCACATGCACATCATAGTATTTTTAATTGGAACAAGGGTCACTGCAATCTTTTTCCAACAAGGATGCCCCTCCAACTGTTTAATAATGAAGGGAGGGAGGACTGGGCTGTTTTATGCCTACCAGATGTTGTTGAACTTCAATTCCCCTCATCTGTCAGTGTAGGCTCAACATTTGCCCAAACGCTCAATAGAAACAAGCTCTTAATATCAAGATAAATAAGAGTAACTACACAACAGAGATAGGAATCAAGAGATTTCTTCCTTTAAGCAGGCAAACTTGATCTGAAATAGGATGAGCAAAGAATTAATGACAATTTTTTCCCTTGTTTCTCTTCAGAGATGGCATGGGGGGGTTGCATTGTCTACATTGCAATCACAGCCTAGATGGAAAGTAAGCAAAGATTGTAGAGTCAGTAAAAAAAAATGTGTCTGTTGCAAAAAGACACTAACCACCAAAGTAGAGACTGTGGTGGCCACAAAAAGGAGCAGCTCCCTGATCTCAAAATTTTCCTTTTTCCTGGCTCTAGAGACCCATGGTGAAAGACTGTATCATCTTGTTTTACTAGTCTGGTTTTTGGAAGAAGGACCTTCAATCATTGGTTTTGGCCTGGGAAAGTATTTGCTTATCTGGCTCCTGAGCACTAGCAAAGAATGTGAACTTTTATTGGCCACTCCATAAATTATGTGCATGGCAGGCTTTGGGGTTATAAATATGCCTTTAAAAGAAGGAAGTCAGAAATTGGGTTGTATTAATTAAGATTGCAATTAAAAAGCCAGTTGCGGTGGACTTAATGGATTGAAGCCAACGTTGCCACACTGTCAGGGGACTTCTAAGTAATGTATGTTCATTTACCCAATTTGTGAATGAGGCTGCTCTCTCCATAGAAAGTGTTTAAGGATCTTCTCATATTCCCCCCACCCAAACTTTTTATTTTTTCTCTGTGTTCCACTGATGTAGCTTGCATAAATACTTTATAGATGTGGCTTTTATTTCTAAAAGAACTAATTAATATCAACTGTGTGGGGAAAAGAAAACCTGGCACTTTTGGTGCAAACCAGAAGACTTTTACTCTTTCCCAAGTGGAAACATCACGCCAGTTCATCTCAGAGTAAATGGTGACTCAACTGTAACTATTTTAGGTTCCAAATGAGCTAGCACTGTACATCTGGAAGCTCTAACGCACCTCTCCATGGATGCCAGTCACATGCCATTATTTAATTAACAGCTCCACCGAGGGAAGCTAATAATAAGTCCATTAACATTTTCCCCTCTCCCTCCGCACCCTTCCTCCTAAAAGATAAATAATATGCATAGTAGGGATATACGTTAGTTTTCTCCTTGGAGAGCACTCAGTTGTGCATCCTGCTTATGTTCTGACTGCTTTCTTTTTTAAAAGTCCTCCTATATTTGGGATGCAAGAGAAAAAGTCCATAAAAGTCCTCACTCCCTAGAAACATCATAGTAGCCCTGTAGTAGTAAGTCCACTTGCTTGGTTCAAGCATCAAGTCCCTGGAAAGAGGTTGGCACTTTCTTCTATGCAGTTTCCAGATGCCACATGTGATAAGGTTCCTTTTGCCTGTTTCAACACTGGAAAAATATGGGAAGTGCTTGGACCAAGTAATTATTGGAGGTGTGCGAATCCCAGTGTCTGCCAGCTCACGCAAGAAGTTGGCCAGGCCTAAAAGACATCTGAAAGCTCAGATGGATGTGGGTAAAAAAAAGCCATCAGAAGGCTTCAGAATTGTAGAAATGTTTTGACTAAAGCTGTGCTTTCTGCTGGAGTGGTAGTACTATGACACCTCTCACTCAGACCTTCAGAACTTGTGACCTACCATGCAGGATGAAGTCTTACAGCTTACTATGGAGGCAACTGGGTTCTTGCTTTATTTTTGCTGGTTTTTTTAAAATCTCACCCTTACTTTTCTCCTATCTATTATTTTCCCCAGCTCTCATCAGATATTTCACACTGTGACCCCCTTGCGGAAAAAGACCTACCCTACTAAGAGCTAGATCATTCTCTCAGTCCCTGCAAAATTCTACCTAACCTTGTAGAAGTGGGGCTCATGGGTTCTTTACACTAGAATATATGCAGTCAGTCGCGTAGGGACATGGCGGCGGGAGGGGCAATTCGCCCTGGGTGGCAATGTTTTGGGGGTGTCCCAGCCCATAGCCATGTCCCCACATGCCCTGGCCATGCCCCCATGTACCGCAACCATGCCCCTCACACCATAGCCCTCTCCTCCGCACACTCCAAGCTCCACCACTGTATGCAGCTGCTTTATAGTGAGTTGGATGGTTGCTCTATCAAGTTCATTATTGTTTTCGCTGATCCCTGTCTCTCCTGAAATCTTTCCTAGTGATACAAGGAGATGCCAGGCATTGGATCTGGGTCTTTCTGAATCCAAAGCATATGTTATACCCTGATCACAAACAACATGCTCAGAAATAACTACAGATGTATAGTAATTCTTAAAATTACTTCTTTATATCTATCTGGATCATGACATGATTGACAGGAGTATATCAATGTCTTTGAAATTAGACGTAAAAAAAATTATCCCCAGAAATTGAAAATTAAATTATAGCTTTCAGACTTTATCACACTAGTCAAGATTTTAACAACTTGCTTTACAGTTGTGCTGTACCACATATACTACTGGTTTTCTTTGACAGCTGTAATCATACAAAAAGGCCTCATTTTCTGAAGACTTCAGATATTTGAAAAGCAACTGCTATCAGATGTTTCTGTATTTGCAGCTATCTCTGGATTCTTGGGTAATAGTGAATTATTTACTGTCTTAAATGTACCTTTCACTGGACAAGTTAAAACCTCTGTGGATTAGCAGCTGTCAATGAATGTATCTCTTGCTTGTGAACATATGGTGATTCTGCACAGAAAAGATTAGTGATATGAAGTTAAGAGACTGGGCCCTCAAAAATTACAGTCCTGTCCCTTGTAGATGCTGTGAAATAGACATCATTATTATTTTATTGTTATTGTTATTGCTATCACCAATCATCATCCTGCCTTTTCCCACATGACAGCTAAGAACAGTTTAAACAAACATAGCTAAAAATTAACACTGAAAAGTTAAAAATGTAATTAAACTATTAAATAGAAATTCCAGCACATTATGCAAGGCCCATTCCCCTTGAGCAATCTGTCTTTGAAATCCAAATTTGAAGAAAGAACATTAATGTTTTAAGATATGCAGAAAACAGCGAAGACTTGGAATGATTACTGAAGAAAGTCAATGCAGAAAGTGCAAAGGCAAGTTTGCAGATGAACATTAAGAAAACAAAAATAATGACCACAAATCACTTCTGTAACTTTAAAGCAGATAATGAAGATATTGAAATAGTTCAAGATTTTTGATACCTTGGCTCAGTCATTAACCAGAATGGAGACTGGAATCAAAAAAGCAGAAGAACGTTAGGTCTTAGAAGTATAGCTATGAAGGAACGAGACAAGATCCTGAAGCGTGGAGATATAACATTGAATACTAAATTTAGGATTGTCCATGCCATCATATTTCCAATTTCTATGTATGATTTTGAAAGCTAGCCAGTAAGAAAGCTGATAGAAAGGAAATCAACTCATTTGAAATGTGCTGGAGGAGAGCTCTGTGGATACCATGGACTACTAAAAAGACAAATAAATGGGTATTAGAGCAAATCAAGTCTGAATTCTTTCTAGAAGCCAAGATGATTAAACTGAGACTATCATACTTTGGATGCATGATGAGAAAGCATGACTCACTAGAAAAAACAGTAATGCTTGATAAGGCAGAAGGCAGTAGGAAAAGAGGAAGACCACATTACAGATGAATTGACTCAATCAAGGAAGCTATGGTCCTGAATCTATTTTGGACATATCGTGAGAAAACATGACTCACTGGAAAAGAAAATAATGCTCAGTATGATAGAAGTCAGGGCCTAAAGGTACCAGTTCCCATCTGATCTTACAAGCTAAGCAGAGTCAGCCCTAGTTAGTAGTTGGATGGCAGTCCACCAACAAATACCAGGTGCTGTAAGCTATATTTCAGAGGGAGAAATTGGCAAAACCAGCTCTGAGTATTCTTTGGCCAAAAAACAAAACAAAACAAAACTATGAAATTCATGGGGCTGCCATAAGTTGACAGGTGACTGGAAAGCACATCACATATGGTAGAAAACAGTAGGAAAAGAGGAAGACCGCATTACAGATGGATACACTCAATCAAGGAAGCCATATCCCTAAATCTGGAAAAAGCCAAGCCGGGTTGTTGATGATAGAGTGACTTGGAAGTCTCACAATCATAGGAGTGGCATAAGTTGAAGTTAAATTGACAGCAGTTAACAACAATAACTATATATTTTCACTGGCACTTAGTCATGATTCATTTTGGTAAGATTCTGTCCCCACATCCATGTCAATTCATGATATACTAAGTAAGCAAATGCTTTTCATACAGGCTAATAAGATAAAAACCCAAATATGCCCTCCTGAATGATAAAATTCAAAAGTTGTAAGTCATACAAACTTAAGAGGATTTGGTTGAGTTTGAGGTGCCATATAGATATATTATTCAACATCTATAAGTTTATAGAATCATAGTAATGTAGAGCAAGAAAGGCTTCAAGGGCCATCTAGTCCAACCCCCTTGCATACAGGAATATACAATGACAGCACTGCTGAAAGATACCCATCCATCTTTTTCTTTAAAGACCTCCAAAGATGGACAGTCCAGCACTCTCAAACAGTTCCTATGGTAAAGAAGTTCTTCTTTACCTTGAAATCTTTTTTAGGTAAAATCTTTTTTCTTGTAATTTAAATCTATTGGTTCATGTTCTAGTCTCCGGAGCAGCAGGAAACAAGCTTGCTTCAACTTCTTTCTATATGACATCCCTTCAGATATTTAAAGACAGCTATCATGTCACCTCTCAGTCTTTGCTCCTCTAGCCTAAACTTATTCAGCTCCCTAAATCATTTCTCATAATGCCTGGTTTCCAGACTCTTGGGCATCTTTGTCATCATTCTCTGGACACATTCCAGCTTCTCAATACCCTTCTTGAACAATGACACCTAGAAATGGGCACAGTATTCCAGGTATGGTCTGTCCAAAGCAAAATAAGGTGGCACTACCACCTCCATTGATCAGGATAGCAACCCATTGGCATTTTTGGCTGCAACATAATCACATTGTTGACTCACGTCTAGCTTGAGGTCTACTAAGACCCCTATATCTATTTCACATGTACTGCTTGCAAGATAAATGTCCCCCGTCCTTTACTTGTGCATTTCATTTTTCTTGCTAGATATGCTACCTTATATTTATCCCCATTGAAATTCATTTTGTTAGTTTTAGTCCAGCTCTCCAATCTGTCAAAGTCATTTTGAACTGTAGTCCTGTCCTCTGGAGGTATTGGCTGCCCCCTCCAATCTGGTATCATCTCCAGACTTGGTAAGTGTGCATTCTATTCCTTTATCTACGTCATTTATAAAGATGTTGAAGAAAAGCATGTGCAAGACAACCCTTAGGCACTCTGCTACTCACTCTAGATGAAAAGCAACCATCAATGAGCACTTCCTGGATTCAATTTGTCAACCAATTATGAATCCACCCAGCAGTGGCTCTGTCTAGTCTACAGTTCCCCAACTTGCCTGTAAGAATATCATGGTGTATCTTGTCAAAAGGTTTACTGAAATCAAGATGTTACTTACGCAGCACTTCCCTGAAATACCAAACTGGTAACTCTATCCAAAAAAAAAAGTGGGGGGATAGTTGGTATGACTTGTTTTTGAGGAACCTAAGCTGGCTTTTAGTAATCACAGCATTCTTTTCTAATTGTGCACAGATTAACCATTTAATGACCTGTTCTAGAACCTTTCCTAGTATCAGTGTCAAGCTGATTAGTCAATAGTTGCTTAGGCCCTCATTTTTGTATTTGACATTCATGTTTGTGTAGTGTAAGGTAGGCCAGCATTTTCCTTGGCAGTTCTTCCTGAGGTTCAGGTGGAATCTCCTTTCCTGCAGCTTGAATCCATTGCTCCTTGTCCTGGTGTCTGGAGTAGGAGAAAACAAGCCTTCTCCTTCCTCTACATGGCATCCCTTCAAATATTTAAACATGGCTATCATGTCCCCTCTTAACCTTCTCTTCTGCAGACTAAACATCCCCAGCTCTCTAAGTCTATCTTCATAGGGCACGGCTTCCAGGCCTCTCACCATTTTGGTCGCCCTCCTCTGGACTTGCTCCAGCTTGACCATGTCCTTCTTGAATTGGGGTGCCCAGAACTGAACACAGTATTCAAGATGAGATCTAACCAAAGCAGAGTAGAGTGGTACCAGTACCTCCCTCGATCTAGACACCATACTCCTATTGATGCAACCGAGAATTGTATTGGCTTTCTTGGCTGCCGCATCACACTGCCGACTCATGTTCAGCTTGTGGTCTATGAAGACTCCTAGATCCCTTTCACACGTACTGCTATCCAGCCACGTGTCCCCCATCCTATATTTCTGTATTCCATTTTTTCTACCTAAGTGTACGACCTTACACTTCTCTCTGTTGAATTTCATTTTGTTAGCCTTGGCCCAGCTCTCCAATCTATCCAGGTCCTTTTGAATTTTGATCCTGTCCTCTGGCGTATTAGCAACCCCTCCCAATTTGGTGTCATCTGCGAATTTGATGAGCATGCCCTCTATTCCTTCATCCAAATCGTTGATGAATATATTGAACAGCACTGGGCCCAGGACAGAACCCTGTGGCACCCCGCTAGTCACTTCTCTCCAGGATGAGAAGCAGCCATTCGTGATCACTCTTTGGGTACAGTCGGTTAACCAATTACAAATCCAACTAACAGTAGCCCTATCCAGCCCGCATTTTACTAGTTTCTTTGCAAGAATGTCATGGGGTACTTTGTCAAAGGCCTTACTGAAATCGAGATATGCTACATCCACAGCATTCCCTTCATCTATCAAGCTAGTAACTCTATCATAAAAAGAGATAAGATTAGTCTGGCATGACTTATTTTTGAGAAATCCATGTTGACTTCTCGTGATTACCGCCTTGCTTTCTAAATGATTAGAAACTGACAGCTTAATGATCTGCTCCAGGATCTTTCCGGGTACTGATGTCAGGCTGACTGGGTGATAATTATTTAGGTCCTCTTTTTTCCCTTCTTGAAGATGGGGACAACTTTTGCTCTCTTCCAGTCTGCTGGAAGTTCTCCTGTCCTCCAAGATTTCTCAAAGATTATAGCAAGTGGTTCCGAAATGACCTCTGCCCGCTCTTTTAATATCCTAGGATGCAATTCATCTGGCCCTGGAGACCTGGAGACTTCTTTGCAAGATATATTCAAAGAAGGTTTGCCATTGCCTACTTCTAAGGCTGAGAATATGTGACTTCCTAACGGTCACCCAATAAGTTTTCATGGCTGAGTGGGGATTCTAACCTAGGTCTCCAGAAGTCCTAGTCCAGCATTTAGACCATATCTTTTTCTTTATACAAATATTTAGGATTTGGATTTGGTATTCAAATAATGTGGTTATGTTTAACCTGGAAATGACAGATGTGGTGTCCCTGTTCATATGCTTGAGAGACTGTAACACAGAAGCAGTCAAAGGCTTGTTCTCCCCTTTTGGCCAGAGCACACAGTACCAGATCTGATTATTGTTATCATTTTTATTTATTCAAAGCATTTCTAAGCTACTCAGTAATGAAAATTCTCTTCCAGTGTACAATCTGTTTGAAATATAAAATGTATGTATGTATGAAATGCAGCAGTAAAACAATGACCAAAACAGCAGAATATAAGAACATGAAAATACCAAAGAATAAAAGCAGCAGAGAATAAAACATTTCAGCCTCTAAAACCAAATTGAAAAACCTACAGCAAGATGAAAATGCAAAGAGGTAACAGTGTCAGGTACAGTAAATGTTGGATTATGTGCCTGGAGTCCAGGAATTGATTCCCCACTCGGCCATGGGAACCCACTGGCTGACCTTGGGTGCATCACACGCTCTCAGCCCCAGAAAACCCCATGACAGGTTTGCCTTAGGGTCTCCACAAGTCTCAAATGACTTGAAGGCACACAACAGCAACAAGAACCACCAGTTACAGGATATATTTCAGTTGGTCTTCAAAGATTTCAGAGATCTTCAGATTCAGATTGAATATGTTGTAGATCTGGATTTTCTATATCAAGCAAGAAACTGGTCTAGATGGCTCACAAGACTTCTGCCTGCTCAGTATTTCTATAGTGGTTGCATCATGTATATCTACTGTGCCTTACACACATTTGTAAGTGATGTATTATGCATGTGTGAATTCTTTTTTAAGCACTGATATGGCACTTTTGCAGAGTTAAAATGCTTTCCATACACTGTATCAGCAGTCTTATTCATTCTGAGCCCTTGGCATAGAGCAGTTTGTATATAAAATCAAATATTAGAATAATGCTATAGACTAGCAACTATGTTGTAAATGGGAAAAGAAGCTGGGAATCTCCTGTTGATTTGTTGGTTGTTGTTGTTGTTGTGTGCCTTCAAGTCACTTCCAACTTCCGGTGAGCCTCAGGCAAACCTATCATAAGGTTTTCTGGAGCTGAGAGATGCACCCAAAGTCACCCAGTGAGTATCCATGGCTGAGTGGGGAATCAAACCATGGTCTCCAGAATCATAGTCCAATGCTCAAACCACAATACCATGCTTCCATATATTAGAGACAGTAACCCGCCTAAGGCCACCCAGTATGTTCCTCGATGAGTTGAACTGTTTCCCGTAACTGCTGCTCCACACCAGCTCCACATATCCAGCCAAATTCCTTCTAGAGAGACTGGTAATCACTGTTCCACAAACAGCTCAGCACAGCACTCAGTATTTGTGCACCACTAAATTAAATTTCCTTTTTGGCCTGGTCCGTGCTCAAACCCCATTGCCCAAGAAACCCCAGTCCCCAAGAGGCCCTCTCCGTCGTTGCTGGTACTTCTAGGGAGGAGAGAATCCAATTTGCTGGTTGGTGCGCAGCTCGTTGGGGTTTTCCATGTGCTTATTCCCACTTAGGGTCCAAGCTGGAGCTGTGAAGTGACTTTGTACTCCTCTCCCGGTACGCACGCACACCCCTGTAACCTCCCCTCTCAGCACAAGCCTGAGTACTGTACTGTTTTTATGAACGTCTCTCAGGCTTTGCCAGGGCACTGGCAGCGAAGCCAGGTTGGCAAAAGACAGGCCCTGTCTCTGTTCTGTGTCAGGGAAGTCAAAGCAAGCCCAAAGGCCTCAGGCCATTGCCTCCCTTCGGCAGGAACGCAACCAATCACCTCCCAGATGATGTCATTGCGTGGCAAAGGCACTTCCCGCTCCCAGCTCACACGGCAATGCCAACTCCAACCATCAGTGTGTTTTCCTCGGTCTGGTCCATGCACTGTAATAATTAAGTCAACTGGAAAAAATATTGAAGAAAAGAACTGAGGAAAAACAGCATGTAGAGGCAGCTGGAGCCAGGAAAGAAGGCCCCCTGAGAGTTATAAAGGGACATTGTGCAGCAGCTACTCCTGACTTGGGGATATTTCGTTCCCTGACAGGAGTTAGAGAAGACGGGTAATAATAAGCCGCCCTTTATTTCCAGAGGTGTCCCTCTGAGGCACAGCTGCATGAAGATCAGCCTTGGGGGGATACATGGGAACAGTGCTTGCAGTCTTTCTCTCTCTTGCGGCACTTCCCACTTGATTGAATGGCCTTGATCCAGAAAAACAAAATAGCCTCTGTGAAGAAAATGGCTATTGAGCTCAGAAGGAGATGAAGCAGCGACAAAAACAGCTTTGGAGGAAATGATGGTTCCCAGTGTAAGAGCGCATGTGTTGCCAAAAGCATGAGCACCATTCAGAAGAAAACCTCTGTCGGATCCACTGATAAGTAGTGATACTGTAAGCAAAGCAGAGCACCATTCTTAAATTGTTTTGCCCTATTCATGGGACATTATATACAGTCATGGGGCCTGTTGTCAGCCGAGGAGATTGAGGGAAGGATTGTTTGTGGCAAAAAAATAAACAGAGAAGTGGCTAAATGGCAGTAGAGGGGGCATTTTTCAATTTCAGACCTGTGCCTAATTCCAGATGTGTGAGAGCTGGATAAAGTTGCTAGAAAGGGAAAGCTACTTTGTCCATACACAGTGTGTACATAGCTGGGAAGCGTGTTCCATTCAGTAGGTCCCAGGTTCAGTTACTTGCATCTTCACTCTTAAAGATGGAGGAAGGAGCCTTTGTCAAAAATGTTACACTACCACCAGCTAATCATATAGGCCAGTACTGTTGGACTGGGAGTAGATTCATGGGATATTATCCCCTTTTCTGGGAAAGATGAAGATCGGTTCAGTTAAGAATCGGTCTCCTTCAGCCCAGTATGCAAGTGAAAGTGCTGTATCTCTTGAGTCAAGACTAGCTTCAGCAAAATAAAGCAATCAGGCAGTACGTGAATTACTTAACTAAAAAAAACCCCCTACTAATTAGATTGAAAAGTACATTAAGAATATATGTATGTATATCGCCTAAGCCCTGGCTAACAAAAGGAAAGTTTCAAAGTAAAAGAGCAGCTCAGCAGAGCTAGCATTAATCATCTTGAGGGAGGAAAAAAGGAGAATAAGGGAAGTCTTTTTATGCAGCCACAGACACACACAGAAGCCTCCAGTGGTCACATGGACTAGTTGTTTAGATGTACAAGCACATTGATCACCATGCATTAAAACTGGTGACTGAAAAATGGGGGACAGTTCTATAAAGACAGTATGTATAAGGTACAGGCATGCTGAAAACCTTACTGTCTAAAGCCCAGTTGCTCTAACAGCAGATGGCTAAAGGAGATGTAAAGAGAATGTTTGACTGAGAAGTATTTTCCAACAACTACAGTTGTCATGCCCTGCTTCCAGAACATGTAAATGGACTCTGACTGAGAGGCCACTTCCGCACAAGACTGTAATAGTGCTATTATTCCACTTTCAACATACTGTGGAATCCTTGGTTTTGTAGTTTGCAAGCCCTTCCCTAAACTGCAAACCCCAGGATCCCATGGAATGTTGAAAGTGGAATAATAGCACTATTACAGTCTAGTGTAGAAATGGCCAGAGACTGAAACAGGGGACATGCCAGGACTTGCTGAACAGGAGGAAAAGGTTACAGTGCCACAAATCCCAGAGACAGAACAGATCACAGTGCCAACTCCAGCAGAAACAGAAGACCACTTATACATACCTACCTTTGCTGAGCATAGATAGCAGAGAGAACCAGCACTGATCTTAAAGGGTTTAAAGAAGACAGCAATTAGTTAGGCAATAGCTGCATTAAGCTCCTGACCTATATAGGAACTGTCTTTCACCTCCAGTTGTTGTCAGAGCTTATCTGACCTTTCTGGCTGCCAGATGTGTTCCTGAACACTGCACCTGACTTTGGACTCGTTCACTTTGCCTTGGATTCTGCTGGACTCTACTTATGACTATAACCTTGTGCTTAGTGAATAAAAGTAAGCAACAAACTGTGAGCTGTTCAGTTGTTTGTTTGAGTTATCAGCTGTGCTGCCCTGACCTCAGTAGGACAATGATGTACTGAACAAATAGCCTGATCTAGTATTAGGCAGCTTCATGTGTTCTGAAAAACTATTGTTGCTTTAGTTGTATTTCTATACCACCTATTTTAAGAATTAAGACTCAAGACAGCTCCTATTAGCCACCAGCAGCAGAGAACATAATCTAATGCAGGATACAGGTAACAGAAGCCTATTTCTTGCTGGGCAGGAAACCTGCATCTGGCTTGGTGTACTACTGAGACTACAAATTCATAACTACATAAAGTTCTCTGTACTAAAATAGGGACAAGCAGACTCTCATATAAAAAAACCCAGTCGATCAGGGAGAAAAGTTCTAACTTAGCTGTCTCCTAAGCGTGTTAATTTTCTGTAGTCAAGGATATATTGATGATGATGATGGTGATGATAATGGTGTTGCTGTTGTTGTGTGCCTTCAAATCATTTCCAATTTATGGCAACTCTAAGGCAAACCCATCACAGAGTTTTTTGGGACTGAGAGTGTGTGATGCATCCAAGGTCACCCTGTGAGTTTCCACGGCCAAGCTGGGAATTGAACCCCGGTCTCTAGGGTCATGTCCAATGCTCAAACCACTACATGATGCCGGAGGCACATTTAATCTTGTGTTTCCCCTATGTGCAGTTTCAACTAGTGCATTCTCAGTATAGTTTTGCTACCACATTAATAACTAGGCCTCCTGCAGGAGAATATTACATTTGTTCCTATACAGACCCTGGAAATTCATCCAGATTTGTCTCTTTTATTAAATGTTTTCCATGAAAAATCAATTGTTCTTTCCTTTCAAGCAAATGAAAAAGAAAAACAATGAAAAGTGAATGTGGGGATAAGCAGGAGTGGCAGGACACACAACCCAGTCTCATGCAAACATGAGACTGGGTGTGTGTCCTGCCACTCCTGCTACCCATAACTGGACAATGATTCCGATTTACTACAAGCAAATGAATTCTCCAGCTGGCTTGTTATGTAGCTAAAAGGGCACCTACATACATCAGAAGGGCATCAGTAAGCTTTGGAGAACCAAGGTTTGCTGAAATACAAAAGATATTTAGCCTACCCAACCCCCACACCCATAAAAAAACACTCTCTGACCTATAAGAACCAGGGATGGCATGCTGACTGTTGGGGAGAATGGAAAATGGCCCCCTCCATACTGCAAGATTGTGTATGCAACAGAAGTCCAAGGCCAGCTAACCCCACTGTCACCACATCATCACTCTTTTTTCCCTTTTTTCTCTTGTTGTCATTATATCATGCTTTCAACCACAGCGACATTGAGTGAAGAGAAGGGAGTGAGACATCAGAAAGAGATTTTATCACCCAAAGAAATTTTGCATTAGGCTTTTACATACATATTTGTACCACAAAGATGACTGTGACACCATATCACAAGCATTTTTTTTAAAATTTAAGTTTTACCTAATAAACAAATAAAATAGCAACTTGCATGTGAGACAACCATCACAAATCCTGACCTATCTTTTATACTGCAGTATTTTTAAAAGCATAACAATTCTTCAAGACAAGAAGTTCACACGTTCATTCCAGAGTGAGTCATCGAGGGAGGCATGCATGCCCTCCAACATTTCACAGATGAAAACTGGGTCACATGTGGCCAAGTAACATCAGGGCTTGGCTGAGATGGCTGAAGCTATTCATGAGGAAAAACAGACAAGTTAGGAAAGGCTGCAGCAGTTGGCTTTTGCCTTGAACTTACTGGGAAGGGCTTGATTTCACCTTTCTCCTCTCCCTGCTGCTGAGTTGAGTGCAAACTGCTCTGGCACTCTGAAATCAGTTTGCAGCAACTGAAGTGAGCTGAAGAGAAAGAGGGGAAATGGAAAGAGGAGAGAGAAAGTGGGACATTCTAAAAGCAGCTGAAAAAGCATGCACGTGTGAATCAGCCATCAGACTCTGGCTTTGGTTGTATTCAAGCCAGTGGTGTGTATAGTGTAATGTGCTGTAGTATATCTAATATATAAAAGTCAAAAATTGTTTGTTTGACTGTGTCAGGCAAAGACATGACCTCATATGATTGGCTGCCTGAGAAGATTCTATGGAATCCTGGAGTTTGCAGTTTAGGGAGGGGCCTTTAGAATTCTCAGCCAGAGAGCACTTAGGCCTGGCCGGTTGCTATGGAGATGAGGCCTAGTAGCAAGGAGGAGGGCAGTGTATTCCCTCAGGCACCCAACCTCTGTATGTTAATAATTCTGAATACAGATTGGATTGGGGAATATGGGGGAAAATTACAGGTACTGGACAAGGCAGTTTGGGGAATTAGAGACACAAGATCTCAAATCTTTCTAACAAGTATTACCTATGAGAAAATAAAATCCCAGGCAATGCCAGGTAAATACACTAGTAGTATATAATATAGTATAATAATATAGTATACAATATATATAGTATAGTATATGATATAGTATACAATATAGTATAAAGTATAATAATTCTCCTACTGCAGATACAAGGGCAATAGCATGAGATCCAGTCATCCAGAAGCAAGGGATGAAAAGCTGCCCTGCTGACCACATTATATAAGAATCCGTTCAGTGCTGGAATAAAGGAACACTCTTCTTTATTCTTTTCCAAAAACAGGTTAGCTGAAGACAAAAGATGCATGAGGCTTTTATCACGCAATCCCCCTGCCTCATTCACAGCATTTTATAGAAGGATCCAGACAGATGTCTTTTGCTTGCCATTCTTCTGTGGTTTTTTACTCTTTTCATCCTTTTCCAAGAAAATTGTGAAGAAAGAATGATGGAATAGCTATGCAATGTCTTTTGATTGCTTGTGCTTACAGTCATATATCTGGAGGCACCCTAAATTTTTACAAACACCTGTAAAGCATGGTTTGTGAAGGAAGAAGGTAAACTTTGCTCAGGTGCTTCAGGAAGAAGAGAGAGACTGATGGATTTAAGAAGGGCAGCATGAATAACATAGTACTTTAGTGGTATAACTGAAAAGCATTGTGCTGTTAAAAGTTAAAGTATTATTGAAAATTAAGCCTTAAGTAGTATCATTTCAGGTCAGATCCGTACAGGCTGTGGCTCACCATCATGTTTCATCTATCTCCCTGAAATTGCAAAAATGGAAATCATATCGGAATTATGCAACCTATGATTACAGGACTTGTTTTAGCTTGGTGGGTCACAAATTGTTCAGGCTTTTTTTGATGAACTCAGTGGAAGAAGTGGGTGACTTTTTAGCAGTAAAAGGTGTTCACTAGCCAATCTGTGCACAACCTGTTGCACTAGCCATAGAGAAGCAGTTTCCTCTAACAATTTGCTTGGTGGAAAACAATGTCATTTCCTTGCTACAGAAGCACTACCTCAAGAAAAGATCATAGCAGCTGATGAATAAAAACTGCACAGATCTTGTTCTACAAATTTTTCATCTGCACAGATCCTTTGAGACCAATGCAGTACAAGCATTGAGTCAGTGTTCAATTGTAATTAAGCCTCACTAATACAGACCAGTGAATATCACTGGAAGAATCAGAATTCACTGGGAACCAAGACATTCAGATCATGCCTTATAGGCCTCTTCCATTTATTTATTTGAAATCTCCTGATTGTGCTGCAAATGTTCCTGGAAAGGGATCCACCTGGCCAGCTGTTGTAAGAATTTGTCCTCCCGTGATCAATTCAATTCATCTGTAGCCAGATTATCTCAGACTTTGGACAACACCCAGTTGAACAGGTGGCCAGCCTCTCTCTCAGTACAACCACATACTTTTCTACAGAGATGAAATGGTTTTAGAGGCCATTAGGGGCTGCTATAGATCAGATCTTTGCTTTCTCCTTTTCCACCTTTAATTGCTGATTCTGAAGACGGAGAACCAGTACACTGTGGGCAAATATTTACCAGGCTAAAACTCTCGTTTATCCAGTTTACAAGCCCATCTTCCTGACTAGTTTTGAGTAACAAGTCCAATGTTCATTAACACATAACACCTAGCACATACATCAGTTTGTTAAGTTAGCCAACTTTGATGGCTTTACCACTGAAATTCAATGTTATAACCTAGGAAAAGTCTGCTAGCCACACTTAAGAGGCAGGAAGCAGAAATTCAAGTCCATGCCTCTGAGTTTCCAGGAGAATTCTGAGAGAGTATACCAGTAAGAATCCTGAGGAAGGCTTGGTTGGCTTTTTAGAGTCTGAAAGGAATCACCTGCAAAATTCATGGTGGAAGCTATAAGCCAAGGACCTGTGGTGGAAAAATCTCCTCTTCTGAAACTAGACACTGCAGAGTTTGCAGGCAGGAAACCATAAGAACACCCAGGAATTAACCAGGTTTAACTTTACAAAAATCCAGCCAAGTTTTATGCAAATTTCCTCTCAGAAGATTGTGATCCTGTGGTTATATTAAAGACAGCAACATTATTAGCAACTGCTGCTAGAAAAAGGGCAATAGATAAATCATGAGTTTTAAACTGCACAAATACATACACATTTTTAAAATGAATTTAACAATCTTATTTGCATCTTAAGTCCTTTTAGCTATACAGGAACAGCTTATATTTGTTTTAGTATTACAGCTATATTTTAGATATTTTAGAAATAATGTCATATTAGTATTAGTATTAGCAAGTATTTATGTTGAAGCATGTGTACTAGTATGTATTGTATTTGTTATAATTGTAATTATAATCAATTGCAATAGCGATTTGTCTGACACAAATAAAATTTGACTTGACTTAGTGTTGGAAAGCATATTGTATTAATTTGGCTTTTATCAATATTAGCCCATTGCTTATTTCTCCACTCCATCATTTGCTCATTTCTTCAACAAAGTAGAATTCTGACATTTACTAGGAGAGGTGGATAAACAAGAACCATTTTAATTAATTAATTACCATCCCACCCAACTCCTAGCGTGGGACCCAAGGCAGCATACAAAAAGCCTAAAACAAGACAATAATAATTAAAAAACACAGTTTAACAACTTATCATATTAAAACACCAAGGGCCTTACCACACTACACTGTTATAGTGCTATTATTCCACTTTAACTGCCCTGGCTGCACCCTGTAGAATTTTGGGGTTTGCAGTTTGGTGAGGCACTGGAGCTCTTTGGCTGCGAATTCTAAATGCTTCTTCCTAAATTGCAAAGCCCATGATTCCATCTGATATTGCCATGGTAGTTAAAGTGGAATAATAGTGCTATTACGGTGTAGTGTGATAAGGCCCCAAATGTAAGACCATTCAAAAATGTAACAGTATAGTAAAAAATGCAATACACACATTCCATTTTTTTAAAAAAAAGGCACTCTGTAATAAATACATCATTGGACACCTGTTTGCATAAAAAGGCCTTTGCCTGGTGGCAAAAGGATGACATAGGACAGACCAGCCTACCCTCATGTGGAAGGGAGTTCCACAGTCTAGGAGCAGCCACCAAGAAAGCCTTCTCCATTGTTCTCATCAGATGTGGCTGGGATGGTGCCAGGACCAAGACAAAGCTCTCCTCTGAGGATCTTAAGACTCTGGCAGATGTATAATACACCCTGTTATTGGACAATACATTTATCAATTTATCTCATAGTTCTGGGTTTCAGAGGGAGGAATCACATCAACTCTTAGAATAAAGACCCGCTATCCTAGTTTCTTCCCTTTGTATGGGAGGGATGGGGGAACATAGGTGTGTTCTGTCCCATTTGGTGATAAAGGGGTCACATTTCAGTGAGCTAAGCACTGACATTTTGGCCAGGCTGGGGATTTTGGAAATTCTCACCCACAAAAAGTGATCTTTCCAAGCCCTGGAACTAATCAGACATTTGCTTCATAAAAAGCTATTGCCCGTTCAAAAAACGCACCTTGTTTTGTGTGACAGGCAGCACTTAATCAGAGATTCAGTCCCAAAGTAAGTGTGTTTTCACAGACATAAATCAGGGGATTGTGCTTTCAAATACCTGCTGAATCCGTATTTAGGCAAGTTGATGTATCTATCAAACCTACCACAGAGTTTTTCTAAGAATCATTCCCGCATGCTTCTCTGGACATTTGGCAGAAAAGGTGTGGTGCAAGTATGAGAGAGAGAGAGATAATATATAAAAGTCAAAGTTTGTTTGTCTGTGTCAGGCGAAGACCTCATATGATTTGCTGCATAGGAAGATTCTGTGGAATCCTGGGGTTTGCAGTTTAGGGAGGGGTCTTTAGAATTCTCACCCAGAGAACTCTTGGGCCTCAGTCAACTGTGGCTGTCCTGAATGGGCCTGTTGCTATAGAGGCGAGACCTAGCAGCAAGAAGGAGGAGGGCAGCATATTCCCTCAAGAGCCCAACCTCTGTATGTTAATAACTCTGAATACAGAGTTATTGGGGAATATGGGGAAAAGTTACAGGTACTGGACAAGACAGTTTGGGGAATTAGAGACACAGGATCTCAACTCTTTCTAACAAGTACTACCTATGAGAAAATAAAATCCCGGGCTAGGTCTCTATACAACTGTCAATATTTAGCTGCTCCCCACTCTGATTCTCTTCCTTGGAAAGCTAGGCTGTCTCCCCTTTGCTCTCCTTTCAGCAGCAGGCAAAGACATTCTTATTTAAGCAGATATTTAATATATAAGCTGGTGGGCTTTTAATTTATCAAGATGTGTTTTAATTTTTTGTAGGTTTTTATAATTTTACATGTTTTTCCCAATGTTTTTAATTGTTTTAAATGTTTTATTAATGTGTTTAATTTTTTTGGAAGCCGCCTTGGGTCTCACTCTGGGGAAAAGGCAGCATGTAAATATAATAAATAAATAAATCAGTAAAAGAATTTTGTGCAGAAACAAGAAATATCAACTAAGCCTCTGTTGCTAAATTCAAAATAAGCTCACAACAGTGCTGTTAGAGCTTACCATTATGCAAGTTTGCAATAGCAGCACTGGAAAATATCAACTCAGTGCATATTTTTGAAAGAAAAGCTTGGCATGAGCCAGCCAAAATTATGTAATTTTTGTGTCCATGTAGGAGCCAGCATGGTATAGTAGTTTGAGTGTTAGACTAAGATACCAGGAGAATAGGGCTGAAATCCTTGCTAGGCCATGAAAGTCTCTCTCAGCCTCAGAGGAAGACACTCTGAACAAATCTTGCCAAGAAAAGCCAGTGATACATTTGCCTTAGTGTCTCCATAAGTCAGAAAGAACTTGAATGTACACAGCAACCAGGTTCAACTCTGCCTCTGGTATTAAGTACTTCACCATGCATTTGATAAATTAGGCCATTTCCGCACTAGACGGTTATAGCGCTATTATTCCACTTTCAACATCCTATGGAATCTTGGGGTTTGCAATTTAGAGAGGGGATTCAAAGACCCTCAAAGACCCCTCCTTAAACTGCAAACCCCAGGATTCCATAGCATGTTGAAAGTGGAATAATAGCACTATAACTGTCTGGTGCAGGAATGGCCTTAGACTCAATCTACAAAAGCTAATGCTACCAGATTTTTCGCTCAGCTAGTCTCAGAAGTGCTACAAGATCCCTTTGTATACTGATACAGATTAACACAGCTGCATCTCTGACTCTGAAATTAGTGGGATCCAAAACTGTGGCTGAATCAAGTCCATTTGTCTTCAAAGTTTTCCTTTAAGGAAAAAAAAAGTTTTTCCAGTTTGATTCAAGTTTGCTGGATCAGTGGTAGAACAATATGTGAGGCACAATGACTGTATATCGCCTTGCTGTGGAACATGGATCTGGATTTGCAGTGTTTTGTTAAGGAAACAAGATAAAACATTGCTTTTGTACATTTGAAAAGCTGCATAAATGGTTATAAATTAAACATATATATTTATTAAACTAGTGGCTGCCCTATATACAAGAATAAATGTTGAAATTATAAAATGGTTCCCAGAAGAAGCAATTTTTTTTTTCTATTTCACTTTCCACACTGATCTAACACAGGCCACTTTCGCACTAGCCTGTTATAGTGCTATTATTCCACTTTCAACATCCTATGGAATCCTGGAGTTTGCAGTTTAGGGAGGGGCCTCTGAGGATGTTGAAAGTGGAATAATAGCATTATAACAGGCTAGTGCCGAAATGGCCACAGTTGGAAGGTCAAGAAGAGGTGATTGGTGGGATAATTCCAAATCTTATTTTACTGTACAAATTTATGAACTCCATTACCTGTTTAGGAGCTCTTTCCAACCAAATGCCACATTCGGATGTATTGTTATTTGACACTTCTCTTTATATGACAGTCAACATGTCAACAGAAATGGCTAAAGCTGAATTGCCAGAGGCATCAAAATAAGCCATCAAAATAAACTGAATTAATCTTCTGGCTAGAAAGCAGGCATACTCCCTGCCTTCAGATTCTTGCCAACTTATGCTAATTGAACCTATCATGGGGTTTTCTTGGTAGAATTTGTTCAGAGGAGGTTTGCCTTTGCCTTCCTCTTAGGCTGAGAGAGAGTGACATGCCCAAGTTTGCCTAGTGGGCTCCATTATTGAGCGGTGATCTGGACATTGGGGCTTTTATCACACAGGCAAGTTAATCACAACTGCAGCAGGGTAATAGCATCTTTGGCTGAGACTTATCATATGGCATCATTTCTCTTCTCTGCTCTGCTCTGCTCTGCTCTGCTCTGCTCTGCTCTGCTCTGCTCTGCTCTGCTCTGCTCTGCTCTTCTCTTCTGAAAGAGGCCAGTGGAAAAACTCTTATAAAGTATCGGTGCTTGATGAGATATAAGATATACCAGAAAAATGTAAAGACATAAGGTAACATATACCAGAAAAAATGGAAATATTTTTCACAGCTCTGTTTGCCCTAAAATTATACTTACACTTGGCACCACAATCATATATCCATACATTCTCAATGTCTTCCTCAACACCAAAAACCAGAAAAAGCCCATTGATGGCCCCAACTCTCTACCTGGGAAATTCTGCCATCTCAAGCATATAAAACAGATACGTTATTTACAACAGAGTTCTCAGAACCAGACATATCCAAAATGCTGAAGAAAATGACCATAAAAGAATGACTGAACATCTACTTCATTCAAGATACCTGGTACCACTGAGTACAGAATCAAGTGACTGAGGCCATTTTTGCACTACATTGTTATAGTGCTATTATTCCACTTTCTACATCCTGCGGAGTTCTGGGGTTTGTAGTTTACTGAGGCCAAAGAGCTCTCTGGCTGAGAATTCTAACTGTCTTTCCCCAAACTGCAAACCCCAGGATTCCATAGGAGGTTGAAAGTAGAATAACAGCATTATAACAGTGTAGTGTGGAAATAGCCTGAGTTGGCTTTCAAGAAAAACTCTTTCCTGTTAAAGATTGGAGTCAAGCAACAGCAAACACATTCCATTTTTGCCTTTCCTAACTACCACATGGCAATCAGGAAAATCTATCCATTTTTAGTCTATGCTGAATATCTTGCTAAAGCTTCATCTCTTCTTATAGCTTTCTGCCAGCCTTCAATCTATGGAGATTACTAGTGAGAGCTCTCCTCAGATCAGCAATCAGCAATCCTGGATTACACCCTGGTGAATCCAAGAGCTGCATCACTTGTGTGTATTTTAGGAAAACTGTCATCTTTAACAGCACTGTATCTAGCAAGGGGTACTATATGAAACAGAGTATCATCTGCAGATCCTACAATCTAGTTAATGCCATTGAGTGCAGTTGTCCACGATGCCATTTTCTGTATGTCTGCAAAAGAACCACCACCTTTCACACTCATTTCTGGAGCAACAAATCTGCAATGCAGATCGGAAAATCAGACTAACTAGTGGCTAGATACTTTGCTTCAGACTAGCAAAATGTATCTGATTGGTGATTGGAACAGAAATACCACTAAATGCAAGAACATGTGGGGCAAAAATAACTTACTGCTTTACAGCACATTCTTCAACTGAGATGGTAGCATCTAACATCAGCCATCCACTCCAAAATACTCAATTGTCTGTATTCTACAGCTGCTTGCTTTTATTCAAGGCAGCTGAAGAAACCAGATGCTGAGGTTTTGCCATAATATTTGAGCATTTTTGTTTTGTTAGTCACCCCTACATGTGTATGTGTGCGCACATGTGCATCTGTTGTCACTTTTCAGATGACTCATTAACCCCTCGTCATATGATTCATTAGCGTCACTAGTTTAATGATTTACATATTTATAGCACACTCCTATTTTGTTCCTTTGTAATATACTTTAAAACACAAAAATGCCCCCAAATCCATTTGGCCTCAAAATGGCCCCATAGGGGCTACAGCGATATTCTGCAGGTTGTATTCTGGAACAATGGTTGATTTAGTGTTCCTCTTTAGCTTTACTCTGATTTTTAATGTTAGCAATTCATTGTTTCTGCCACAATCAGATCCTGGTTTGTTTTTGCAGAGCCAATAGACCCCCTCCATCTTCTGCTTCCAATTATATAGTCTACTTGATTTCTATATTGGCCATCAGGTGACATCCATGTATACAGTTGAGTCATTGTTTCCTTCAATTATATGTTTATGATGAACAAACTGTTGGTCTTGAAAAATTCAATCAGTCACCCTCCTGCTTCATTTCTTGATCCTAGGCCAAATTTTCCTACAAGCGTTGGTTCTGCTCTGTTTCCTACTTTTGCATTCCAATCAGCTATGATTAACAATAAGTGATTGTGATCAATTTCCTCCTGGACTCTAGCACAGAATCTTTCCATTTTTTCCTTCTTCTTCTTCTTCTTTTGACTTTGTAGCTGGAGCAGAAACTTGGATTATGGTACCTGTAAATCCTAGCCCCAAGAAATGCAAAGGCCTCTCAAAAACACAGAAGCAAAGATTAATGGATGTCTTTATAACCTAGCTATTAGAAGCAAATTGTAATTGGCATGTACCTTCTAAATAGGTTCTCTGGCAGACTGTGTATTTATAAACCTTGACTCGTACTGCCCCTATTTAGACCTGAGTAAAGTGTCTCAGATCCAAAGCAATAATACTCTTCCTTTCACTAAACTTTGTTTACAAAAGCTTTTAAAAGAAAGTTAAGATGCTATGAAAGTTTATGAACAGTGAAAAGCGTATGCATTATCTTAATGCACTCTAGCATGAAATATGAAGATTCTGAAATGGAAATTGTCATTATATTGCAGCTCTTCAGATGACTGGAGCTACGAGTCTATTTCCATATCCTTGGGAAAGCCCAGTGCTCAATAGGCTCCGCTGTGCTTGAGATGCCTGAAAAAATTATTTGGACTGTGGCAAGCAACCAACTTCCCTTCATTAAAAGCCTTACGGCTGTGAACTGATCCTTCTTGCAAGAGTCCTATAAAGACAACCAGGAGTGACTGTAAATGTGTCCCTTGTAGCATATTATGCAGGACATTAGAGGAGGACTGGTTTGATGCCAGCTTTTTCCCAGCTTAATGAATTTGTTTCAGAAACTGTGAATGCTGTGCTGAGACAACCACTGAATATTCTTCTAACCTTTCTTGGTTAAGAAAGCTCGTGCAATTGAACTGAATTCAGGTCTTTTTTTTCCATCTTGAAGAGAAGATGTAATTGAAAACACTGAAGTTCTGATTGTTTTCATGATGAAAACAAGATCCAGCATGGCCCAGAAAAGGGTAGCTCAGTGGAAGTTGAGCATCATCATCATCATAATTATCAGTATACAGGTGGAGGGTTCTCTCTTCTGCTACCCAAGGGAGGAGGAAAAGAGTCACTATAATTTATCTCAGTCAGAACTAACAGCTTTATGTGCTCATAAGCCAAGGTTTTAAAAGGGAACAGGGAATGGTATATCAGGGATATTTATTTACATGTTGGAGATTGGATTTTTTTTAATGCATCCTGACACTGACTCAGGCTAGGTCTAGGAATGAGAAAAAAGCCTAAGGTGATTGTTAAGCACACACAGAGAAAAGGAGGGAGGGAGGGAGAGAAAGGCAAAACCATTCCCATTTCCTCACTATACTGTTATAGTGCTATTATTCCACTTTCAACATCCTATGAAATCCTGGGGTTTGCTATTCAGGGAGGGGCATTTAGAATTCTCAGCCAGAGTGCTCTTTGGCCTCAGTAAGCTACAAAGCCCAGAATTCCATAGGATGTTGAAAGTAGAATCATAGCACTGTAATAGTGTAGTGCAGAAATGGCCCATACCCTATGACAGCATCCCCAAAGTCCCCTTTCTTGAGAACTGGAATGTGTATTGAGAATTTCCAGTCTGTGGGCCAGACCTGATGGTGCAGTGGTTAAATGCCAGTACTGCAGTCACAACATTGTGAGTTCGATCCTGCAGGGCTCCAGGTTGACTCAGCCTTCCATCCTTCCGCAGGTCAGTAAAACGAGTACCCAGGTTGTTGGGGCCAATTAGCTAAATACATTGTAAACCGTTTAGGGAGTGCTTTGCACTGATAAGCGGTATAGAAACATAACTGCTGTTCCTATATTGCTATTGTTTTGTTTTCATATTTCTTGGCAGATTTTTCTTGGAATCTGAATGAGTACCATCACTATGGCTCTCTTTGTATGCTATCTGTTCCTGGTGATTTATTTCTTTAGCTTCTACTTCACTTTCAAAAACTGTGGGTTCTTTGTCAAATGATTCTCCCTTAAAGGAATCTGTCATCCTTTCATGCTTTTGTATAGTTTTTCAATGTACTGTATCCATCATCTTTTTATTTTGTCCTGATCATATAATGAGTTCCTCTTTTGGACATATAGCCCCCCTACTCTTGGTTTAAATTTCAATTTGATTTTTCAGGTTTTACAGAAGAGGTTCCTTGTTCTTACTTTTTGCTGTCTTCTGTTTTTTTGCACTGATGATATTATTAACCTCTTTTTCCCTACACACAAGTAACTGAACAGTTGCACTGAGGATTCTGATCCTATATCTGTTTTTTGCTGTTTTGTCTGCGCTCCTACTTTTGCTTTTTGCCTATTCTTAGCCATTTGAAGAGCCTCACCAGTCATCCAAGAAGGCTCTTCTTTCTTTTTTTGTGGATACAAGTCATGTGTTCTAGGTCAATGGTTACCAAACATTTGTCTTCCAGATATTTTGGACTTCAGCTCACAGAATTCTTGAATGTTGACCAAGCTGGCTAGGGCTTCTGGGAGATAAAGTCCCAAACACCTGGAGGAACAAAGTTTGGGAACCACTGTTCTAAGTCATGAGCACTGAGCTCAGAAATTGGAAACCAGTGGAGTGTTGTAACAAGAGAGTCACATACTCTACTTTAACCAGTAGATTGGTTCTTTTTGACATAGGCATTAGACTGTTAATACAACTGACTGAAAATAAACTTTAAAAAATGAAGACAATTAAGACATCTGTTAAAGGAAATATTTACATAAGGGAATAAAGCATTGTCTTTCAAATGGCATAAGATTGCTTCAGTGTGCAGTTTTAAGGTCTGATATGCTTATTTACAATCTCTAATGTGTACATCAAAGAATCTTCCCCAGATAAATAGGCTGTCAGTAGCTTTTCATTCATTTAAAAACCAGCATGTTATAGTGGTTTGAGTCCTGAACTGGGACTCTGAGAAACCAGGGTTTGAATGCCTGCTCAGCCATGGAAGTCCATTGGATGGATGAACTTGAGCAAGTCCTACTTGAGAACCTATGAGGAAGGCAATGACAAAAATCTCCTCTGAATAAACCCTGACAAGAAAACCCTGCAACAGGGTCACAGCAAGTGAGAGTTGACTTGAAGGCATATAAAAACAAAGTTTTTCTTTCAGACCAGATTTCCTAGACTTTCACCCCAGTCAGTCAAAGGAGCAGATGCTGTGTAGCACACTTTCCTGAGCTGTTTGAATCTTCTAGTGCAGGGGAGGCAAATGTGAGATGCTAAGGGACCACATAGCCCCCCAAGAGACCTTGGAGGGCCACACCTGTGATAGATGATGCCTCTGAGATTGAGAAGCAACTGATCATGCCAAGGACCAAGCCAGTGAGTGGGATAGATGATGTCTCTGAGATCGAGGAGCAACTGACTGTACCAGGGACTGGGCCAGTGAGTAAGGAAGTCAACCTGCAAACATACCCTGCACTGGAAGGTCAAACAGAGACTGAGTTGCCCCAGCCAGCTCTTGACGGAGAGGGAACCAGCAGTGATGGAGAGGAGTTGCAGCCAGCTGTGCCCATCAGCCCTCAATCACGCAGAAGGCTGAAACGGGCTGCTCAGAGGGAGGCTGCATGGACTAGGCTGAGGAAACAGTAACAAGCAGCACCTGCTCACAGGCGTAAGCCTGCCAGCATGGCTGCTCCTTGCTTGCAGCAAATTATTAGCAAGCCCTCACGACCTTTGTGTCTCCTGCTCCCTGAAACCCTCCAGACGCATCTCTGCCTCCTGAACCTTTGGACTGGACCTTGACCTGGCTTGGCTTGTGTTTTCGTGGTGTTTAGTATATTTGGACTCTCCCTGAAAGTATTCCTGACCTCCCTTCTCCCTTGCTGGCTGTGGCTCGGCAGGGAGAGAGATTCCTGACAGCACCTCTCACTGTACCTGCACCTAAAAAATAAATTAAGTAATTAATTAACAAATAAATTTTGCCCCCAAATGCCTTCTGAGGGTATGGGTGACACTTTCACCATGTTTGGGGGTCTTCCTGGGTGACTCTGGACCCAGAAGAGACCTCTATAACAGCAGGAGGTAAGCAGAAGTCATTTCCTATTCACATCCTATCTCAAAAAAAAAGGCCTCTTCTAGGCCTAAATTTCCCTGGAAGGCCACAAAATGTGGTGGAAATGCACTCCATGTTCCTAGGGGACCCTTTGGGGCCTAAAAACATTTTGGAGGAAATTGTTGCGAAAAATTGTTTTTGGTGCATCTGAGGTTGCTTTGGAGAAGAAAAAAAAGCTTTTTTAAAAAATGCAAAAAAAGAAAACCCTTTTTGACCCCAAGGGGTACAAAATGGCCCTGGAGGGGCTGCATATGAACGCTGGGCTGCACTTTGCTCACCGCTATGCTAGTCGAATTCAGATGCTTCAGGGGCTACTTTCTGAAGTGTGCTTTGGTCAGATTTTTCCCTCTAACCTTCTAGTGCTGTGCTTTGGTTAAAGCATCAGCAGAATCTCATACATCTTCCTGCTCTCTTAGCCACCAGCCCCGATCTTCATAATGTCTTCTAGTAGGGTTCCTGCACTGAAAGGCTTGCTTCTTTTTCACACAATTCTTCCTCCACAAGCCACTAGCTTTAGTCTTCAGGATCTCATCAACCACTCTCTGACTGAATCATCTTCTGGCCAGAAATTCTACCCAATCATTTTAAAAGAGCATGGAAATCTTATTGTCATGGACCACAGCTCCTGAATCCTGCAGCCTGCTTGAGGATTCTTGGATTTGAAATCAAAATGGTAAATTTTCCAAACTCTGATGTTTACCTTCTGTCAGAGTCTTCAATCTACTGAACAATCAGTGTTTATGTAGGAGCTCAATCCAATTTGTTGATCTCTTGATCAGTTCAGATTATGCTTTATTGTCATGTGGCAGCTTCTTCTTTAATAATTTTCAAAGCAACAGTCATGTAGCGATGGGAGGGCCATGGTGGTAGTTCGCCTCCGGTGGCAATATTTTGGGGGCGTTCCAGCTCATAGCCATGCCCCTGTGCCCTGCATCTATGCCCCCATGCACCGCAGCCACGCCCCGCACACCATGGCCATGCTCCCACGCACCGTGGCCATGCCCCTCCACACTCTCCAAGCTCTGCCGCTGCAAAGCAGTGGTGTAAAGCTTCTCTCTCATGAAGCCATAATTAAGGCAGAGTTGACTTGTGCCCAATATACAGTATCAAAGTCAGACTTCTGGCCTGCTTGGTTACGCTATTATCACTCAGTAATTACTGGAAGAACATAAACACTACAAAATACTAAAATATGATGCCCACTCCAAAATCTTGGCAACTTAAGATAATAGACCTTAATCCATATATAGATATAGATGGATATATAGATATATATGTCATAATACATTTGTTAATCTTCAAGGTACCATAAAACTGTTTCTTGTTTTTGCTGCAACAGACTAATATGGAGACTTTCCTGGAAACCATACATGAACACATTCTTCTGACAGTAATGTCTAAAAGCATTATAATAACTGTACATTTATTGCACAAAACTAATAAGCTAGAAAGGTCCTGGCCCTCAAATAAGGAACATCCGAAAACCCTATATATGACAAACTTTCTGGCCCTCAAATAAGACACTCTCATAACAAGGAGCATCTCACAACCCTACCTGGAAACCATACTACATTCTTGTAACAATAATGCCTAGGTACCTAAATCCATAGATGCTCAAGTCCCATTATATACAATGGCATAGTAAAATGGTGTCTCTTGTATCAGATGATGAGCAAGTCGAACAAGTGCTGGAGAGAGCCTGAGGATCTGTGAAATGGTGGGAGGCTACAGCAGGGTACGCCTCTACATCTGCGTAGTGCTTAATGTGTGGCAAAATAAGGGTTTGCTTTTATGAATTTTTTTTCAAATATTTTCAAGCTGTGGTTGGTTGAATCTGTGGATTCAGAACCCGTGGATACGGAGGGCTGACTGTAGTTCAGCAGCAGCAGCATGAGTAACAAACTGAATGGGGGTGCAAGGTAAATAAGGAGAATCTCCATAAAGTTTCCATGATTTCAGCAATCAAAAGCAAGTCCAAATTTCTCTCCTGAGCCCTATACTCACACAGCCAACAACCTTTGCCAGGACATTTTTGGAGGACTTATACAAACACGTCTTACTTAAGTGAATTGTGTGTCTTTTTCTCTTCTGGAAGAGAAGGGAGATTTGTGTCCCCTGTTGTTTTCATCACAGTTTTCCAGTGGAGATAAATGGAGGGCAATGGTGGCACAAAAATTACTAAGGCTAAGGCATCCCACAGGCCCTACATTGTCTACCTCTGTATATGTGGCTAAACTGAGCTAACTGGGAATGTTTTTTTGTTTGCTTGCTTTGCTTAGGGAGTGAATACAATTAAGAGACACAAAGAAAATCAACTTCAAAAGCCATGTGTAGACATTTAGCTCTATGTACAACTGAATGGTGGGCAAGCAGATTATTTCATGGGCCCACCATTGGCCTCAATTTTTTGAAGCTTCCCATTATGTAAAGGATTTTGTGAATACAGTCCTCCCTCCACATTTGCAGGTTTGACCTTCACGAATGTGATTATTCATGGGGCACATGCTCCCCCCCCAATTTTCCTTCTCCTGTCCCTTGCATTCCTCACCCCAGGCTTGCCAGGCTTGTGTTTAAAATTGATGTTTTTCCTTTTGGGTGAACAAAGCCCCTTCCCACTACTGAAAGCATGGCCTCTCTGCCATGTGGTTGCATATTCTGCTGTGTATTGGCTGCTGATGGTCAGGTGCTCCTTTCTCAAAATGGCTACCAGAAGTAATTAGAAGTAATTAGAAGTCCAGAACTCCCCTCTTCTCTGTCTGAGGAGAAAATACCGGTAAGCATTAAAGGTAGCTTTTTTTCTACCCAATGCAGAGGCCAGAGGCAAAGGAATGTGAGAGGGGAAGCTCCAGAGGGGTTTTTCCACTTTCGTGAAGGTTCTGTGCCCCAAACCCTTGCGAACGTGGAGGAGCTACTGTACACTGAAATATGCATAAGTTCTTTACTCATGGTCTGTGCACTCAGTTATTGCGAATATCAGATCATCAATACAGAGCCTTTGTTCACAGTGTTATCATTACTATTGTTTAGGTATAGACTGGGTATAAGTTAAGGAGCTGTTGGGAGTGGTGAGAAAATGGAATGCTGAGGGTGAGTGATGATTGGTAGAATGTCTGGGGGGATTTGAAAAAGGTTGGTAGACGACAGTTGGGATGACAGTTGATATAGTCAGTTAAAGCAGTCAGAGTGAGGGTGGAGGAGTGAGTGAATGGAGGACTAAGGCTAAGAGAGGCCATTTCCACACTACACTGTTATAGTGCTATTATTCTACATTCCACAGCCTGTGGAATCCTGGGGTTTGCAGTTTAGGGAAGGGCATTTAGAATTCTCAGCCAGAGAGCTCTTTGGCCTCAGTAAACAATAAACCCCAGAATTCCACAGGATGTTGAAAGTGGAATAATAGCAGTATAACAGTGTAGTGCAGAAATTGCCTCAGACAATAGGAAAACAGGAGCTGCAAGAGATGTTTTCTGGTAAAAGAGCTTGTGTTTTACCTACTGGAGATACCTGATTAAAATTGAGAAAGGGGCACTTAAGGCACTGAGGACAATGTCTACATGGACCAACACCCAACCAGCCTTCTAGCCTATTCCCTCACTTTTCAATCCTTTTCTCTGGCCATTTCCACACTAGACTGTTATAGTGCTATTATTCCACGGTCAACATCCTGCAGAATCCTGGGGTTTGCAGTTTAGGGAACTGCATACTAGACAGTCTAGTATGGAAATGGCCACTCTCTCTCACACACAGATACCTGCCACTTTGCCAGCCCTTATAGCAAACCCTATTGCCTCTCTCGTACATCCTCTTCCCTTCTTTCCCTCCTCCAGCCTCTTCAGCTGACTACTTCACACTCTAGCAGTCGCACCCATTTCAGGTTTGCTCCATCAGAAGTCTGCCCTTCACACTGGGAAGACAAAACTGAGCCCTCTTAGAGTGTAAACTGGCTGAAGGAGACCTCCAAGAATGACCTGTGGTGCTGAGTGTTGACAGGACTGGAGCCAAAATGGGCCCACTCAGAAACAAGGGGAAATTATTGAAACACTGGAGGCAAGCAACATTTGAAAAGTGGTGCTGGAAGTGAGTTCTGTAGACACCACGGAAGGCCAAAAACACAAAAGTAAAAACATGCCTGAACTCTCACTGGATAGGCTATTGTTTTTGGATGTTGTATCATGAGGCCAGCTGACTCACTGGATAAAGATGATACTGCTAGGAAAAGTGAAAGCAGGAGGAAAAGAGAAAGAGCACACAGAGATGGATTGACTGAGCTACGGCCCCAAGTCTGGAAGATGTAAGGCTGCTGATAACAGCATCTCTTGGATGTCTCTCACTTATAGAATCACCATAAATTAAAGCCCATTCACACTAGACAAGTATAGCACTCTTATTCCACCTTAACTGGCACGGTTGCATCTTACGGAGCCCTGAGGTTTGCACTGTCAGCCCTCCACATTTTCAAGTTTGACTTTCATGGATTCGATTATTTGCGAGCTTCTTCAACCCCTGCCCCTCCTCCACCTCAGGCACTCCTTTCCTGGGGGGAACTTTCCCTCTTGGCTGCTCCAATCAGGCCACACAGCCTTTTAAAAAGCCATCTCTGGCCCTCTCCCGCCTCTACCAGCCACTGCCTGGTCAGCTAAGGACAGCCCACAGCTTGATTTCTCAGCACCACAAAACCTCTCCCAGTCCCCCTTCCCACATCCAAGGAAGGAGATGGGCAAGAAAGAGGAAGTATAGGACAACCATGCAAACCCTTTCCCTCTCCTTTCCCTGACCTTTCCGCACTACACTGTTATAGTGCTATTATTCTACTTTCAACATCCTGTGGGATTCTGAGGTTTGTAGTTTACCAATGTCAAAGAGCTCTCTGGCTGAGTATTCTAAATGCCCCTCTCTCAACTGCAAACTCCAGATTCCCACAGGATGTTGAAAATGGAATAATAGTACAATAACAGCGTAGTGTGAAAAGGTTTGGATCCTGGGTGCTCATTCTCTCCAGCATGCCTTGGCCCCCTTCTCCCAGAAACACACACACATTTTTATTTTTTGTGATTTTTCCACTTTTGTAGGGGTCCTGCACCCCTAATATGGTGGGTCAGCCTAGATGACCACTAGGTGTAAGGGAAAAGCAGTAAATTGTCTTTGCAGATGAAGTCTCTCTCTGTGTATGTTTGAGAGGAATACAATAGAATTCTGTAGGATAAAATGCTAGGGAGGATGGAATGTGGCACGCTACGCTTATGCTTCCTTTACTTTGCAACATCTGTAAGATCACGCTAGAGAACGGTGGGAACCTTTGTATGCATCTGTTTCCTTTCTTGAACATGTGATGACTGTACTGGAAAATGTATAAATGCTTGTAAGCTCAATAAAGGGGGGCTCGGTTTCTTTTGGGAGATACCCAGCCGAGGCTTGCCGGCAAAATAAAAAAACTTTTTTTCCTAACCGAAAGGGTCTTATCTCTGGTTTCTGCTTCACTAATTCTAGTGACTGCGGTTTGGTGAGACGTTGGAATGCTCTGGCTGAGAATTCTAAATGCCCTTCCCTAAACTACAAATCCCAACATTCCACAGAATGGAATCATGGCAGTTAATAACAGCACTATCACTATGTAGTGTGAAACGGCTCTAGTGATAGGTATCCACAACAAGAGTGAACTCCATGCTGTGAAGTATTTTTTTTTAAATTACCTTCTATGTTAATGTTAGCTACAACCTTGAGGTGTGCAACATAGACTTTCTAAAAAGACTGAAACCACAATGAGCAAAATAACATTGTCCACATGCCATGAAAAACTGGATATCAATTGGAAAAGAAAAATGGAAAATAATGTAGGAGGAGAGTGACGTGGCCTACTTAAGCAATTTACAATATCCTGCAAGAAGGCATAGTCATCCTGGTATCCAGAACTCTGAAGAGGATTGTTTCTGTTGGAAGAGGCAACATGTAATCCAAGTTGGACTATTACTATCTTGTTTATTTCAAAAGTTTTCTCCTTATATTGTGTACAAACACTGAAATAGTTATTTTAATACTTAGTACAGTGTTTCTCAGCCAGGGGCTCCCTGCAGCACCAGATTTTGTGAGAGATTACTAGGGATTTCACAAGAGATCATGTCTGAAAACAAAAATACCTTTCTAAAAAGCTGTAGATTTAATAATTTTTGTTCCTTGAGGCCTGAGGTTCCCTGAGGCCTTCTCCAAGACCTGAAAATTATTGCCAGAGTTCTTCCCAAGGGAGAAGGTTGAGAAATGCTGACGTAGAAGAAAGGAAACCCCTAAAAATAGTTTTCAAAGAAATAGCCATGTTAGTCTCAATGTTAGTCTCAGGCAACATAAAAAAGAGGAGCAGAGTGAAGGCACACAACAAAAACAACAACAGAGTGATATCACTCTGCACTGATTCTGAAGTAGTAGGTTTATGTCCACAGAACCTTATGCTAAAATAAAAACCAGTCAGTCAGTCTTAGAATAACAGAGTTGGAAGAGACCACAAGGGCCACTGAGTCCAACCCCCTGCTATGCAGGAATATTTCATCAAAGCATTCCCAACAGATAGCCATCTGTTTAAAAACCTCCAAAGGAGGAGACCTCAACACACTCCGAGGCAGTATACTCCAATGTCAAGCTGCCCTTACTGTCAGTGAGTCCTTAATGTTTAGATGGAATCTCTTTTCCTGACATTTGAAGCCATTGCTCTGTGTCCTAGTCTCTGAAGCAGCAGAAAACAAGCTTGCTCCATATTCAACATGACAACCCTTCAAATATTTAAACATGGCTATCATGTCACCTCATAACCTTCTCTTCTCCAAGATAAACATCCTCAGCTCCCTAAGCCGCTTCTTACAGCAGAGTTTCCAGGCCTTTTACTATTTTGGTTGCCCTCCTCTGACCACATTGCGGCTTGTCAGTATCTTTCTTGCACTGTAGAGCCCAGCGCTGGACGCAATATTCCAGGTGCGGTCTGACCAAAGCAGTCATAAAAGTGTTCCCACATTCCTTTTTTGCTCCCCTTCACTTCCTCCATTTTACCCTAAATGACTGCAGGTGAAACAGTGTTTCTGTTCTCTTAACTTGTCCAATCTGACACGTCTGCTGTTTCTGCAGCAAAATCTGTACCTCTCACATATGCCCTTTATGGTTCAGCAATGCTGGAACAGATACACAACTACGGCCATTTCCGCCCTGCGCTGTTACAGTGCCGTTATTCCACTGTCAACATCCTGTGGGATTCTGGGGTTTGTAGTTTTCTGAGGCCAAAGAGCTCTCCGGCTGACAATTCTAAATGCCCCTCATAAACCACAAACCCTGGGATTCCATAGAATGTTGAAAGTGGAATAACAGCACTGTAACAGTGTAGTGCGGAAATGGCCTAAGTACGCAACAGATAATTTTACAAGGGTGAACCACAGACCCGGCACGCATTTGTGTCTGCTGCAAGTGGTGCACAAAGCAACCCTACTCAAGGGCAACGGCCAACAAAGTCAGGCCATTTCCACAACAGACTGTTACAGTGCTATATTCCACTTTCAACATCCAATGGACACCTAGGGTTTGCAGTTGAGGGAAGGGCGTTTAGAACTCAGCCAGAGAGCTGCTTGGCCTCAGCAAACTACAACCCCCCACCCAGTCCCACAGGATGTTGAAAGTGAAATAATGGCACTCTAACATGTAGCGCGGAAATGGCCACTGCTTCTGCAATTTATGCAAAGGCCCCACAGGCCCCTTCCTCAACTGCAAGCCCCAGGATTCCATAGGAAGTTGAAAGTGGAATAATGGCACTATTACCGTCTAGTGCAGAAACGGCCTGTTTCTTTTTCTTCTTGTTGGATTCCTCGGTGAATTGAATGGGCGCAGATAAAAGAGTGTATACGTCCACAAAAGAAGATGCCCCTCCCCCAGGAACTTATACATGCATACACGTGTACGCACATACAGAAGACCCACCCAGCCACCGCTCCCGGGCCGCACCACACTCACACCCCTTTTCTCAGCCCCCGGCGCGGCCACTCTCCGGCCACGGCGCCGCCTTATGAAAAGTGAGATCCTTCCGCGAGAAGGAGAAAAAAAATAATTCCCCCTGCCATTCTTCAGTTTCTTCTGGCCAATAAGAGGCCGCGAGGGAGGGAGGGAGGGAGCGCGAGAAAGGCGGAAGTGGCCGGCTGAATTTCTCTTCTTCGGGGCCGGGAGGGTTGGGGAAGGAGGTGTGGGAGGCGCAGACCCGGTGAGAACAGCAAGGCGGATCCGTAGCGGGAGAGGAGAGCGTTTCTCGGTGCCTCTCCGTGCCATATGTATGTATGTGTGTGTGTGTGTACACGTATGCTACCGCACCGTGCAGTCTGGAAGAGGTGCCTTCACACATGCGATGCATTCTCTCCCAGCCTCTGTGCCGCCTCCAACTTGCGAGGCTGAGTGTGAATGTGCAAATTCCAGACTGCACACGGGCTGGGAAAGAAATGCATCGCATGTATGACTGTGCCTATTCCAGACTGCACGGAGGCTGGGAGAGAATTGCATAGCATGTGTGAATATGCATACACCAGAATGCACGGAATCAGAGAAATGCATAGCATGTGTGAATGTGCAAATTCCAGACTGCACGGGGGCTGGGAGAGAAATGCATCGCATGTGTGAATGTGCCTATTCCAGACTGCACGGGGGCTGGGAGAGAAATGCATCGCATGGGTGAATGAAGCTGGGAGAGAAATGCATCGCGTGCGTGAATGAGGCTGGGAGAAAAATGCATCGCATGGGTAGATGGGCATAGTCCAGACTGCACGGTGTGGCATCATGTATAGCCGTACGTACCTCGGTCTCGCCCGAGGAGCGACCGGGGAGGCACCCGCCGGCTCTCCGCTTCCCAGGCGCCCTCCTCGGCATCCGCCCAAACGCCACGCCTGAAACGTCGGGGGCGGGCCGTCGGCGGGGCGAGGGGGGAGCGACAGGCCGGGGCTCCTCCCCGCCCCGCGCCCTCCAGCCGGGGGAGGGGACGCCAGTCCTCGCCGCCGCCTCTGGCCGCGGGTCCGCCCTCCCCCGGCGCGCGGCGAGGGGAGGAAGGGCCCGAGGCCGGGCTGCAGAGAGGCAGCGCGCTAAGGGGAGCCCAGGCAGCAAGAGGAGACGGAGGAGTAGGAACGAGCAAGCGAAACGGCTTTCTCCGCAGGAAAGCCTCGGCGCTGCCGAGTCATCAGAAAGTCATGGGACCAGCTGTGAATGCAGTTTCTCCAGTGTCCTCCCCTTTCTCCCTCCGCACGCATCTCGCCCTCCCCGAGAGCCTCCCCTGCGTGTCTGGTGGCGCCCCGCGGGGTGGGCAGGCAGGCGTGTGGGTGGAGGGGAGCCCCTGCCTCGGAAAGAGCCTTGACCTACTTCGTCCTAAAGTGGATTTGACAGGTTGGTCCCTAGCCCAGCCGGCTTCCCCCTTCCTGGTACCTCTGGCTGAGCAGCGAGCCTGCCAGCTCCTTGCTCCGCGTGATCTGCGGTGTTATTCTCTCTGGCCCTTCGCTCTGCCCTGCCGGACCATCACGCGTGGGTTCTCCACAGAAGCTTCTGCGCCTTGCGCTCTGCTAAGAAGTCTTCTAGGTTCCCTTCGCCTCCCTCTGAAATCTTTCCCAGGGCGTCCAAGTGTGCGACGTCCCCCCCCGTTGTACACAATCACACTGGGACAGCGGCTTGGCATTTTGGGGGGGTCGGGAATTGGAGCGGGGAGAGGCACGCCAAAGGGTGAGCTTTGTTCCGCAGGTTGAGATAATTTGTTTTTTAAAAAGGGAAATTTCTGTATCCACCAGGAAATCCTTCTAAATATATTTTCTCTTAAGGAAGTCCTGCTTGATTTTTGAAGGAAGTCAAGCTTCTGGTTAGCATGCTTGATCAGTTGCAAGCTTCTCCTTAAAAAAATAAATAAATACATAATCCAATTTGTGTTTCAGTTTTAATTTGCAGGTGTTGGCCAGCATAAAATGTGCTTTTCTGACGAAGAAATCATAATGGAAAGTTGGAATGGTTGGGAGTATATTCGTTACTCATCTTGATGGGGTGATTGCCCTCACTCCATAGCCTTGCCTGTTTTCCCTCTCCCCAAAGCCACAGTTGAACATGATTGAAATTAAAAAAAAACCCACAAAGAAACTGCTTTGGGGGAAACGCCTCCTTGCCTAGGGCATTAAACCAGCTTGTACTAATGATATTCACTCCACTGTCATTATAGGTATAACCAAGTCTGTAATGATACACCTGGACTCCATACAGTAGCCTATAACAAGGATAATAACTAGAGCAAGGAGGTCCATTGTTTGTAGTTATAAGTCTCAAACTGTTTCTCTTTCCCTTGGGACACAGCCAGCTGTCTCTGATTTTAGAGACTGGATCCGTTCAGTCTGTTCATCAGACTTCACTGGGGATGCTGTGTCTAGTTCTGGGCATCGCAGTTTCGGGAGGAAAACAAGCCGGAACATGTCTAAAGGAAAGCAGCCAAAATGGGACAAGGTCTGGGCACTAAGTCTTATAAGTAACCGGGTAGGTTTGTTCTGCTATCTAGAGGGCTCTTGTGTAGAAAAGGGGACAAGCTTGTTTTCTGCTGCTCCACAGGGTAAGACCTGAACCAATGAATTCATGTTAAAAGAAGGAAGATTCTCTCTAAGCATAGGCAGAATTCCTGATGTTTAGAGATGTTAGATAGTGGAATAGACTATCTCAGAAGGTCGTGGACTTTTAGAATCATAGAGCTAGAAGAGACCGCAACGGTCATTGAATCCATCCCCCTGTCATGCAGGAACATGCACAAAAAGCATCCAGATTCTGTTTAAAAACCTCCAAAGAAGGAGACTGCTCCACACTCTGAGGCAGCATATTCCACTGCCAACTAGCTCTTGCTATCAGGAAGTTCTTTATGATGTTTAGGTGAAATCTCTTTTCCTGTAGTTTGAAGCCATTGCTCCATGTCCTAGTCTCTGGAACAGCAGAGAACAAGCTTGTTCCATCTTCAACGTGACATCCCTTCAAATATTTAAACATGACTATCATGTCACCTCTTAACCTTCTTTTCATCAGGCTAAACATACCTAGCTCCCTAAGCTGCTTCTCGTAGGACATGGTTTCTAGACTCTTCACCATTTTGGTTGCCTTTCTCTGGACACGTTCCAGGTTGTCAATATCCTTCTTGAATTGTGGTGGCCAGAACTGGACACAGTATTCCAGGTGAGGTCTAACCAAAGCAGACTAGAGTGGTATTATTACTTCCCTTGATCTCAACTCTGTACTCCCATTGATGGAACCCAAAATCACATTGGCTTTTTTAGCTGCTGCGTCACATTGTTGACTCATATTCAGCTCGTGGTCCACTTAGATTCCTAGATCCCTTTCACACATACTGACTTTAAGCCCAGAGTCACCCATCCTATATCTGTGTATTTCATTCTTCCTTCCTAAGTGCAATACCCTCTCTTCCCTGTTAAAATTAATTTTGTTAGTTTTGGTCCAGCTCTCCAATCTGTCAAGGTTATTTTGAATTCTGATCCTATCCTCTGGAGTATTAGCTATCTCTCCTAATTTGGTGTCATCTACAAATTTGATGAGCATGCCCTCTATTCCATCATCCAAGTCATTGATAAAAATGTTGAATAGCACTGGACCCAGGAAATTTTTAAACAGAGATTGGATGGCCATCTCTCAGGAGCACTTAATGACCGTTAGGGTCCTTTCTAACTGCGATTCTATGGTCCACCATTAAAGAGTAAGATGTTTCAGTCAACTCTTATTTACCATTGAATTATTGACAGGACTGCACACAGATATTCCATCCAGGAGGTTAGTTTCTCACTCTGGCCTCATTCCAGGAGTGGAAACTGTTCATGGTTGTGCCCATATTTGTTGTCATGTGACAGCCCCCCATGTCTACCACCCAACACAGTCTCATCTCACCCGTGTTGTACCGGGGGGGGGGGGGAATAAGAACTGACCCTATCTATGCATCCATAGCTCTATCCTGAGCTAATTTCAGGATCACAGTAGAGACTAATCCCAGAAAATTGCTTTGTTGTATATACAGTAAAAACAAATAGCTAATGAAACATAAACAGACTGTGACTGAAGGGAAGTGCCTGGAGGAAGTGCTGCTTATTTAAGTTAGCTTGTTTAATTACAAAGTAGCATCCAACTGAGGACGAAAACACCCTTCAGGCAATAACCTGTATGTCTGTAATATGAAAAATGCAGTTTCTGGGAGATAGGGAAGGCCTATAGCATCAGAAAGGCCTATGCAGCAAATCTGACCTGATGCAACACAAAACCAGCCATGGCACTGCAAGTCCATGCAAGTAGAATGCTCCAAAAAAGAGTGGAACAATGAAACATCACTGTGCATAGTTGTTGGGTTTCTTTTAACTTAAGTCATTGGGTAAAGTGGTCTTTGCTCCCTCTAAAATCCTAGCCCGAAAGGTGCATTCATATTTGTGCAGTATTCCTAAGACCACTGAAAAAAAAACTTTACAGTCAGCCCTCCACATTTGCAGATTTCTCTTTCATGGATTTGATTATTTGTGTCGTCAGCCCCTGCCTCCCCCCGGGTGCTTCTTTTCTGAGGGAACTTTCCTTCCCAGGCCACACAACCCTTTAAAAACCTGCCTCTGGACTTCCTCCTCCTCCTCCACCAGCCGCTGCTTGACAGTGGCAGAGCTTGGAGTGGGTGTAGGGGGGAAGGGGGCGGGGCTTCAGCGTGGGGGGCATAGCTGCGGTGTTTGCGAGTGTGGCCAGGGTGCGGAGGGGCGTGGCTACAGGTCCAGCCGCCCCAAAAACTTTGCCACCCCGGGCAAATCACCCCCATCGCCTTCCTGCGACTGCTGTTTGGCCAGCTAAGGATGGCTCATGGATCAATTTCTCAACACCACAGAACTCCTCCCAATGCCTCCCCCACACCCAATGAAGGAGACAGGCAAGAGAGAAGTAGTATAAGGACATGATGCTGACCCATCTTTTCCCCTCTCTTTTCCCTGACCTGATTTGGAGCCTGGGTGCCCATTCTCCCCACCATGCTTCAGTTTCCTAACCATAGACACACACATGCATGTGTTGATATTTGTGATTTTTCCACCTTTGTGAGAGTCCTGCACCCCTAACCCTAGCAAATGTGAAGGGACAACTGTATTATCGTTTAAATATTTCAAGACCAATGAATACACTGGGTGAAATCGCCTGGGGAATGATATAATCTGATGGCCTCAAAGGATACTCTCTCATGATAACCACACCTTGCCTGCTGATTCTAACCATCTTTGCTTGAAACTACAATTGTGTTGACATTTGCTTGGGACATCAGGCACGTAACTCAGTCCTATACGTGTTTACTCAAAAGCTAAATCCCACAGAGTCCAATGAGAACAAATGTACATAGGATAACAACCTTAGCTGTCTCACATTTGCAAAATCATATCTCCAGAGGGAGCCTTTTTATAAGAACATGTGCATTCATGCTACCTTGCAAGACATGGTTGCGCAACTGTTAGCCCATCGCTCTTCTGAAAAAACTGTGTTGTTATCACACAAACAGTATGTCATTGTGCAATAGTTTGAAAGCAACTTGAAACTCAAGATGACCCATGTGAGAAGGATTTTTACTTGGTCAATTGGCAACAACTTCTATTTTAGAAGTCAGAAGCATTTACTTGTTAACAATACTTTGGGACACTGAGGCCAGCTGGCCCCTCCCGAAACTGCAAACCCCAGGATTCCAGAGGAGGTTGAAAGTGGAATCATTGCGCTATAACAGGCTAGTGCGGAAATGGCCTGAATTAAGACACCAAAAATGGGTCGACTGTGACAGAGCAGATAGTGGTGACAGTGGAAGGCAAAGGAGTTCTAGAAAGCATGTGTTAGTATACTATACTATACTATACTATACTATACTATACATGTGTTAGTATACTAACACATTCCCTTTCTAATAGGCACGATGGCACCAGGCATTGTTCACACTTTCTTGGGCTTCTACCCAAGATGCTGCCTTTCAGATAGAATGGGCAGCATGGGGCCAAAAAGCTGGAGATCTGTCAGATCCAAAAAAAGCTGGAGATCTGTCAGATCCAAGATAACAGGCTGTTATCTCCAAAACACAGCAAAAGTGTGTGCATGCAAAATATAACTAGCTTTACTATGTTTCCTGTTGCCCACCTAATTTTGCATTTTTCCAAAACTCCTCTTAAAGAGCCAAAAGGCAGAGAAACACCCAGGAAAAAAAAATGAGGCTGGGTGTGAACAACCTGAGAGCCAACTTTGTGAGTCTGTTTCACAAAATATCCATCCCTTATTGTCTCTGTGGCCATTTGAAAAGCATATTCACCAAATCATACTGTGTACCTATGGCTCACACAAGGGTAATCCTTTTATTGCCCATAACTCTGGGCGCATGAGTCAGCAGTTGTTATGTTGTAACTCACCACAATAGTTAATCCTAAAGCTTGTTATCTGAAGGCCTGAAGAAAGATTTGGAAAGGCCTGGAATAAACAAATAAAAATCATCTCTACCATCATTAGGAAACTCAGTATGGTTACTTGTTTTCTAAATGTCCAGAAATACATGGGGGAAGACCGTATATTTTGAAATGATAAACCTAAATTGGCAGGAGACATGGAGATGTGGGCACACAGATTAAGTAGTAGGCATTGGCTCTAACATTTGTGTGTAACAATCTGGCTGTGCATCCCACCACAGAGGTGACTTCCGTTTCAGTCTCTTTCTCAAGCAGACTGGCACTCTATACCTTCACCCTATATCTTCACCACGCCACATCCTTATAGGGGGGAATGTTTAGGCCCTTTCCGCACTACACTATTATTCCACTTTCAACCTCCTATGGAATCCTGGGGTTTGAAGTTTAGGGAGGGGCATTGTGAATTCTCAGCCAGAGAGCTCTTGGGCCTCAGTAAAAACTACAAACCCCAGAATTCCACAGGATGCTGAAAGTGGAATAATAGCAGTATAATAGTGCAGTGCAGAAATGGCCTCAAGCAGGGTCTCCCCCCACTCCCGTTTCCCATAGGCAGCTTTGGCTGTACTATGGGACAAGTTAAATCCCGTGTAATGAGGCTTAACCCCCGTGCTGAGCCTCCGAGAATCTGGGCAGGTAGCCAGGCAGGGCAGCCAGGCCCCTATCCCAAGGGGCGGAGTGGGGAGTAGGATTAGAGCGAGCAATAGCCTTCCTCCTCCTCCTCCTCCTCCTCCAGCGCCACTACCACCCTCAGGCAGCAGCTGTGGGCTGCCAGAACTGCTGGAAACCATCCCACTCCCCCCCTCCCTTCTTTCTCCTGGCTCCGTTCCCGGCCAAATTCAGTCCTCCCTTAGGGCTAAGCTGACCTGGGCAGGTTGCTGGCCATTTCCACACTAGACTGTTATAGTGCTATTATTCCACTTTCAGCGTCCTATGGAATCCTGAGGTTTGCAGTTTAGGGAGGGGCATTTAAAATTCTCAGCCAGAGAGCTCTTTGGCCTCAGTGGACTGCAAGCCCCAGGATTCCACAAGATGTTGAAAGTGGAATAATAGCACTATAACAGTCTAGTTGGGACCTTTGGGACCAGGGTTACAAGGGCAAAGAGAGAGAAAGGCCCTCCCTCTTGCCCAACGCTTCTCCTCTGTGTCCAGGTACTACACATCCACAGTGGCCACTTTCTCGACTCTCAGCGTTAACTAGCACGTACACACGCACACACCCGGCTGGCTCCCAATCTCCCCGCCCAGCAAAGCCGCCCCTCCTCTCTGGCCAACCCCCATCGACCTGGGAAGAAACCCGCAACCGCCAGCGCCTCCCACGTCGCCTCCCTGCTTTTGCAGCCAGAGGCGCGCACTCCCTCTGCCCGCTCGGGTGTGTGCCCGCGTGCCTGATGGGGGGAGAGGTACGTAAACAGGGCAGCCGCTGGCCCGCCTGGGCCCCTTTTCTGAGCGCCTTGGGGAGTTCACCCCACAAGCGGAAGCAAGCTGGCTTTAAAAAAAGAAAAGGCAAAAGGTTTGTCTGTGTGTGTGGGGGGGCAATCCCAGGCCCTTTCCGCACTAGCCCGTTATAGCGCTATTGTTCCACTTCCAACATCCTATGGAATCCTGGAGTTTGCAGTTTAGGGAGGGGCCCCTCCCGAAACTGCAACCCCAGGAGCCCATAGGATGTTGGAAGCGGAATAATAGCGCCATAACGGGCTAGTGCGGAAAGGGCCGCAGGCTGACCTAGCGGCTGGGAGCGGGGGGCGGCGCCGCCTCCCGCCCCCGCGCTCCGGGGCTTTCGCCTCGAGTCCTTCGCGCGGCCGCCGCGCCGGACGCCGCTTTGCCGGGCGATCCGTCCCTCCGGCGGCGTGGCCAGCGAGGCTCGACTGCCAGGCAAAGGCTTCCACCGTGGCCGCCTTCGGGGCCCCCGCCTTGCTTGTCTTCACATCATTCGCACTGTTTGCATTCCAAGCAGTGAGACGGAGATCGCCTGTCTCTTTTCTAAAACCGATCCCCCAGCCCCTCCGAGTTTCCACGAGCGGCTGGGACAGGGATCTAGTAAACTGGGGTGTGTGTGTCTGCGTGCGTGTTATAATCTGACAAGCGAACTGGGTAAAACCAACACACCACATGGCAGAAAAAGCGCTTATAATAACCCAGTACGGCATAAATGGAGCGCCAGTGTGGTGTAACCGGTCTGAGGGCTGGGCGAGGACTTTGAAGGCCGTGGATGCTCACTGGGCGACCTTGGGCGAGTCACACTCTCTCAGCCTCGGAGGAAGGTCAAGGCTTTGAGCAAGAAAACCCCCTGATAGGGTCACCGTGAGACGGAGCTGCCTTGCTGGCGCACAATAACACGGCGCGAGTGATGTGCTCTGGATGGAACCTTGCTGAGAAGAGTACAGACTAACTTCTCCAACTCCTTCATTCGTAGCACCCGGCCGGGTTGGAGGCAAGCGTCAGTGTGCGAAACAGTTCCTTTCCTTGGTTCAGTCGTCGCACAGGGATGAGCGATGTGAGAGGGACGGGTGTCATTCCCACCCGTGAGGAAAACACCCACGTTTACACGCGTCCGGCAAAGGTCACGCCCTCCCTTAGGGGCGCACGGCTGTTCCCACGAGCACCGCAACGCGCCTTTCTCGAGGGAAGCGCACGGCGGCTCGCTCGGATCGGCCAACACACCGAAGACACACCCACACGCAGCGACACAACCACGCAGAGGGACGGGCTCCCCCGGGCTGCGCTCCCTCAGCGGAAGAGCGAGGGAGAACCCGCCCTCCTCCCGTCCGGGGCTCCGGGGCTCCACATTTTGAGCCCAACCGCCGCCTCCCCTCCGCCACCAGGGCCGCCAGCAGCGGCGGCGGCAGCAATCGCAGACCCCGCGAGGTCAGCGGCGCGTCGAATGAGCTGCGTGCGCTGAGCGAAGAGGGCTGGCCGGTGGGCGGGCGGCTTGGGCAGGCGCAGTGTGGGGCCCTGCCTCGGCGGAGGGCGGGCGAGGAGTTCGGGAGGGCGAGCCAGCGTCGCCGTCGCCGTCGCCTCCCCGGCTCCTCCCGCGCGGCTGTGAGGGGAAGAAGCCCTTTAGAGAAGAACAACAAACCTCTCCCTGCTTGTTCTTCCAGCGGGCTTTTGCGGGCTGTTTAGACGCCTGACGCGGCGGCGCGCAACGCTGTATTAAAAATAAAAAGAGAAACGGCCACCTGAGGCAACCGCAGGCAGGCTCGCTCGGCCCCTTCCTTCTTTTTAAGGGCGGACCCTCCTGCCTGCCGCCTTAATTTCTGAAGTAAAACTTCCTGGCTGGCAGCGTCGAGCGGCGGGGGAGAAAAAAGTGGCGGAAAGGCACAAACAACAGCATACGCGCGCGCGCGTGTATCTATATGGATGTGTGTGCGTGTGTTGACGAATACGGAGACTCCCGGGAACACCCAGCAGCCACTTTCCTTGCCCAACACCGCACATGTGTATGAGAGACGCCTTTCCGCCTGGCCATTCCCCGGCTCCCTCCTCCTCCTCCCCCCTCTCTCCCCCGCCAGCAGCTGGAGGAGCTGTCAAAACTTCCTCTCAGCCGCCCTCAGCCAGCCTCGGCCTCCGCCTCCTCTCGCGTCCCCCCGGGGGCGGGGGAAGGGCACCGGGCCAGCGTACGACGAAGCCTCGGCCGCCTCAGCAAGGGGAGGAGGCGGCGGGGGAGGAGGGGGGCAGGAGAAAGGAGTTGTTGCCTCGAGCCGCCGCCGCCGCCGCCGCCGCCGCGAGCGGGGCCTGTGAGGGGTGCCGAAGGGCGCCGTCGTCGCCGTCTTCGCAGAGAGGCGCTCCAGACCTTCCCTGTCTTTCCCCACACGTCGGCTGTGCGCCACCCCGGTGGCTTCTGCGTGAGTGTGTTGCCCTCGCCTTCCTGCAACGCTCTCCGCCCTCCCCTCCAGCCCCCCGAAAGGGGTCTAATTGCGTGTCACTGAGGCGGGCTCTCTCCTCTCCTCCTCCCCATGCTGCTACCTGCGCGCTGGTCCGCGGCGGCTGAGGCCAGCAATGCGAGGCGGAGGTAGAAGAAAAGGAGGAGGAGGAGGAGAAGGAGGAGAAGCAGCAGCAGAAGGGGAACCGCAGCAGCAGCAGCAAGAACAACAACAACCGCCGCCGCCGCCGCCGCCGCCGCCGCCACCCCCGGAGCGGGAGGAGCGTCGGGATCACCCTCCTCACCCCCCAGCCCCATCCTCCCTCGTCGTCGCCCTCCGCCTCCTCCATGTGTCTCTCTCGTCCGGCTGACTAGGATGTCAACGGAGGAGCAGAGCCTGACGCCGGTGGGGGAGCAGCAGCAGCAGCGGCAGGAACCGCCGCCGCCGCCGCCGCCGCCGCCGCCGCCACAACTCGCTGAGCCAGGAGCTCCCCCCACGGCCGCCGCCGCCGCCACAGACAAAAGACCTAGGGGCCGGCCTCGCAAAGATGGCGCTTCCCCTTTCCAGAGAGTCAGAAAGAAGTAAGTTCAGTGCGTGTTGGCGAGAAAGAGAGGCGCGCTCACGCACATTCTCTCTCTCTTTCTCTTCGTCCCTCCCTCCCTCCCTCGCGGCTGGCTGGGTCAGGAAGGGGAAGAGCGCTGCTGTCAGCTCCGGCAAAGGCTTCAGTTCCCTCCCTGGTTTCCAGATCCAGTTGCCATGTCAAGAATAATGGTCACCTCTTGGCTCTCCTTCGGGCCCCGTTGCGCTTTGGCCCCGTCCTCCTCCTCCACCTTTTTTCCCTCTCTTTCTTTCCCCTTTTGTTCTTATTTCTTCTCTCTTTTCTGTCCCAGTGTTATATTGAGAAAGAGGGAATAATGATCCCAAGTCACCTCCCTTTCTTTTACTTCCTTCTCTTTCTTCCTCTTCCCTTCCACCCTTTGTCACCATCCTGCCTATCTCCATTTCTTTACTTCTAGCTTGGGTATTTTTCTCTGTCCCAGTTTTTTTTACCTTTCGAATGTCCCCCTTTTACTTTCCACCATCCTCCAGTCACTTTCTTCTTCTGTCACTCTCCCTTCTCCATTTTTTTTGCTTACTTCTTCTCTTGATCCTAGTTTGTTACCAAGTCTTTCTGTTTCCTTTGCCCCTCTGATCTCTCTCTCCCACTCCTGCTTCCTTTTCAGTGTTCCTCATACAGTCAGTTATTTAAGAATATCTGTTACTAATTTTTTGCTGTAGCAGGATTACTTTTGAAAACAATTCTTTTTCCTCCCCCCCCCCACACCTTCTGCATACAAACGAAAAGTCCACCAACCTTAGGAAGGAGGTTGTGTAATGGGAAGCTCCTCCCTAGGAGCTGTCAAAAGGCACAGCAGGGTTATTCACAACAACAAGAGAGTGGCTGGGGGAAGATTGTGTTGTTTTGGCTTTGTTTCTTGATGCTGCTGTCTTTCTCTGTTTGCTAGCATCCTAACAGCTGATGTGAAGAAATTAAACCTGTGTTTAATTCTTAGAGCTTTGAGTACAGAATAAGTACAAAGAACATCTTGCTGTTTTTTGTGATTCAGATGGTTTTGGCTGAAGATAGAAAACATTGATTCATAAGTACTTTATTTTGCACTGATGTTTGGAAGTAGTTTAGTATGAAACACTTCTCTTCAGTGTAATATATTATCATGGACTCAGTTAATGTATGAGCCAATGAATATGCTATAATTCTTCTCCATTTGCCTTTGAAGAGTACACTACTCCAGCGTCCAATACAATTGTAAAGAGTAGATTTTAATAGGCAGTGATTGACTTTTGGAAAGTGACTTTGGAAAGTGACTATCCCAAAATGAAATTGATGTAGTGTGCTTCCTTTGGAAAGTTTAGGTGCTGATGGTAAAAACTCAGAGGGATGTGGGGGAATCCAAAGGTGTGGGTCCCAGCTCAGTAATGTACAGGTAATGTTGGAGCTGTTGTTTTCATTGTCTTTTGGTGAACAGCATTTCCTCTTTATGTGATTGCTTAATAAACAAAACCCTAACTTTTTCTGGCAAAATTAAGAAATATTAAATTTTTTTAAAGTAATAGAAAAATTCAAATGGAGATGGTTAGGAAAAATAGTCAACATATTCCAACATGATGCCAATTGTTATTATCCACTCCCCTTCAAAACTAAAGATTGGGTGTATTGCAAAGTATTCAGAAGTGACCTCAAATACTGAAAACACCAGAATTACCTAATGGGTAATACTTGGGCGGGGGTTGTACAGAACAGAACTTGTCATTAGTTAAATTTCAAAAATAACAATGTGACACTAAAGGAAGGTACTTTTCTAATAATTTTCTTAAAGTATATCAGGTATTTTCAAAACTTGGGTAGACAGTTGGGTAGTGTTGTAAGATAATTGCACATTCTTTTGTGACTGAAGAGTAGTTGGGATATCTATTGTATAGAGAATAAACCTTGGGAAACTGTTGGATGGGAACATTCATTTAGCAGACATATGTTATTGGAACAGTGCTTTAGATGAAAACGTGTGAAAAATTACATGCTAAACTTGTAAGCAATTTTAACATGATTTTATATTTAACTACGTTCTTACTTTCTTTGTTTTCCCATGGAAGGGTGTTCTATCTCCCTCCTATAACTGGGGAACCCAATACATCAAGACAGTCTCAACAAACGTTAACTGCTGCTACCATTACATGTAAACATATGCTGCTGTTTCCATACTGAAATGACAGCTTATAAAAAGATGGCAGAAGCCCCTTAAAGACTTCTTACAATATCCTGTCTAGTTTTGATGCAGCATCCTCTCCTAATATTTTTAACATTGAAGCCCTTCACATGGTATAATTGCCTGGATATTTATAAGTCTATAATGGAAATGAAGAGTTTATTTTTCTTTGCACTTTCATTAGGTCTGCAAAATATTTGATAAAGGTGTTCTTATTAGGGGATTTCTGCTCCCAGCTGCTGTTTAACATGTCATCTATCTTCCATGATAAGTTTATAGTTAACTTGGCATTATATGGTAATTACTTAAATTTGGTTCACGTTGTAGGTTGTTAATGCTATTGGATGCTATTTAACTTGTAGAAAGCCAGCATGGTATAGTAGTCTGAGTGTTGATCTATGACCTTGGAGACCAGGGTTTGATTTGTTGCTCAGCCATGGAAACCTCTTGGGTGCCCTTCAGCACATCACACACTCTCAGCCCCTGAAAATGTTGTGATAAGTTTTACTTAAGGTTGCCATAAGTCAGAAATGACTTGAAGGTGTATAACGACAATTCAACTAGTTTCTTTTCATGACAGAAAGCGTGTTCAAGAAGAATGTGGAAGTGGCCTTTTTATTAGCCATTTCCCTCCCCCTCCAAAGCAGATTTTGGGGGCAGTGGGGTAGAGGGGGCATTGCTGCCTCTTCATTAGGATGATGGATATATTCTAGTTGTTGGCTACTACTGAGCATCACTAGTAGTCTGTAGTCTGAGAAGGGGGACAGGTGCCTTCATGCTAAAGTGAAAGATGAAGCATTCTTCTGCTGACCATAGAATACCAGTGCCCAGCATGTTTTCAGAGTTTAAGCTATGGGAACACACGGTTCAGTGAACCTACTCTCTAGTAAGTATATCTGAAGTCTTAGTTTTGTAATTATAAGTCAGTACGGGAATACTATATTTAACAATTTGTTGAGCAAGCAGGTATTCCTCTAAAAATGTAGTTCATGTTCTGTCCTACAGGCCTCAAGATTTGTACAGTATTTTTCTATGTGTACATAATGATAGTATAATTATCCAGTAAAAGAAACCTCTGCTAATGCCTGTTCACCGTGCATTTGTCTCAGTCACATTGTATAGACTACGGACAAATTGTGAGGTTGAAGATCTGCCCCCCTTTTTTTTAATGAAGGAGAGTCCCAAGGCTGCATGTGTATGTGTGAGCGCATGTGTTATGGTAATCCGTTTACTTTTAGTGGTTATACCTTTCATGGAAAATGTACTGTTGGAAAGGTGCTTATGTGTTGCATGTTCTGTGACAGAAGGTATTTTCTAGTGTTTGTAGGCTCCAGCTATTTAGTCCCTGTGGTCAAAGTCAGCATTTCCAATTGTATTTGCAGTGTAATCTAAAGACAGTGCATATGGTAAAACACTAATGGAATGTATTCAGTAGGTTTTATATTTTAAGAATATGGTTTATACATTCTCCAAAAGTAGACTGCTTGTTAAATAGTAATGCTATTTAACAAATATATATGGCACCAAAATAAAGTTAGGTACTGGCAAAATGTAGAAATGTCATGGTTCCTACCTAACAGAGTTAAAATCTAACATAAAATGACAGTATTCCAGTCTTGATATTGTGAATGATGGTTGATTAGTTTAAAACTGACAAGGCTTGCAGCCTTCTTCCCAGATGGAGCTGGTGGAAAGAGCAACTGGTTGCTGCCACCCTTTCCAGATGGAGTGACTGAGGAGCATCCTTAGGCCAGTAGCTGAAGTGATCAGGGGATGCTGAACCTTATCAGCGACTGGTGAGCGCATCCCTCCAGGTCATAGGGCTTGTCAGCCATAATTCCCTCAGTCTTGACTGAATTTGGCTTCAGTGGCTCTACTTGAATCAAGTTGCTAACTGCAAGCAAAAATTGGATAAAATTCACATTATCAAACCATCATGTTATAGGAAAGTATGTGTAAGAGATGGATATCATTAGTTTACAGTCAAAGCCTCTTATGTATAGATTGGGCCTACATTTACAGTTGAGATTCAAATTAAACATGTATGATGGAGGAGGACTCATGACAGCCTTTGCCACCTGTGAAGCTGATCTCCTGATAAGAAATTTCTGGTGTAGCCTCCTTTGTGGGGTGCTCTGATTTGACATACAAATGTATTTTTAAAAAATTAAAGAATAAGTGGTATGTGGTGCATACTTACTGATGGAACTTTCTAGATTTCTGCCAATACTTCATGAAAAACAGTGGTCACAAGCAAGCTCCTTTGCTATTTGTAGTGTTCTGTTGAGGGCTACAGCTTGTGAAGAAGGCTGGAATCCACCATCTTTGATGGAAAGTTTAAATACTATTATGAACTTGTATCCAAGTTTCCAGTTTTGCTTTTTTCAAAGGGATGATTGTGAGGTGAGAGTACACTTTCTTGTATACTCATAGCAAATGTTTGGAATGAAGGGACTGTTTCTGCTTTTAAACATTCTAGCCTTGAATGTCGCTTTGGATTGCACCAAAGTAACCCTGTAGCCTATTTAGAGATTATGAGGATAAAATTATCCCCTTCACAATGGCCCACCTCTGGTTTAAACTATACTATTTTTTATTCAGTTTAAATGCTATTCACACCCAGATAGATCATCCTTACAAACATATCCTGGGCCCTGCCAATGTGATACTAATATTTTATAGTGGTCTATGTAAACAAGTATAATTAATTCAGAGTATTGTTGACCACATGGTCAGATTCATTAAAAAGTAATTAATCGGTTACGTTGTTGTTGACTGATGCTTAAATGTGATGGTGGACAGATCTTGTTGCTAAAAAAAAACGCTATAGCATCTTTCCATTATATTTGTGAAGATGCAAAGAAATTGTCCAATGCAAGAAAATCTGGCTTTTAGTCGTGTGGCTTTTCCTAATGTAAAACAGTTAAGGAAGAGTGTTAGCACATTTTAGAAACAATCTTTCGAACATAAGAGTAGTTCAGCTATGCCATGATAGGGAATAGCAAGTCACAATGATAATATAAACAAAAACAACTTTATTCACCATTATTATAACATAAATGGTGAAACATGTCTATCTGTACATAAGCACGTTTAAGTTAGCTTTTAGATCTAAAGACACCTGCTTCCAAGGTATCTTACAGTCTAAAAAGTTAAACCATTTTATATTTGTAAGAAACTTCATAATGCAGTATTAAGAAAGGGAGAAGAACAGTCATCTAAAACAGAGAGAGGAGTTAGTACATTTAAAAGCACTCAAAAACCATGCAAAACAAAAAGAAGCCTTAGTAGCTCACTTAAAACTATAACAGGAATAGGCTAGTCTTACTTTCCTAAGAACAGTTCCACAGTCAGGATACTGTCAGAAAGAAAGCACCGTTCCATGTTCCTACCAACTTTAGCCTTCTTTGATTGTGGGATATAGAGAAGGGTCTCTGAAACAGATCTTAAACAGTATACAAGTTCATATGGGGAAGAGGTGGTCTTTTGGGTATCCAGGTTCTGAAATGTTTAGGACTCTTTAAGCCAGAACGGGCTGCTTGATGTGTGTCCGGAAACAAATTGGCAACCAGTACAGTTGATGCAATATGGTTAATCAGGTGTATAACAGAAAGCAATCTGGCTGTTGTGTTTTGTGCTAGCTCCAGTTTCTGAACACTCTTCAAGGGTGATCCCATGAAGGCTGCCTTGCTGTTATTCTGAACAAAAAGTGATTAAGACATGGATCATTACCACCAGATCTCACTTCTCTAGCAATGAGTACAATTGATCCAACAGTCAAGCTCAGCAAAGGTGTACCTGGTCACAGCAGCCACCTGGCCTTTTAAGAGGCCTAGAAGCGCCTCAGGCATAAAACCTGATCCTTCCAATAGTGTGTAATCTTTGTAATCCTATGCAGAAGAAGCTGTATCCCCAGTCCTAGCTTAGTTCAGTCATATCTGTAATAGTACTGAGTTTTCATTTTACTTGTTAACTTATATACATTCTGTTTATTGAACTGAAACTCTAATAGTCTCTTTCTGTCCAGAGGTTTAGTAATCAAGTTGTTGGCCTGATGCCGCCAAGTAAATTGTTTACATTCTCAGGTTGAATACAATTCATGTATCAGAACTAGATGGCACTGTACCAATGAAATGATGGCCAAGAACAGCAACTTCTTTGTCACCTTCATTGCACAGAGTAGGCCTTCTGGTCTGTGCTTGTGCAGATAAATTCTGATTCTTTAGCCACAAGGCACCTAGATGACTACCTAAGAACTTAGCTGCTTAAGATCCAAGCTCTGGGCATTTGAATGATAGTTTCAACCACTTACCCATTCTACAGGAAAACCAGGACTTTAACTGACTCACCTGCTCTTGTGCACCTTATATACTTCTCAAAATACCCCTAATATTAGATTTTAGGCCCACCAGTCCTGCATTTGCAACCTTAATTTTTTAAAGAAGGTAGATCTGTTTATAGAATATCTTACACGATGACTTGGTTGGGAAACATGTAAAAGCTATTGATCTGTGGGAAGCAGTTGTATGAATCCATCTATCAGAAGACTGAGAAATAAATAAAAAGAATGTGAATATTGTTTTAAGACATCTTTGCTCTTATTAAACAGAAGATCCTCTACCAAACAAGAGACCAAATAGCATAATTCAATATGGAGTTACGTATGCTTACACTCATTAAAAACTTTGTGCTGACTTGTAATCATAGAGTGTTGAAGTGTCAGATATTTTAGTTTATTTTAAATTGTGATCTCATTTGGGTTAATTTTGTTTACAGGAAAAAGGACAAACACAAACTTAGTATCACAGACCCTCATATTTACTTGACAATAACTTCTGCTGTGTTAACTGGGGCATCTTTATGGTGTGGAAGTAGGACTCATGCAGCCATCTACACGTTGACTGTAAGTTCCATCATCCCTAGCTAGCGTTGCCAATTGTGAAGAATGCTAGGAGCTGCAGCCCAACAGCTTCTGGAGAGCTATATGATTCCCACCTCTGGTTGAGATTATAGCCTAAGCATCTTAATGTAAGTGTCACTGAAAACTGTCAGTGACAACTATTTGTAGATACTTAGGCCTACATCCTATTGCTAGTCTTAGCTGGGGTAGAGCCACTGAATCAATGCAATGTACATTACTGCTAGTTTACCATTCAAACATTAAGTCAGTGGGTCTGCTGTAGCTAGGCGTAACTATTGGATTTAACCCTTAATTATTTTGGGGGTATTTGTATCTTTATTCCCATATAGGATTGTATTTTCTAGTCCCCTGAAGTGGGGAGGAGAAGAGATACTGATACATGGCTCCTATCATGGTCACTATGAATTTTTTTATTTGTGCAACTGGAAAATTTCATAAAAAGGTATGATTTTTTTATTAGAATATTTGTGTATACTATTATGTGTAAACCAATAACAGTCTGTCTGCAAGTGTAACCTGGAACATAATAGCTTGCTTGCTGATAATTTTGATCTTTCCTTTACCTGTAAGAACACTAATAATCTTCCAGTGGTTTCAGACCCCGTATGTTTACTACATATTCATGATAGCAAGGTGTGTGCTACTCAAAGAAGCTTCATAGTCTCAAGTTTAAAATGAGAGCAGCAGATGGCAATGAGATGGGTGTAGCAAAGAGTAACAATAAAACAGCTGTGAATAGTACAACGAGTGACTGGACTTAGTACGCCAGGTGCTGAAGCATTAGTTCTTTTGTACATTTTCCATTTTAGATTCTTAATGAGCTGGGTTGAGGAAGGTAATGTAGCAGGTTTTCCCTTCATCCTGGAGCTTATTCCATGTTTAGGGAAAGAAAGGAATTGATGAATGTGATAAGACTGCTGTCCTTTTGGCACTGGGCAAATATGTTTTTGTAAACTGGAAGAACCACTAAATATAAAGTGAATTTATGAGTTAGGATATAATATATATAAAAATATTTATAAAACTTTTAAAACAAAAAAGGAATGTATATTTTTTGTCCCAGGGGAGAGAAGTATTTTGTTTGCTTATTCTTCTAAAGCAGGAATAGAAATCATGTAACCCTCCAGATGTTAGTGGACTGCAACTCCCAGCAGCCATAGCCAGCGTAGCTAGTGGTGAAGAATGCTTCCAACATATCAGTATGCAAAGAAACGAATCATTTTGAACCATAATGCTAATATTAATAATTAATAAAACCAGCATTAATACTAACGAAAAACTAAAAACCAATAAATAATTACAGCTCTGTTTCTTAAAAATCAATCATATTTATGGTGCCTAGCTTTGATTCAACGCTAAATGTTTAATGAAAGAACAATGGACACTCATCTATAAAAGTTTTCTTTCTCCTCTGAACTGTCCTACCTCCTGCCCTGTATTCTCTGTTTCCTCTAGGTGTCTCTTATGTGGTTTTCTTCAAGCCTCTTTTTGCTACTTATGTGTAAAAGTTGTACTGAAAACTCTCAAAATGTATGTTTTAACATATGTGGTGAGCAAATAGATTCAAAACATTAGGTGGCAGTGTCAAAATGCTGAGTCAGATTTCATGTAGAATGCTTTTTTATAAGAAGAAGAGAGACTGAGACCAGCAAGGAGGAGCCCAAGGTTGTCCAATCACTGACTGATTTCAGTAGAAAATGTACATAGAGGGAAAGAAAACTTAAAGGTGGCAGCAAGAATTAGGAAGAATAATTGTGTGGGATTCAAGCACAATTTTATTAATAGAAAAACATATATTCTGTACTTCTGATGTTTACTGTACACCACATAAAGCTACTAGAAGTAATTAAAAAATATAATAAAATACAATATAAATCCAGGAGAAGCATGGTTATATAATGTAGTAAGAAGTATGATACTGTAATAAAATAAAAAATATGTTATTAGATAAAACATTAGATAAAACACATGAAACAAATCTCTGGCTAAACAATTAATACAAAATGCAAGTAGTGCTGTCCTTAGTATTGTACTGAGAAGAGCTTCGCAATGTTTCTTAGACATTTTGACTGCATCCCCCATGTTGCCTGACAACTTGCCCTCAAAACTTGGAGCATCTTCAGAATACTTTGAGCATTTTCAAGCATCAGAAAAAAGCTGATATGTGGTAGTTGTGGTGGTAAAAAGATCCACAGTTTCAATGTACGCATGCAAAGCCTTCTTCATGCAGTGCTTTTATATATATAGCATGCACTTGTAGAAGCTTGCCTCTGTGTGGATCACAGTGAATCTGCATCACATTGTACATTGAAGCATCTTATTAAGCAGATCCCTAACTTAAAATCTCGTTTGTTTGCTTTTTAAATAAAATACATAATTTTTGCTGTAAATTGGCTGATGGTGGTATTTTCTAGGTTTCTATAGTGTTGGATTAATTATTCTGACCTTTGTATAAAAGAAAGATAGCTTCCAAGATGTGAGAGTGAATGATGTTACTTCCCAGCGTTTTGTGGCATTGAAAGTGAAGAGATATTTTAAAGGGTGAAATTGTATTATCAGTAACTTGGAGATATAGCTTACATAAATAAATATTTTAAAAATGCATCCCCATGTTGCATCTGCCAGTGCTAAATCTCACCCACACAAACAGCCAACATGGGTTTAATTTGACCCAGGATGCGGCAGGAACTTTTAGAAGCTTTCAGCCTTACCGTAGGGTGAAGAAATAATAACAACAACAACAACAACAACAAGGCACTCCAAGCATGTCCTTCAGCTGCAGATCAGGCCTAACTCTTTGACAGAAATGACAGGTGTGCATACAAGCAAACCAAGCACGGGCTGAGGGTCAGCTTAGCCCTTCTGCCATTCCTTCAGTTATCCTTACCTGAGAATGAGCCTCAAGAAATACAGAGATATTGAGTTCCATGCATGGAGCCACAAGGTTCTTTGAGGATGGGAAGATGAGGGAACAAGTTTGGGTGAGCCAAGTCTACAGGTTTGGATGTCAACAAGCAAGGGGGAAAATAGCACAAGTCATGGTTTGAATAAGGCAGATTGAGCAAGCTAACAATAAACCACGGGCTCACTTTGTGATGGCTGACAAACCATATGACTTGCTAGGAGAGGCAAGCCCATGCATTGCAACAAGATTTTGACAACTCACCAAAAAAAAAAGAAAAGCGTCCTCATGTTGCATTTCTCTTGCAGGGTTTAGTATTACTCGCTGTTTGTCATGATGTGTTAAGTTGCACTTTTCCATTTCTAGTCCATATCATTGGCTGATGGTAAAGGGTGGTACATGAGTGTTCTCAGAGTACTGTTATTCTGAGGTTTTCTGTGTGGTTCAGATTCTTCTCCAGACTGGCCTTCAGGTATCAGTGGGTGAACCTTTGCTGGTTCACTATGACTTGTTTGCAAATTACTTGATATAAAATTCCTTGCATTTGCGTAAATCAAGATGCTGCCAGGTTTCAAGAGCAGTTCATACACATATACATTGAGTTCACAATCTGGTCTAATTTTGTTGGACAAGTTTCAGTTACTGGGACCTGATATTAGATATAAGATAAGATACAACTGATCACTGTTCTCTTGATTTTTTACCATCATGATTTCTAACATAGAGCAGGAAGAGATTGACTAGCCCGGCTCTGGCAATAATAATTGCTTCTTTATAAGAGAGGGGGGAAATGCAGTTGCCTTAAGCTGAAACATCCTCTAGATGCAAGAATTTATTTAAAAAAAAAAGAACACCTATTGGTTGATTTCAGATATCTACCTTCTTAATGATCCACATGCAGTTATAGTCATGTTTGGAGGAAACTGACTATATTGGTCATGTGTAATCTTTTCTTAAGCCATGATTTTGGAATAGAAACTGCTTTGCTTGCCTTGATTATTTATGCTGGCAGAGAGATGGGAACGTTGTGATTCTCCTCATTTTCTTGGAGCTGTCAGCAGCTCTCAGTATCATTGGCAATGGCATTCTTCTGAATTAACCGTCTGGGCTAGGGCTTTTTGGGCTCTGTATTCCAATGCTCTTGTTCTTACTTGGACAGCTTATTTCAGAAGGTGGTACTTGGAGACTATTTCTTAGCTATTACATTTGTGCTATGGAGTCTCTATTTTGTCTCCTTTGCTCTAACATCTAAAGAAAACAGCTGACTGAAATCATTCACAGAATAGGATGCTGATGATACCCAGCTCTATCTCTCCTTCCATTGGACTTTGTTCATAGAACATATGACTGTACACTTTAGCCAAAAAGGCCCCCAGAACATTGAAGCTGTGCAGACGCTGAACTAGAAATCAGTTAAGAGACTGGATAAGGGTCACTCCATCAAAGCTCAATCTAGAGAAGATGTAGGCTCTTTTTTATGGTGGTTCTTACCAGTTTGGTAGGGTTTGGAATAGGATCACATTTAGTCTGAAGTATCCTCTTCACAGCTTTCTAAGTATTACAAAATCCAACATTATCACTGGAGGCCGAAGTGGTTTCTGTGGCACACAGTGTCTTTTGACAGCATAGGCTGGTGTGCCAATTATGACACACATCCCTCCCCATGTAGCTATACCCTTAACCATTGTAGTCCACATAATACTATTCTGAGATAGGCGGCAAGTTGTATGTGGGTCTGTCTTGAAGAGTTATTGGAAGCTTAATTATTAGAAAACTGACTAGTCACAGTACTAAATGGGGTCCAAAATATGAAATGTATTTGGATTTTTGAAAAGAGCTACACAGGAAACCATCCAGTTTCCAGACATAACTTAAACTGCTGGTGCTTATTTATAAATCCCCAGATGGGCTAGGGCCTAAGCACCTAAAGGAATACTTCCTGTAGTGTAAGCCTGCCTGAACACAGTGTGTCATCTGAGGCTTTGTGTTGGATCCCCTCCCTCCTCCACCTCCCAAGGGACGAGAAAGAGAGCCTCTTTTCTTTTTCTTCTTCCTTTGTTTTAAATCACGGCATTTGCTTATGGAAAGCCTTCTCAAGAGTGGCTTGACTGTTGCCAACGATGAAATCAGTGTAATGTCAGGCCAATACATTTTTTACATTATGTCTTCTTGCACATCTTGTGATTTGGTTTTAATTTTACTTTTAAATTTTTAAAATTCCTGCTGATCAATTTTTTTCTACTGAGAGAGAAAGCGAGAGAGAGAGATTACTTTTTCTTTATATGCCATTTTTATATTTTTACTAAAGGTTGGTCATCTCAAATGACATAGCACTTTAACAAGGGAGAACTCAACATGAGGATGCCGTTTTTATGGCTTTGCCAATGTCTCTGGTAATGTAGTTGCACTGAAAGTTGAATAATTCATGTCACATGCTACAGTGCAGCGTGCGTAATAAATTTCACATTGCTTGGGAAAATATCAGTGTCACAATGTAGCACAATTTGGAAACATACAACTTCTTCAGAGAAATGGGATACAAAAATATGGAAGATACTTCACATATTTAAATAGAATAGTGTGTATCACTAAATAAGGCCTAAATATTCTGAAGGCACCAGATCCTGGAAGCTAAGCAGGATAACCCCCTTTGTTAATACTTGCATAGCAGGCTGCCAACAAATACCAGGTGCTGTAGGCTATGTTTCAGAAGAAGGAACTGGCCAAACCACTTCTGAGTATTCTTTGACTAAGAAAACCCTACGAAATTCATGGGGTCACCATAAGTCAACAGGCAACTTGAATGCACACACACACACACACACGTATCACTAAAGGTGCATCACTGTACATTTTAAATGTAAAGTGATAGGCATGGGGAATTTTCTATCATATATTTTAATTAAAATTTAACATAGCCCTATATATTAGTGGACTAACTTCAGTTATATAGAAGAATCTATTTTAGGATCATGTTTCAAGTGGAATGTACCAGTTAAAATCATACAGTTTGCACAATTATAACCCAGAAACATATTAGATACTCCAAAAATGTATACTTAAAACTATTCAGTAAAATGGGATAGTCTACCTCAGCTTCTTTCTTTTGTATTTGTAATGTATTTGTCTAAACTTCAGCTAGCTATCGAGTTATTTCCCTAAGGTGTACCATGATATCTTTCAGTTGCAACATCGTGGCACACAATAGAAAGATTTTCAGTGGAGAGCAAGCAGAAGAGGGAAGATTGTTCTATCAGTTGAAAGTCTTGGGACTGGGTAAGGGAGAACACCAGATTGCGACACTACTTTCTTGACCCAATACAACTGATGCAGAACAATGGAACGGGATTGCTTTCTCAGCAACAGCCGTTCTTTCCACAGAAGGTGTTCTTCCTTGGTACACGATCGTGCAGTGGGAGTAAAAGAGGTCTTGGCTTTGCTGTGAAAGGTGTTGTTTTTGCTTTGCACTAGGCATCACTCTGTTCAGTGGAGATCGCACATCCGTAGAGCTGATGTGACAAACACTCAAGCACTCTGAACCTTATCATTGCTGTTGTTGCTGTTATATGCCTTCAAGTTGTTTCTGACTTACAGCAACCCTATAATGGTATTTTCTTGGCAACTTTTGTTCAGAGGGGGATTGCCATAAGATTGTAGTTTTCTTTTCAAACAAGTATAGTATCTGCTTTATTAGGGAATACATGAAACAGTTTTGCTGTAGTAATAGTATGGTTACTGCCATGGAGGGTGGCGGGGGGTGTGTGCCAGAAATTTTAGCCTAAAATCTCATTTCAGCTTTACTGTGACAATGATAAAATACTGAGAAAGAAAGGTAGAATTGTGTGAAATGGAGATTGTCTGAGACAGAGGAAGGACAGTAGACTCTCCTCCTCATCCTTATGGCTTAATAGAGTAGACTGGTTTGCTGTGAAGGATAACAGAGTGAATTTGTGATAATTTAAGAGGACAAGCTCAGGGTGAGTAAAATAAAGTTACATAACGTCTCTTTTGTTTCTGTTCAATTGAAGAGGGTGGGTATTTTGGCAAAGTCAGCTGAGGGACTGGAAAGGGAGACACAGGAGGAAAAGTTATTAATGTGTGGAGAACATGGTTGAATGAAAACTCTATCCTTTAAGAAACGTGCCACAGTTTAAAATCAAAAACGCATACACAGGGGGAAGCCTCTTGCTGCGTTGTTCTGTCAAGAAGTGAAGCTGTTCAGCTGCGAGGGAACTCCTTACGGAGCAGAGGTGGCAAACTCCTTCCTCACTTTTGAAACTACTCACAAGCTTTCGGATATGCAGCTCTTCAGGCAAACAAATCCGAGTGCCGTCAGGCCAGGAAAGCCTCACCGTAAACGTTCCACATCTGCCTGCTTTTGTGTTTGCTCAGCTCGTGCCGAAGCGATGGCTTAAAATGACAATCAGTTTGCTGTCGACCCTGTAGCTGGTATGGAAGGAGTTAAGGCAGAGACGGCTTGTATGGCGAGTCTGGCTGGGGCTGGTCCTACTCCGGATCCTCCGCTAGGCGAATCCAGTCCACACATTCGTGGCACTCCAACTAGTCGGATCTACTTTCTCCAGCCCTGCTCCCCCCCCGCATTTCTCCCCTCCCCTTCTCTTCTTCCTCCACCTCCGGCGGCTCAAGCCTGTGTGTGTGTGTGTGTGTATGTGTGGCGGAGGGGGACAATCTGAGAACCGAAGTTCGGGGGCCTTTCGGGGGCTTACAGACCCCCTTCCCGGTCAGCGCCCGCAACGGGAGTTGGGGCCGGAGTGGCTTAGGGGAGCGGCAGTCAGTGCTCCTCGTCGAGGCTGCTGGGGAAGTGGCCTGGGAAGTGAAGTGTTGTTTGGTTTGGGAGAGAGTAATATGGCTGATCTAAGGGAGTGCTGAGCAATTTGTCTTTCCCCGTGCGACGCTGAGCTTTGGGTTTTAACATGTAGACAACTTCTTCGGATAACCAGCTCCTAGGCACGGATGCCGGCCTCTCCGAGGGGTCTTGTGGGCGCTTCCAAGGCTGTCGATTCAATGTTGTGCAGATAAAATTAGACGGTGGTGAGTACCCTGCCGTTAACTTCTTTGTATTGGAGAGGAAGATATGACAGGAGCCCCGGGCTGTATATGGCAGGCGGTGTTAACAGTTCTATGGCAACTGGTTGTGGGTTAAAAGAAAGAGGGGTAGTGAGAACGGAGGCACCGGCTTGGAAAGTTACCGGGAAGATGAGGTTGACAGTCGAGATATTTCAAAGCAGTTTGGTATCTTGGCTTACCAGGAAAATGGTTTACGCCGGTTTCTGTTAAGCGTTGGTTAGTTAATGCCCCACACTCAAGTCAAGTGGAAAAGCTCTTCTCTGTTGTGATGGACAATTTATGCATAAAACCCCATTTGTTCAAATATCTGAAACACAGCTTTAAAAAATAGCCTAGGTGCCATGATTTTGCTGGGTATTCGCAGTCTAAATGCTAGACTACTGAACAGGCTGTTAACAGAGATTATGGTTTGTTTGTTAAAACTCATTGGTGTATTGGTGTATTTGTATGTTAAAACTCATTGGTGGTCTTTATTTTTACAAGTCATTTCAAGTTTAAATGCTGTATACACAAAATTTCAAAGGGAAACATTTCTATGTAACATTCTTTTTTATCTGATGAAATGTTTTAAGTGTTAGCTGGAATATTCCAAAATGTAACACTGAAGCCATTTTAAAATTATGGATGGTTTTCTATAAGAAATAGGTCATAAGTGGAAGAATAGGTTATGTAACTAGTTTGTTTCAGTGAACTTGATACATGGTGTAAGAAAGAACTCCTTCAGCATGTTGTAATAAGACAGCTCTTTCAGTAAAAGGCCTACACAGTTAATTCTTTACTATCTGTTAGATATACATCAAGGCTTTAGAAAGTACCTGGAGCTTTACTTATCTTGGTAGGCACTATGGCATGCTGAACATATAGCCTGACAACATAGGTTGGGTTGCTTTTTTATTTTTGTGTTGTTACAATACTGTATAGTGCAATTGTGCAGTTGTGCTCATCACCACACTTGTGCCTGCTTGGATAGCACTGGCACAGGAGGTCTGTGTTGATGTTGAAAAGCACCTTGCCATCATCAGTATGAAAGATTCTGGTGAAGAAATATTTTATGCCCAAATAAAAATCCTAAATATAGCTATGTTAATTGTATATTGAGGGTTTGGAAGTACTGTTGGCATTGTTTTAATGTACAATAAAATTAACCCTTGCTATGAAAGGAATATTTGTGCAGGACAACACTTGGTTGTTGAAAGTATTTTTAACTTCAGTATTTTAAAGACAAATACAGGGTTAGGAAAAGATGCCGCACTGTCAGCATTGCAGTGCAGCTGCATTCATGCTAAGCCATTCATTAATGTCTTGTCAAGAAGTAGTATATAATAGTTTCTTAACATGATGAAAATAGTTCTTGCTTACTCCTTTAATGGAGCTGCTTGGGACAGGTTTTTTGTGTGTTTATAACCTGATATTTCACGGCCCAGTAACTTCTTATGATGCCATTTTATATATCAGCAATATATAGACTCAAATAACCTTTTTTAAAATTTAAACCTCTTGCAGTTGTGCAGTTTCAGTTGTTATACTTAATATCATTATATATCTTAGAATAATGAAAATGTTAATTATTCTATCCTATTTCTTTTTGCTTTTCCACCTTCGCATTTAACATGATACTGGTTAACTTAAAAATACTGGTTACTTAAAAACTGGTTACTTACTGGTTACTTAAAAACATAATACTGGTACTTAAAAATTATTTTGAAGCAATATCGTTTTTGTATAAAGAGAAAATGCAGAGTGTAAACAAATATCGTATAGAATATTAAAGTCTTTCTCCTTACCCTCAACTGAGTATTGTTTCTGACCAGACTGGAGAGGGCGTGAATTTTAAACACACCTATAGCAGTACAATACAATGTATTTAAAACATTTTAAAATTTTGTTTTTAAATAATATTGATCTGTTTCTAAGTGTTGTGCATCACCTCAGAAGTACTTGTGACCTCAGAGACAGTAAACAAACACTGTATGTTCAGTGACAGCAATAGTAGTAGTAGTAATATGGAAAAATATCATCATTACTATAAATAACTTCTACTCTGTTAATTGAACTTATTCTTAGATAAATAGGTGTAGGATTTATAGCCTGAGAGATGCTGTTGTCTTGAAATGTATCCAGTTCTTTTAGCCACAAATGAAAGTACAGTGGATCCTAGGTATCTGCTAGGATTTGGTTCCAGGATCTGATTATATGGAATAGTGAAGTAAAATGGCATCCCATATATAAATGGCAAAACCAAGGTTTGCTTTTTGGATTTTTTAAAAAAATATTTTCAAGCTGTGCATGGTTGTACCCATGGATGCAGAATCCATGGATATGGAGGGCCAACGGTGCTGTTTCTGCTCTTGAGCCTTATTGGCGTTTCTTTTTGTTTGTCACCATGTTCTGTATTGGTTTTCTTCTGTCACAATGGGCTGTTTCTCACTTGACGAATTCTAATTCAGTTCTTTCTAGGCATTCTAAACTTACTAGTGCATGACACGTACATGTGTATACGCACATGCACACACACTCTCTATTCTGGTTCATTGTCTAAGCACCCAACATACTTTTTAGTTCTCCTATTAGATTCTAGTAACAATACTAATAGGTCAAAAATTCATTTTAAAAAAATGAATAGGTAATTCACTATTGTCTCGTTAACAGCTGTTTGTTTTCTCAAGTAAAACTATCTGTGCATCAGTTATCTTTGTGGATAGCTGATAGACTGCCTGTATAATATATGGCATATATTTTACTATGTAGTTATGTTCTTGGTTATATTAAATGAAATAATACATCCTTTTAGAAGTTTGTAAGTTATAAGAGTGCAGTAAATAAGGTACTGAGATGAATAGTGGTGTTGGATTCAGATTGCTGATTTGGAAGGAGTCATCTTTCTGTTGAGAAGTCTTCCTAAATTTTAAAAGAATAGTTCTTTGTGCTTGAGTTTAATGAGTAACGGGCTGTTCACAATAAAATCAGTTTAATACGGCCATTTGGATTTTTTTTTTGCTTTCTTTATACTAAAATGTATTGCTGTTCATAAAAGTTAAATAAATACTGGTTCCACCTCATACTACATGTATATTTTGAATTTTGATGTTGTATATCACTAAATTTCTCAGAGAAGAGTATTTAATGTATGTTCTATTCTTAATTTGTTCTTGGTGTATTTTATGCTGTTCATTCTCTTAAATTACTGTACAAGGAAAAGAAAATGATCAGTCATATGCTGATTGAGCATTTTATATGCTGGATTTTTTCCAAACAGTTCTGGGCAGTCACAGTTCAGTGGTAGAAGCAGAATAAAGAATCCAGACAATCCAAGATATACCTTATACATACCTTGTCAGCTGTGTACATCCTGGCAGGTGAAGGGTTTTTAATATGAAGTTGAGTACTGATGGATGGAAATTTATAGATTTGTTTTTGAGGGCATTCAAGCTATACTGGGGGTAGCCTGAAAAGGCAGATAACAATAAACATTTGACAGCTAGACAATCCTAAGCTTGGGAAATTGTCAGAAGAGATTGACCTTTTTTACTGTGAAACTTGAAAAGAGAATAAGAGAAAGGGCTGTGAAAACCTTGATGGTGTTAGGTAGGATCCTGCCAGAAAGAACGAAAATTGCAAGTGTTTCATAACTGAATTGTGATGTACATACAAAGAGATGACTCCAATAACAGAATTTATACTAGACTTCAGGAAGACAAAATAGCTGTGATTCAATGAACTGCTTGTATATTCAGGTTTCGCTATTGTCCATGGATGCCACAGAACGGTTAGCCCATGCTGTTTGCACTCCGCAGCTCAAGAGCCTTATTTGTGTGCTTCGATGTTCAGATGAAGTGGTGTTCTACTGTTATGAGATTTGTGATGGTGATGAAGAAGAAGGGCTGTGTCTCTGGAAATCTACTATATAAAAGACAAAGTTTGTCTGTGTCAGGCGAAGACCTCATATGATTGGCCGTGTGAGGTGAAGACCTCATATGATTGGCTGCCTGAGAAGATTCTGTGGAATCCTGGGGTTACAGTTTAGGGAGGGGACTTTAGAATTCTCATCCAGAGAGCTCTTGGGCCTGGCCAATTGCTATGGAGATGAGGCCTAGCAGCAAGGAGGAGGGCAGTGTATTTCCTCGGGAACCCAACCTCTGTATGTTAATAACTTTGAATACAGATTGGATTGGGGAATATGGGGAAAATTACAGGTACTGGACAAGACAGTTTGGGGAATTAGAGACACAGGATCTCAACTCTTTCTAACAAGTAGTACCTATGAGAAAATAAAATCTTGGACAACGCTGGGCATATATGCAAGTTTTCTATATATTGGAGTTTGTAAATAATATGCCATCATTGTCTACTACTTTTTGAAGAGGTGACAGTAGAGAATTACTGTACGTTTGTATTATATTGCTCAAAAAATGAGGACTTAACCACAAATATTATCTATGAGTTAAGTCATTGGCTGAATTCAGTATGGATCCTCGAAGGCAACCATAAATCCATATGCATGCCAGAAGGGAGATAGTCATTCTTTAAGTCAATTTATCTGATGTTAAACTGTGAGATTAGCAAGTTGTTCTTGTTGTATGCCTTCAGGTAATTTCTGATTTATGCCGACTCTAAAGTGAACCTGTCATGGGGTTTTCTGGGGGCTGTGTGTGCGTGAGGCACCAAGGTCACTAGTGAGTTTCCATGGCTGAGCAGAGAATCGAGCCCTGGTCTCCAAGATCATAGTGTAACATTCAATACACTGCACTGCCTCAGTATACCTGAAGAAGTCTGAGTATTGCTTTTACAACTTATACTGGATGATACTATCTGATTTAAAATATCACAGACGACAAAGATATGAAATGTTATCTTACGTGCAGCTCTACAATAATTAACATGTACAGAAAAAGACAGACTGATAAGGGGGGTAATACAAAAGACTAAAAGACATGCAGAAAGGTACTACAAAAAACGAAGGGTGAAACATGCACATGGAGGATAGGTTGAAATCACAATTTCAGTTTGCTTCTTCTACTGGTCTGTGCTTCTTAAAGAAGGTGAAGACTAATAATCTTTGACTGTGTCATTCAGGAATCCACGAACCCTCATGATTTTTGTTTGTTTGTTTAAGAAGAGTGTGGTCTAAATTAAAAAAAAGATCTTGGTTTTGACGTTAACCCTTTTTTCTTTAAAAGGCTTAAGGCAGGTATTTCTTATGGGGTTCATATACACTGTGTACTGATAGTAGAGGTAAGGAAATAACCACATTTTTACTGCCGTAGAAGTACTCAGTTTTGTTAAATCTCAAAGGAACTTTTGTTTTGCTAAGTCTCTTTATTGTTACTTTCTCAAGTCTCCTTCTTGGTTTCCTCATATAGAATCCCTATGCTTTCATTGTTACTCCTGTTGCTTGTACACTTGAATCTTACTGAGTTTGTTTCCTATCTTTGGGCTGCATCTTTCTCTGTATTTCCTATCTGATGTTGACCCAGGGACAAGTAGTTTTTGCATAATGAACATACTTCTTTTTTGTGGGTTGTTTGTATCTGTTCTGTTGTTGGTGAAGGTTCTATGGAAGGTGTCCCTTCTCTAATCTTCCAATTTTAATTGTCCCCCGTACCTGTCCTGATCAGACCTTTTATAGTAGGGATGACCAACTTGTGGCCTTAGAGATCTTGTTGGATTGCAACACTCATCAGGCTAGCCAATACAGCCAATGATAAGGAGTGATGAGAGATTTGGCTCCAGAACATCTGGAGGGCCACAGTGGTCTACAGGTATTTGTGACCTTTATTCCCAGTCTCTGATGTGCATGACAATTTTCACCTTCCTGCTGGTAAGAATTGTCACTTCTCCTTCAATTCATGGTGTGTGCAGACTGTACAGTTTCTCTAAGTGTGGCAGAAGAGCCCAGAGCAAGACAGGTGCATGATATAACAGAATGCATGATATAGCGGAATATACCAATGGCATATTGCAAAGCATACTAGGAAGCATAATTTATGTTTGTTTCTAGTGCTACCTAAGAAGCCTACACCTCCTATTCTGCACAGTTGCTTCTTCCTTCAGTATATCAAAGTGAGCTGCTGTTTCCAAGGTGGAAGGTGGTAGTTTGGTTATATATAGGGTGTAACATCCTCTTCCAGCTTTCCAGAATAAGCTCTTCCCTCCTGACCTTGCTTTAGGCCAGTGCTTCTCAACCTGTGGGCCGCGACCCCTTTGGGGGTCGAATGACCATTTCACAGGGGTCGCCGCTCCTCTATCCCGCCCTGCCCCCTTTTAAAAGAAGGTGGCCTCACAGCCAATGGGAGTGCTGTTTTTGAGACCCTGTGCTGGGAGGAGTGGAGAGGAGGCGTGCTGGGCGTTTTCCCGTCTTTCCCTGCCGGGTGGGGGGGCAGAGGTGGCGAGAGGAGACCCCGTGCTGGCAGGAGGTGAAGGAGGTGTGCTGGGCGCGTTTGGGGATGTTTCTCCATCTTCCCCTGCCGGGTGGGGAGGCAGAGGTGGTGAGAGGAGACCCCACGCTGGCAGGAGAGGAAAGGAGGCATGCTGGGCGCGTGTGGGGACGTTTCCCTGTCTTTCCCTGCCAGGCGGGGCAGCGGAGGTGGCAAGAGGAGACCCCACGCTGGCAGGAGGGGAAAGGAGGTGTGCTGGGTGCGTGTTTCCCTGCCGGGTGGGGTGGCAGAGGTGGGGAGACTGAGAGCGGCTCACGGGTGTAGCATGGTCGAGGGGCTACAGCAGGTATCGCACTCCACTCCTGAGCCCTCAGAGGGACGAAAGGAAGAAGGAAGGGGCGCACCTGTGCGACGTGGGAGTGAGAGCGTCTGAGCAGCCACGCTCCCTTTAAGGGAGGGAGGGAGGGTGGGAGTGAAACAAAACGCGTCTGCTTATCCCGCCACCATCTTTCGTCTCTCCCTGTCCTTTCCTCCCTGCACCTCATGTAAAATGTGGGCTGTTTCGGCGTTGCCTTTGGGAGTGACTGGCTTTTTGAACTGTGGATGCTTAACATTCAGAACTAGAACTACTGCCTTAATTCTGGCATTGATGGATGCTTTCTGTGCTTAAAAAAAAGGGGGAGGGTTACCAGTTTTTAGGCATTAGAAGTCTATCCAGAACAATGATTTAGGGCAGTGTTTCCAATCTATTCGATGTTGGAAATAACTAACTAACTAACTAACTAATAAATATTTAAATAATAAATAAATAAATAAATAAATAAATAACGAAAATAATTTTATGGTTGGGGGTCACCACAACATGAGGAACTGTATTAAGGGGTCGCGGCATTAGGAAGGTTGAGAACCACTGCTTTAGGCAAAGACAAGACATAGGTTGAAGTGTGAAAGAGAAGGTAGACAAAGCCTGGTTGCTTGCACGTATGTGGAAGATGAGATTAGAGAATGTTTGTGTAAATTTTAAATACATGTTGCATAAAGGCTTTGTCTTCTTTGTCTCTGTAACTGAACAAATGGTTCTTTCCTGTACCTGCATAGCTTAGATTCAGGACTTCTAAAGCTCTTCTGCGGCATTTGTATGGCCCCATGCAACAGGAAAAAACTGGGATATGCAACTTCTGTTTGTAGCTGTTCTTTGGGTTGTTAATAAATAAAATAAATACAAAATAATAGCAAAACTATGTTGAAAATGTTAAAAAACACTAAAACGATTCATTTGTTTTTACTCAGAACTTGGAAAAAAAATCATTCCTCGACTTACCATGGATAATAAAAAGTGCAGATGGAAGACAACTCTATATTTTGACCTCCAGGCTGGGTGAAGCTGCACCACTGCCAGGCTCTTCCATCCTTCTTGCCTGCCTGCCTACCCTCCTGGTGGGGCTTGGCAGGCGTCCCACATATCCCTTTCCATCCTTGCTGATCCTGGGCACTCACCTTGCACAGGAGGAGGAAGGAGTGCAAGCTCATCAGGCTCTACTGCCTTGGGCTCTCTTGTCTGTGGAAGAAGTCATCCTCCCTCTCTGACTAAGAGAGAGGTGCAGGAAGCCCTGCTGCATGGAGCCATGCACCTGTTTTGGCTGAGGAGGGAGATGGACACTCCTTCCTCAATCAGGAGAGGCACATGACTCCACACAGCTGGGCCTCCCACCAGATTTGGCACCCAAGGAGGAGATGGCTTTTGGGAGCTCATTGTGGGCAACCTAGTGTCCCATTGCCCTTGCCTTCATCTGCAGAGCATCCAGCATGTTGACTGTGGGAGCTGGCAGCCTGGTATGAGGAAAAAGATGAGGAAGGACTCTGGCTGATGGCAGTAGCCATGGCTGTGGAGCCCTGGGTGTTCCCCAGCTGGCCCTGGTGCTCAAGAGGAGCAAGCTGTGCCCCAACATATGAGTCTTCCATTTGGCTGCTCTCTCCTCTGTGGGAAAGTGGGGGTTGGGGGTTGGATGTGGGTAATTGAAACTGTGGATACTGGTTCAGCAGATACTGGCAACCTGCTGTACTTATATCATTACTATAGTACCTTTGTATAAAATACTCAGTTAACTGATTTTATTCAAGTATGTGTGTTGTATTAAAATATTTTGAAAGACTCACATGGTCTTGACTGAAAACTATTTAGGTTGCATTAACATGTACTGTCCTGTTATTGGCATGGTATGGGAAGTAAGGTGTCTGTTTAAAAAAACCAACAGCATGATTTTGGAGTTCTGCTTTCTGATTGAAAAGGAGCAACAGTGTAGGAGTAATTGTGTAAATTGATCTTTCTAGTCCTTTTTGGAGAGGGAATTTTTAAACAAAAGTATTTAAACACAGAGGCTAGGATCTTATTGAGGCAAACTGCTCATGAAAGCAAGAGTAATTTGTCAGTGTGGGGTCTTGTATGAGAAGGTATGGAGGATCTCCTTGGGTGAGTGAAAGAGTGACAGCAATTTTTGAAACCAGTTGTCCTACTGTGTTTTGGCCCTGAGGACCTCTGGGAGCCAGTAACTGAAGAAATAACTGGTGGGAAGTTACATGGTGGATGACCATCTCTTTCTTTGGTTTGTGTCTGTGATGGTATAGCCATGTTGATGAAACTTTCCACTCAACAAGAATTGTAAAATTAGTTGGTCAAGAGTGTTTGCATGTTTCTTCTGATACTAACTGGTATAGGAAATGCCAAAGTTATTCTGTCTTTTGGAGAAGTACAAGAGAAATTTGTATACGGATTGAACATTTATGGATTTCATTTCATGGATTTACATAAATTTCATGCAACTTCATTTTTAGAGTTTTTTTAGTGTAATTGTGTAAAGTTTAATGTTGTTTTGGACTCTAGTACACTGGTGAAGAAAGGCTTTCTGGAATGTATTTCCTTTAAATAACCTGGCAAAGTCAATCTGATATTGGTATTATTTCTTACAACTGAATGGTAATAAAAATACATTTAAAAAACAATGTTCTTTGAATAGATTTGAAGTGGTGTGCTGGATTTTTTTTTGTTTGCTAAGCTGTATCCTGTATTGACCTTCATATCAGAGTTGGTTAGGACATGAAAGGGAAAGTTAGATCTAGCCTTTCCAATAATCTTGTTAGAGAAAAGGATGTATCTTGTGCAGTGTATGCCTTCTGAGAAATTTCTAGATGCTACGAGGCTTTTTTTTTGTCTTGTCTTATATTTGAAATTGAGTTTTTTTGAGCTAGATTCCGTATGAAAATGAAGAACTGTACCTTTTCTTTAGTACAGCTATTGTTTTAGGAATTGTTTGTACTGTTGTTTCATTTTAAATTTCCTCTTTGAATATGAGTGATAAGTATAATTTAACTTTAAATCAGCCATTAACAAATTTAAATGGGATGCTGAGAGCATCCAGTGTGGTGATCCTAAAGTGAAACTGTCATGGAGTTTTTCTGGGGTTGAGAGTGTGTAATGTGCCCAAGGTAACCCAGTGGGTTTCCATGGCTGAGTGAGGAACTGATTTCTGGTCTCCAGGGTCATAGTCCAATGCTCAAACCACTGCATGTTGGCTCTCTTACAGAGTTCCCTTTATGCTTTATATGCATTAGGTACAAATCAAGGTTTGTGGTGAGTGCAAATCTTGACAGTTTACTAAAAGCTTGTTAAAATTAATTAGACCCATTGATATCATTGTTGACCCACAGCAACTCTTATATCTTCAGCTTTCTTCAGTAGACTACTACCATCCCTTTGTCTATATCATAAGGCAGAAGGTTATCATCACAACCAGTTACGACAACCTCGCTCCTCCATCCCTCTGGTACAGAGTTTTGGCCCATGTCTCATTCTGCAGGTGAACTGTTAACATTAACACAAATGTGTGGTCAGGCTGTATAGGAGAAATAGATCCTTGACCAGTCATAGCAGTTGGTCAGCAAAATTAGATCTAAATTAAGAAAATTTTGTTTACATATGGAATATAGCATAAGCACGTATGAAGGAAATCTGAAAGATCCATTAAAAGATATGAAACAATTAAAATCTAAATAACTTAGTCCAGATGGCAGCTAGGAACTAACTTTACTTACACAAAAGGAACACATGGGTCAGGTTTGTTCTCTGTTAGCATTTCATAGCAAAACATTGGACTTAGGAATTTGATGGACTCTGGAAGGGTGTGCAGAAGTGAGTTTAATGCACCAGTTAGTTGTGGGGAAATAGGAGTGCACTGTTGTTATCAAATGATGAGAACCTTCCCACAGTCTGAGGGCTACCTCCTAGGGTAAAAATTTGTATGCTTAAAGTTGGATATCTTCTTTATATATATGCTTGATAAATGGGAAATGGACAGTTCACACCATCTAAGTACCAAAGGAGGTAAGAGTTGAAGATATGCTCAATTTTCTCATCGTAGACATCCATAAGGAGAGAATTTCTTGACTCTATGTGTAGAAGATGCTCCTTTCAGTCACTTGGAATAGGCAGCTCATTTAAAGGGAGAGTTGGAATCCTTAAGAGGTAGGAGCTCCTAACCACATACTGTATTCAGTCTATATGATAATCCTACAGTATTTTTTTATACCCCAGCTGTCTGAGCTCACTTTTCAAATTGGGCTTAGAATTTCACATTATAAAACAGTATTTTGCTCTGTGTCTGCTAGCCTCAACTTCTAAAAACAGGTAAAACACTCACATCCAAAGTGTGTTTACACAGAAGCTTCACCTTGATCAGGTGGAACTTACTGTATTCCCAAATAATTATACATGGGATATGAAACTTTAGTGTTCAAATAAATCATCTTCATCTGTTTATATAATGTCATTAGAGTACATGATGCTTCACAAAATAAAACAAACAAATAAAAAACTCAGCTCTGCCAAAGGTATATAGTCTAAAACAAACAGATACTACGTGGGAGGCACGGAGTAATACAAATATAAATTGTACACATGTATACACAAATTGTATACATAATGTAATACAGACAACTGCTTTGCCTGTCTCTGTTGTCTGTAGTTTTAACCAGTGTTTGAGTATTGGACTAGGACTCCAAGAGACTAACATTCAGATCCCTGTCCAACCATGGAAACCCACTAGGTGAGACAGAATATGTCAGCCTTAGAGGAAAGCAATGGCAAACCTCCTGAACAAATCTTACCAAGAAAACCCTGTGGTAGATTTGCCTTAGGATTGCCATAAGTCTGAAGCGACTTGAAAGCGCACAACAGATGCTGGATGAATTGATGATATGGCTTATTAAATTGGGTATGTGTATGCATATTTATATTCTAATCTGGTTTTAATTTTTTGATTGTTTAATCTCATTTTAACTTTTTTATCTTGTGAATTTTTAACAGAGTGTTTTTTTAAATTTGTTATAAACCACTTTGAGGAATAACAATGATAGTAACAGCAACAACAATGTATTTTGCTTAGAATGGAAGGGCATGATAGAGATTATTATAAATAAATAAAAGGTGCGTAGGCTGCACTGTCAAATGCTTTTTGTACAGGGGGTAGTTGCCCATTGGTTAAACTGTCACCACAAGAGAGTCCAAAACATTGAGCAGCTTTCAGAAGCTTTGCTCTGACAGTTTAAAAAGTATGTATTGAAAAATGAGACTTTTTTTGTATACCCTCTTCACTGTAGATCAAGATTACATGACAGCCTCACCATGTGTTCAGATTGTGTCCACATTCCTCTAATGCATACTTCAGCCTGCTTTCATGGTAATGAGAATTGGCTCTAAGGCTAGCAATTATCTCCAAGGAGCTAGAGTACTCATTTTAAGAACCTATAGTGCAGGATACGGGAGTACAGTGCTAATTGAAAGTTCTGTAAATATGCCAGCTGTGTACTTTCATTCAGGCTTCATAAATCAGAACGGGTTATTATCTTTAAGGGCAGAGAATTTGGAAACCCTATATTTTACATCTTTTATTTGCTTGTAGTCTGCTTTTGTTAAGAGATACATAATTTTTGTATAAAGGTTTAAGAACATGCAAAAGCTTATACACATGTTTATGTGTTATATCTAATGACAGTTTAAACTTCTCACATTTTTTTAAAGAAAGAACAATTTGTTTCATGGAACTGGCAAAGAGACCAGATGATAGGCCTACCTCCACAAGAGAGAATGTTGCATGTAGAAAGTTATTGATTTTTGTTGTTTCAGATAAATCTGCCTAGGTTTGAGTCTATAAGGCTTTTACCTAAGACCAATGTTGTAGAATTGGGTTTGCATCCTAATTTATGGCTCAGTTAACCTTCTGGTACTTTAATTTAAATATAATCAAATTAATCATAAACTTAATAATCTTAACTATAAAGTGAGAATTTTCCTCTGTTTACAGCTACCAGGTTGTTACCAAACAGAAGTAATTTAACAATGATCTGTAACTTAAAAAAAAAAAAAGCTAACTACATTTCTTTCATTGGTATTAAAATTTTGAGATTCCTTAAGCTGATTCTTGTTGCTTCCCCATCTCCCAATTTTTAATCCATTTTAGGAATGATCATTGATGTTTTTGCCCTAAATCGCTGAGCACAAATGTATTTGCGTGTGGAAGACACTGTGGATTCTTCTTCCATCTTCACTTGAAAAGCGGCATGGCTTTTGACAGTTATTATGATCTTGGCAAAACAACCATCTGTTGCAATTTTGTTTTGTGTATATTATGTGGAAAAATATCCCTTATAGTTTGAGCAGTAGTTCATGCTGCAAACAGAAAAAGAAGTGATATTTGGCAGACTCTGGGCAAAATCTCCCTCTTGAGGAGTGCTACTTTTGGACTTCTTGATATTAATTTGTCTTCTCTATCCTCCTTGGAACAGCATGAAGGAAGGGAGAGAAAAGTAGATCTGATTACATGTAACAACAGAAGGACTCTTCCTATGAAGAAGGGTGGTAGAAAACAAGGATGTCTGTCTTTCCAGTGATTGACCCTATTCTGTCTCCTAAACTTCTTTTCTGCAAGAACAAGTGGTCAAGAGGGAAACTTGAGACTGGGACAAACTAAATAAAGAGAACTAGAAAAATATCAACGTTAGCCAGGATCCATCAGACATAGTTATGATGATGGAACTCCATCACTGTAACTACATCTCTGGAGTCAGTCCTCACCTACAGTCCTCACCTACGGCTCCCCTGACAGTGGAAGATTTTCCTCAGCACTAAGGAGTGGGGCAGGCAGCAAAGAAGCTGCCAGCTCTCTCCTAGCAGCGAGGAACTTTGCAACAGCAAGGTATTTTAGGACTATCACAGTCAATGTTGCAAAGTACTTCACTGCTGAGAGAGGACTGGAAGCTTCTTTCCTTACCACTGACCAGTGTAGATGCAAATCAGTGTATACTTTTTTTGGAATGAAAAAGCAACTTCCATACTAAACGCAAGAAATGGGGAATATGGTTGGCCCCAAATGAATTTTGCAAAAGAGTGTTTTAGTGGCTTAAAAATTTTAAAAGGCGATTCTGCTCATAGAAATTTTGTAAATCATGCTGTGGTTATGAAGCTGCTTCATAGCATGTAAGTTTTTAGACAGGTTTTAGTAAATGTTAATAAACTACTATATACTTGAAGAGTGTGGAGAGAAATCTAATTGTTTCCATGTTGTAACTGTATAACAAATCTATTTTAAATAGATTGATCAATTATTAACGGCCAGAAGCTATTTAAAAATGTACATGTACATTTTTGTGGTCAGTAAAAGAGGCAGAAATGATTACTATACTTTAAAATGTGCTATATTTTAGCAGAGTAGAAACCTTTTGTTTTGGTAAAAAGCTACTAAATGCTAAATGAAATTCTCATTTTAAAAGAATAGTGCTCTGAACTGGACTGAAAGAAACATCAGCTGTAAAGGAGTCAGACATAGAGGCTAGACTAGCCACATTTACCAGCTGTGTGTAAAAGCTACATTGGACGTAAAGGGATTTCACGTTTATTATGTGGGTGGGATGATGTCAGTTTGGTTGATTATGCCCCTTTCAAGCTGCTGTGATAATTACCTGCTTGTTACCAGAAGTGTCGAACCCATTCTCGGTACTTGTTTGCTTTTGCTGTCATGCCCTAATTACTATGTAATTTTGTCCCTGCCAATTACTGCCTTGGTGTGAAATTTTACAGTGAGGAAGTTGCAAAAAATGATACCAATGCAGCCTTCATAATTTTGACAGAATACTTTGAATTATACATCTTGATCTGTATTCTTAGGAATGGAAATCCAAAGTCTAATTTTAAGCCTATAGAAACTAAGCTTCCTTGATAGACATAGTTGGTTTATTTTCTTTTTAATTTTCATTTGTCAGTCAGTTAGCTTTAACAACTATATGTGAAGGAAGCAGTCTCTCAGTTGTTCATAGAAATGTGATACTGTATTTTTTTAGAAATGATAAGAAGACTTGTTGCATCCTGAAGTTAACCTGCTCTTAATATAAACCTATTTTGTGGCTGTCCTCACAGCAGGAAATCAAGACTTGGGAAATTAAAACTTGTGCCCCAGACAGCCATGGAATTACTGCTTGGACTTAAGCAAGCTTCAGCCTCAGTTTCTCTTGGGCTTAACAACAGAAAAAGGGAAAAACAGTGACAGGCATGAAGCTTAATGCGTGAAGGATTATACAGCATGTTGCACTCTAAGGCAAAAGTCTTATACACACCTACCTTGGAGTAAATCCTAATGAATACAGTAGTAATTACCTCTGACAGATATTGCATTGCTGTGTAGATTCTGTCTCTGTAGGCTGAAGCAGCTCTATTATGTCATCTGTTCCTGGTGAACTATTTCTTCCAAGTATGTGAGTGCAGCTTCCACTGCACTTTCTAAAATTATAGGTTCTTCCTTGAGTGATTGTCATCTTTTCATTCCTCATGTATGTTTCTTCTGTGTATTGTTTCCATTGTCTTTTTATTTTGACTTGGTCATGTAATGTGTTTCCCTGCTGGTCATTGAACATCCTTATTTTTGGTTTAAATTTCCCTTTGATTTATCAGATCTTGTGGAAGAGGTCTCTTATTCTTCCTTTCTTGCTGTCACCTCCTTTTTCTCTGCATTCTGTTTTTCTGCATTTTTGCATTTGCCCCTAACAGTGTCTTTGGCTTCAATCCAGAGTTTTTCTGGCTCCAGGTCAATTAAGCTTAATAGTGCAAATTTATTTTTTACATTATCTTTACATTCTATGGAGATGTTCATCATGTTGTATTTTGGCACAGTGTTTGATTTAATGTTTGTAATCTTTAATTTTTGATAGTAGCAATTTCATGATCTGTGCCTCAGTCTCCTCTTGGTTTTGTTTTGCAGGGGAAATAGAGCATCTCCGTTTTCTGCTTCCAATTATATAATCTGTTTGATTTCTCAGTTGGCCATCAGGTGAAGTCCATGTATACAGTTGCCTCTTTGATTGCTTGAAAAATTTCTTTGTGATGAACAAAACTGTTGGCTTCACAAAAACCAGTCTGTCATTCTTCTGCTTCATTTCTTGGTCCTAGGCCAGATTTTCTTAAAAACCTTCGATTCTCCTGTGTTTCCTGCTTTCGCAATCCAATCACCTATGGTTAATCAGAAGTCCTCTTTTGGTGGATAACCAATTTCCTCCTGGATGCCAGAATAGAATCTTTCAAATTTGTCTTCTTTTGCCTCTGTAGTTGGACCATAAACACGGTTTATGGTTATACAGATGAGTTTTCCTGAAGTCTTGTTCAGACTTTGCATTGTATTTTCTGACAGCTTTTGCTACATCTCTCCTCAGTATAGGTAAAGCTAGGTTTTGCTTTATGGTGGAGGCAGATTCCGTGCAGACACTGACAGGCAAATGCAGTTTTGACTGCCTAACCTTTATCAAAAGTAAACTGATGGCAAGCACTGTGAAACATGATTGCCTTTTAAAAGGGAGGTATAAAATGCCACAGTGTTCATACTATATAAAGTCTTAAACATGTATACTGTTTTACTCACAGCAACGTTTTTACCAAAATATTTAGAATTACTAGCATGAAAAAGACAGGCAAATCCATTGTTTAGGAAATGTTTAGGAATGGAACTGAAATGAAGTATATATCTCAATGTCATTGAGTAAATATTTGGTGCACTTGCATTTAGAACATTGTATGCCATTCTTGTTCCATTGTAAAAAAAAGAAAAAAAGATTGTTAAGCTGGGAGATGCATGTTAAAGGGCAGTTAAATCCTGGATTTGAGTATCTTCCAAAAATAAAAGTTGAATTTGGGACACCTTAGTGAAATTACTATTGTATAGGTCTTGCATGGTCTGGAAATAGTATACTAAATATAATCTCTTCTTCCTTTGTGATAATTGATACATTTATTTCATATGGTATAACTCTTCCTTGCCCCGCCTTGCTTTGTGTAATGTAGGAAAGCACGTCTTTCCTTTGAAGTCAAAACTGATAAAATCAACCCGAGTACTCACTGAAGTAGAAATTTTATATAATAATTCTGAAAACAGATCATATATCTCTTTTACTTTAAGCTGCCTGGGTCATAGAACAGAAAATGCAACGTTACTGAGTGAGCTGCCTTGGTTAGACTTAAAAGAAAGATTTTCTACTGTTAGGAGCCTCTTGCAAGTTTGAAAATTCTGGATTTAGAGTTACATCCACCACTATCTTTATTTTATCAACTCTGTAACTAGTCCCTGAATCATTTAGATTTCTGAATGACACTGTTAATTCTCTTAATTGCTGGTACTAGAATGTACTTTAGACAAGGATGATATTGTGTTCATTAAAATCCCAAGCCACCATGCGTGAGAAAGAGCACTGTGAGTTGATAGTCGTAATAAAATGCCACTCTCTAGTTGAACTAAACATTTTTATTGATTTCTATACAAATTGAGATTGAAGCTGTTGAGATGCCTAACTAGACTAGACTCAAATATTTAATGAAACAAATGTTGAATAAGCTAACCTTTAAAACATTAAACCACGCTGGATGCACTGTGTGTGTGTGTGTGTTTTCTCAGTTTGCTCTCAGCTGAGTATCTGATCTTTCAAAGCACTGACATCTTATAGTTTCTTAGTTGGTACCTCTTTGGCAATATTGCAAAATTAGGGACACTTTAACTATCTCTTAAATACTGTCTCAAGATTTTTTCAGCACCTTTTCAGAAAATTAAAAAGTTGAGCTCCCAAGATAATTTCACTGTCGTAATGATTTTGTCTTCTTGTACAGAACAGTAGAAATGCCTGCAGGCACTACAGCATATTTTTCTTTTCCCTTGTCATTGCAGAAGAAAATGCATATACCTCAGGCATTTGCTGGGGAACATTTTTGAAACAGCTGGCTCTACTTAAAACCTATGGCTGCTGGGAGCAGACAGCCTCTCCCTGAGTAAATGGACTAAGATTTCTTTTGATTTTAAAGTCAATCTTGGAACAGCACAATAGTCAGAAGATTTGACATTTTAAGTTGTTTCATCAGCTCTGGACAAACAACCAAGCTCAAAAACTTCCTTGCTTTGCATCTGGCACTGCTGCACATTTGTGTCTGGCAAGTGTGAGTCAGTGTCATCCATAAGGTGATCCCATTGCCAGTTGACCAATGATAAATGCTCCCCTCCCCCATTTATCAATGAATTTCAGAGAGAATCAGTAGAGGAGGAGTGTTGCAGGACTCAACTGAAAAAGAATCAAGACTCAGACTTCATTGACCGCTCTGGCATGTTCAGTGATACATGAAGAGTAATGCTGTGACTATCAACTCATGCCATGTTGTCTAGCTCTTAGACTATTTCTGCTCTTCTGCTGAGTATCTGTGCTTGTTAAGACAGTGTGACTAGGCATGAATAGGTGAATAGCAAAATAGTTGGAAATCATACTGTGATGGACATGTTTTCAAAACACACACACGGAAAAATACTAGCCCTCCTCCCACCTCCTAAAAATTCTAGTGATAAAAATACTGCATAGCCAGTCTCCCCTGTGTTTGCTCTAAATATGCCTCTAATAGAGAGCCATATGAGGTATCAATGTAAAGAAAAGGTAATGAAAAATAAAAGCAAGAGATTTGTGCAGACATAGACAAATTTGGGGGAGACTGCAGGGCCTTCCTGTGCTGGTGTGGAGGGTATATTTCACCATTGGAATTCCAGATGAATCTGGGCAGACCGCCACTGCTATTACTACAGGGGAAAAAATAATGATCACTACATATCATACCTGAAACACATTTCCTTGTATCTCTGGTCCTGATAATTGTGAAATTTTTGGAGCCAATTTGAAGCAGTGTTAAAGTAATCATAAACAACATTCTGGACTGCTGGGTCTTCTGGCCCAGTCCTAGCCGGCTCGTCCATTTAATTTAAGACTATACAGGACAAATTTATTTTTGTCTGTAAATAAACCACATTAAAAGTGGATTTATTCAATCAAGGAAGCCGTGGACCTGAATTTGCAGGACCTGAGGAGGACAGTTGATGACTGGGGTTCTTTGTAATGGTCTATCATATCAACATCTACAAGTCCCAGAATTCCTTGTGCGTAGAGAGGAGAGATGACTCCTGATGGGATGGACAGAACAAAGCATCGTGAGATAGTGGTAGCTTCAGTTAAGTGTCTGTTCAGTCACTGTCTTGATACAACTTTGGAAAATATAATTTGTGTGTCAGAGCACAGATTCAAAGCAGCCAGTAACATCTGTTGTACACTGTGTTGTCTTAAAATATGTGGCGTTAGAGCCTGGGAAACTGGAAGAAACTTGTAAATGCCTACTTTTGCCAATATACCATAAATCTTTCTGAGAATGTTTCTTTTCAAATGTATTGCGTGCAGGGGAGGGGGGAATCTTCAGGTCTATTTTTGGAAATATGTAAACTACACCATTTATGTTTTTAAATGAGGTTTACAAGAAACAAGTACAGTGAATTTTCAGTGAAGTGTGTAGAGCCCCATGGATTTTTGTCACACTGACAGTGGCTGTGGCAGGAGGTGAATGATATTTCAGCAAGCTAATACTCATTAGAACCTGCAGATGTTCTGGGATGGGAAAAGAACAACCAAAAGGCTTGCAGGTATATGGTTCTTGTTTAGAGAAAGCCCCATACAAAGAGCAGTGGAATCAGTTGGGGGGAAAGGGTGGGACTTGAATAGGTTGGTTGGGAATGGCTGGCAAAGAGGAAGTTACAGCAAAAAGCATTTGGGCTGATTATCTGGCAGATGGTCAGGAGAGGCTCAGTGGCAGAAGGAGCAAGGAGTGGAATTTGGGTAGATAGGCATCTCTGTTCTTTCTTCTATTGTGTTTTGTTCCAGTTATCTCCTCCTCTTTCTCCATCCAAGTAAAATAGAGTAAAGGAATCACAACACAAAATCATTGTCTGGATAGGCTAATTCGTGATTAAGATTGATAGTGAAAACTACTTTTAAAGGTCTCCAGGGTCAGATGAGAGATGTGTACAGAAATTAGTGGAAGATTTCAAGATATTTATGTAACTGGGATTGGTCCTCACTGGTCCCCCCACCTCACCAAAAGTTAGTTGCTGAAATAAAAGTACCTTCTTTTTCTGAATTGGTTCCGATTAACTGTAAAATACTTTAAAATGGCCTTTGTTGTCTGTATTGCAGGCTTGGAAAAGAGAGGTTTAAGTTCTCACTGAAATGCAGTTCACGTTCAATAATGCAGGCTAGGTTCTGAGTGGTTTACAATAGCCCTGCTGTGTCATCCAGACAAATTAGACCACTATTTCAGATTGTGGGTTGAGTTGAAATTGCAAGAGGAGTATAAAATTGCTCAGCAGTGCAATACATTGTATTTTATCCACATTTTGCAGATTGGGCTGAGAACGTATGGTAACTTCCATGTTTGCAGTCCCCCCAGCTATAGGTTCATGTGTAAAATACACAGACACCAGAGATACACTGAAATTAATTTTGGGGCTCCACTTGTATAGCTATAATCTGTTTTTAAATGTCATCTAAATATATTAGTTTATTATAAATTATTGCCAATTCACATAACTTCCATTCTGTAAAAGTCTTGAGCTTATGTGTGTGCTCGCTGTGCATTGATATATGAGCCTAGTGCAGACAGAATTGATTAACAAATGATTTCAAAATTCTTGACAATCCATAAACGGTAGAACTGTGCATTTAAAGCCCATTTTTAGAAAGACCTGTTCATCATGTGAGTTTATGTGTATGTCAGGATCTTAGATGAAGCCTTATATGAGTGCTGTCTTTATTAGAATTATGAATGAGATCCACTAGGAATATGTTCTTTTCAGCTGTAGCACCAGCTTTTTGGAACGTCCTTGAAGAAACCTTGTAGAGTTGTTTAAGTAATGACAAGTTAATAACTGTTAAGCCAGGGCACTCTTTTTTGTGCCATTGTAGGAGAGAGAATCTGTGTAATGCTTTCCTGCTTATTGTAATGATAATGGCTGGAATCCTGTTGGTTATCCCAGCTACAGTAGATCTATTCAGTCATTTGTTGAATAGTAAATCAACAATTAGGTAAATCCCACTGATGCAGTGGGTATACTTTAGGTAGAGCTATCAACGGAATTCAGGCCAGTATTTTATTATAATTGCTGTTATCACACTTGAAGATTTTTGGGATGAATTGCCCCGTTTGACTACAATTTTCTGATATCCCTCTTTACATATATACATGTGTGTGTGTGTGTGTGTCAGGAAATATATCTGATACTGTATGATAGGCATATTCTTTAGATCATTTTGAACTGATACTTGTAAATGGGTTGGACAGATGACCTTCCATCTCCACAGTTTGATGGTTTTGTGTGACAGTTGGCTGGTTATTCATTGATTACTTATTATTGCCTCTTTTCGAATAAAATGTCATTAGCTGCTTCATTTCATATACTTATAGCAAATTTGTAGGCGTATCCTCTGGTTGAGTGATAAAGAATTAGGACATATATTTAGCAAACACAAGTGCTTGCACACTTAATAGAAGGAGCATGATTTCTTTACAGCATTAGCTGGACTGTGTTCCAAGCTCTGTTTTTACATCACTGCCGTGCCAGTATTGTTAGTAAAAGAGAATGCAAACTTGAGGGCCCCAAAAACATGTAGGTGTAATTATAAAGTAAAGGGCTTAAGACAGTTAGCTTCAAGTGTTATGATTTGTCTGCAGCTGTCAGTTAATTAAATATAGTTCAAAGGCAGTTTTTTTAAATGAAGATGTTATTGGTAGTTGTGTGTTTTAGGAGTAGGGATAACTTTGTTTCATCCCATGTTTAGCAAGAGCAAGACACACAAATGTTACTGTTTTTACATCAGTTACCTTTGCATTGTATCTTCACTTGTAGAGAAACTTAGATTTATAGTATTATTTTTAAGTCAGCTCTTTTTCAGAGCTTAGGGTGGGTTTTGGAAGGGGGTTATTTACCATTTTGAGAGAGAAGTTCAGATGATTACCCAATGCTATCCAGTGAGTTTCATAAGCAAGATGATTTCCAGGAAGGTTGTATCAGCTCTTTACTTTCTAACTTTTACTGCTACTGCTAAGAATTTAGCCACTGGATTTTTTTTTCCTGAGAGAAGAAATTTGGATTAGGACTGGGAAAATAAGGTTGCTACAGTTACCAGTAGAAGAACAATCCTGTATCTTTGTTCTCTGGGGTCTCCCCTGCATAAGAGTAATATATTTTTTGGAAATATAATGAAAACAAATAAAATGCTACTGATACCTCACCTTCAGGGTGGCCTCATATGTATCAGTACTGAGGTCGTCCTCACCAGTTGTTACTATCAAGATAGCTTGGCTCAGAATTGAATCTTTATATGTAAGTTACTTTTGGAAATTTAGTAACTACCTTTTAGTTACTAAATCGTAACAACTGTTTCCACTTTTATATGGTAACAGGAGGTTGAAAGTAAGGTAACCCCTCAATTGGTCATGTTGACGGCTTTAAAAAAAAATCCGAGACATAGCTATTCAGATTTGCATTTGGTATTGGAAACTCCCTTTAGCAGTCATAGTTACCAATATTCCCAGTCCATCAATACTTGACTAAAATTATCTCTTCTCCATCCTTAATCGTAACTCTACCAGTAACTCCATATATTTAACAGCAAACATCATTGTCTCTTTATTTGCTTTCATGTCTGTCCAGGTTTGTAAAAATAGTGTGTTGTCAAAATGGAAGCCAAGGTGTCAGAGAATATTTTGTGTGCCAGGATAACCACACTATTTGGCCTAAATCCAGTTGTTAGTAGCAACTAGATTAGACCTGTTGAATCAATGAAACTTATGTAAGTGTTGACTTACCAAGTTCCCATTTATACAGTGAAGTACAGTGAATGTAGGCTTGTTCTTGCTTTTAGGAATGGATTATATCTCTCTGATCTAGTTTGTGCAGGAATGAGAAGGCTCTTGTGGAGGTAGAAGATGGTTCTGTTGTAACCCATTGGACTGATTAATTAAATGAATTAACTCCCACTAAAAACATTGGGAGGCACCGTTATATACTTTTAATGCTAGGAAGCACCTTTTCCCAAGTATGGAATATTTGTACAGGAACTTCTTGATAGTCCTGAGGGAGGATTTTTCTAGATTGCTGACCAAAGCATCACATAGAAACCACTTAATATTGGGTTTTTTTAAAAAAATTTACTAGCTGCCAGTATACTTCTTTTCTGAATGTAGTGTGCTGTCACTAAATAGCTTGGAAGCTATATACTTAAAAGGACTGTCTTTCCCTAAATAATGTGTGCCCAAATTTTGAGATCTGCTGGAGGGGCCATCTCCTGTGACCTATCAGTAAGGACAAAATTCTGTTGGATGCCATAGGAGAGGGGCTTCTCTACTGTAGCATTCCAGTTATGAAACACCCTCTCCTTAGAAGCATGACTGACACCTACTTTGCTAGCATCTACATTCCTGCCATTTTGGGGCCAAGTTGAAACACAGTTGTTTACTAAAGCTTTCAGCACCTGACTGGATTATACAGACTCACACATGCGCATAGTTTTAAATTGGTTTAAAGTATTATACCTCGTTTTACTCTGCCTTCTATTAATTTCTTAGACTGTTTAATATGTTTTTAGCCTTCTAAAATCTTTTTTTTTACCATTTATATTATTTTAAATTGATCATGTTGTTCTCTTGTACATTGCCTTCAGATAGAGAGCGGGATATAAATATTTTAATAAACAACATAATTTCTATGTTCCTCGTTCATGGTTTAAAAGGTTAATTAAAGGTTTAAAGTTCATTCTCTGGGGTTGTGAAAGGTATTAAGGCATAACTGCTCTTAAACCCATGAAGCTGATGCATTTCAGAGTTACTGTCAGTAGTTTCTAAATGTTTGCGGGATGTGTGTGTGTGTTTATGTGTGTGTGTTAATGCACCTTAGTTCAGACTTTACATAATTAATTCCTAGCTCTGCCAACCTCTGAAACTCCATTAGTTTGCTCTTTAGTTCAGGCCTTGCCTTTTTTGCATTAGATGAAGCCATTAACATGTCATCTGCAAGGAGGCTTCTGAGATGATCCCTTCCATTTATCATGAGTCTTTTTTTTCTGACTCTGTATTGCAGAGGCTGGTTTCAACTGCTGTTGTGAACAAAAGCAAAAATGGGTATCACTTTTGGTGCCTCTTTAAGGCTGTGTTGTTTGCGGTTCTAGACTGTCTAAATGGAGGCTGATGAGATTAAATACAGTTTTCTCTGCAGTCTAATACAGAAAGTTTGTTTTGGCCCCTCAAAATGGATGAAAGGCATCTAGAAAGAGAAGGAATAGTCTCATGTTGTAGCAGATGATGTGGTACTTCAATAATAATAAAAGAGCATGTCTGTGGGTATGTGTCTCTGTCTGTGGTAGCTATAGCTCATTTGAGTATAGTGTAAATGCCTCAAAACTTGACAGTGTTTTTGACTGTTGTCCAAGTTACCTGAAACTGAATTCCAAGCAGTGTGCTTGAAAATTCTCTTCAAGTGTGCTTGAAGAGAAAGGGGGATATCAGAACTCATAAAAAAAATTGGTAAGTGCCTCAAAACTATACACAAGTGGGAATACCCAGTTGCAAGTCAAAAGGTCAAATTTCCAAAGAGAAGATGCTTCCTGAAACAAAATGAAAGAAGGCCTGTCACCATAACCATAACCATAACTAGTGTTAATGGACAACTTTGTTAACTGTGGCTGGGCTGGTTACCAGGAGCAAGCAACTCCCTTACAAAAGTAGCCCCATTGGCTGCTGGTCTACGCCAACAGTTATAATCTATAAAGTTATACACTATAGTGCTATTTGACAGCTAGTGTGGTGTAATGATTTGACTGTTGGACTACAACTCTGGAGGCCAAGGTTCAAATCCCATGAACCTTGGGTTTTCAGCCATGAAAACCCAAGTCCTACTCTCTCAAGCACAGAAGGCAGAGTCAAACCCTCTTCAGAACAACTCTTGCCAAGAAGACCACATTCTAGTTCTGCCTTAACAACAGTAATGTTAGCTATGGTCTATAAAGCTCTATATGGCTTTGGTCCAGGGCATCCAAAAGACTGTGCATCCTCAGATGAGCCCACTTGGGCCCTGAGATCTTCATGAGAGACCCGTCTTTCAGGCCCACCACTCTAATGGGCACCACTCTAGCCTTTAGAATTCCTTTCCTAAGAAGGCTGGCATGGGTCTGTCATTGCCATATATCCCTTTGCAGGCAAAGACTTTTTTAATTGTGTGATGGAATTTTGAGAACTAAATGTTTTCAAACAAAATGTTTTTAGCAGGATGCTGTACTATTTTAAAATGTACTGTTTTTAAACTATTTGTTATTACTTACATTTTAAACTATTATTAATGTTATCAATGGTTCTGTACCATTTTAAAATTGGGCTGTTGCTTTGTATATTTGCAGTTTCACTTTTGTCAACAAGCTATTAGGTATTCGGATATAATGGTTTCCCTGGATAGCACAGTACTGAAATGACTAAACAGAGTTTATCTGCGTTGCTTTCTGATATATCTCTGCATGGGGATAGGTGGGCAGCATTGAATTAAGTATTTGAGTTAAGATTGATATACTTAAGAAGAATTCTTAACCACAGATAGTGTATGTTTTCTGAAATATCCCTCAGGTTTACTTTCAGAAAATCAGTACCATATTTAGGAAATTTGTATGGGGATTCTCACCAACTTGTTTTTCACTTGGAAGGATGCAACTATCATGTTTAGGAAATGGATTTAATTTTCCAGATTTGAATTTGTACCATAAGGTGTATCCCCTGGCATGTACAAATAACTGGCAAACTTGGCCCAATCCAGACAATCCTCTTTGGTCCACCTTGGAATCAACTTACTAGGATCTTCTTTTCTGATGGACCAGCTTAGGATCTTTCTGTTAATTTAAGGAAGAAAAGAGTAGAACCTCCAGTATCTGCTGCCAGGGTGGCTTGGCATATAGTCTCTTGTTAATTACAGTTTGATTTATGTGGTCATGCTAAATTAATTCTGTGGAATGATTGTAATTGGAACATTGCAAAGCGGCACTTTTTATGAAATAAGTTGATTGACTGTGGGATTTATACTTTGGTCAGTTGATTGATCGAGACCAAGAATTTTTGCCACTTTTCACTATTACAATCTACTTATCAGTTACACTTGTGTATACTGTAGCAGCATTTATGATTGCCATGCATTTTTGCATTTTATATATGAACCATAATCTCTGAGAGCCTCAACTACCCCTATCTTCGGAAAAAGTGAAAACAACATTCTAGTTTATAAATGTTTGTTGGAAAACTCTATGTTTGATGTTGATGAAGTTAATAGTTGAATGGAATAGAGTTAGCTTGTCCTGGGCAAAAAATCCGTTGGTAAACTGTCCTAGCTTCTGTATCTAAAATCTCTTTAGACCTAAAACTATGTTTAGTCAAGCAAAAATTGATGTACTTATTGTTTTCCCATCAGGTGTACTGTATACCAGGTGTATTGGATATCATTATGCCTTTTCGGAAAGAGGCTGTTTGGTTCAGCTAAATGTTGGCAGTGTAATGGAGATACTGCTTTCTTGTGGCATATGTATTTAGTGGTAATTCTTGTCTAGTTGGATGTGTTAAAACTTATTAATTTTGTATTACAGACATCTTTTAACATTTGTCGATGCATATGTTCTTTAAAAATATATTCCTATAATAGGGAGTTTACTTGATAGTCAGTGTTGTTGGATCCTGTGTGCTTTTACTGTTATAAAAAGACACATATTCCAAGGCAGTAAAAATTAACTGTACATCATCTATCAGTCAGTGGTCAGAAGAATGTATTTTATTGATGTAAACTTCAAGAAAATATATTTTTGGAAATATGGTCAGCCTGTATCAAAGTATATGCATCACCCTTGTTCATATCCTATGTACTTCCCTTTTCCTTCTTTCCTTTCCTCATTTTTTCTTTCCTTTCTGTTTCTCTTCTTCATAATCATATTTTTAAAACCGTGTATTAATTTTTACATTGCTCTGAGTCTTGTTGAATGCTGAATTAGTGGTCAGGTTCTTATTGGGGTACTGGGCTATCATAAAAAATAATTCTGCAAGTGGTTGGGCCTTCTCAGAGGCTGTGTAAGAGCAGTTGACAGTGCAGCCAGACATTTTCCAAGCATGCGGAAAGCCCACTCTCACACTTTTGACTCAGTATGTGAGATCTAATTGACTGTTGCACGATGGCTTTGCTCAAGGGCATGCTGCCTGTTCCACAATTAGCTGTGCAGTTGTGGGATCCATCTTAACTGTGCTGGCATATATTTTCACACTATGCTAAAATTGTGTAGGATCTTGGACATCAGTGTGATAAGGAATGATCTTTAAAAGTGCAGTCAAATGAAGTTCAATCCTGACATGATGTGGGTACAGAGCCTGAAATCAACTTATTGTCATCACATTAATTTTCATAGTGATTTCACCTAACCGTGTAAATTGTGCTTTTAATGCCAAAATTAAAAAAAAATACTTCATTTAATTAGGTCATTATAATTTGTTAGGATGGGTGCCTTTCATTCTGTCACAGCCAGTAAAATAGGAAAGACTGCTGTTCAGATTAAATGTTAAATTGAGGAAGATTGCCACACAGCTCTGTTAAGTAGACTAATCTGTGTGATTTCTTTGAGAAGACAATAGAGAGGAAAGAACGGGGAGAGAGAATTTATTTGCGCCCACAAGAGATAGTTGGGTTTATGAAATCAAAGAACAAGTAAAGGCAGGAAAGAGAAAGAAAGAGAGAAAGAGGCAGGAAAGAGAAAGAAGGAGAGAAAGAAAGAAAGAGTCTTGGAAGGTAATGGTGATAGGAAGGAGCGATTTCTTTATTTATTGGAAAACTAAAGATCTCAAGCTATTGGAGCTCTTTCAGAATGTTCCCCTATGAACTTGTATGGAATGGAAGTGTTTGGAGTCATTCTAGAGGATTGTGAGTATGGGGTGCATTTTGCTTCTGTGCAGTAACATCACTGCCTTTATTATGGTTTCTATTGTCTTTTGTGGTATAGTATGCAATTATATAATATCTTCGAGCCTTTTCAGAAAAGCCTACTGGCTTTAAGGATTTTTACACTAAAAGACAGATGCCCCCCCCCCGGCCAGGTCTGTATGAAAGGAAGGTGAACTCTTCCTAATGAGGGGGAATGCACTCTTTTCAGCAATTTCACCTTCTCTAGTGATTATATTCTCAACCAGTTTTGATTGTGTATTATTGTATGGTATACTTTATATTATTTGGAGTGAGCTGCAGTGAATCCCTTTGCAGTTCTTTAGCGTAATAATCATTGCTTGCTAGGATCTTGGAGGGTGAAATATGTTCCCATTCTGCTTTTTACTCACCTCTCCTCCTTAACCCTGTTTATACATTTAATTTTACCGTTAAGGCAAGATGGATGCGAAAAGTAGTAGGCTTGTTAGATATTTGATCATTAAAACTGCAGATGTCTCAGGTTGTGCTTGAGTTTCTTTGTCCCTGCATGCAATACCTGTGCCCTGTCACTGATCTTTGCAGACCACACTTGAGAACTGACAGTGGGGAGGCAGAAAAGATAAAGTGGATCAGTTGTGCAGAAAAATATTCTGTATATGCTTAGGCACTCAAATTTCAGATTAATACTTCTTCACTCTTTATTAATCTTTGTAGCTATCTACTTATTGCTGCACTTGTGGTAGATCAGTGCCATCTAACCAAAATCAATCACTATTTATTAACCTTAAATGAGGTACTTGAGGGGGAGAAGCTGGTAGGGGTAGAAAGAAAAGTAATATGCAGATGTATGACAGCTTTCCCCAATCTGTTGTTCCAAGATGTGCTGGGCTCTCACCATTCGCAGATAACAAACTGTTATGGGCTTTGTAGCCCATGTGGGTAAAAATTCCAGGTTGGAGGAAGGCAGCTTTAAAAAGACTAAAAAAAAAAGAGCCCCTTTGAAGGAGTCAGTGACAAAATATGCTTTCCTAAGGTCAACAGTGACAGCCTCCATGCCACGCCATCCTTTGTAAATCCCATGACATAGACCAGTTGTTGTTGTGTGCCTTCAAGTCATTTCTGATTTATGGTGATCCTAAGGCCCCTACCATGGGGCCTTTTGGGGCTGAGAATGTGTGATCTACCCAAGGTCACACAGTGGGTTTCCATGGCCAAGCGGGGAATCAAATCTTGGTCTCCAGGGTCATAGTCCAATGATCAAACCAGTGATAATTTGCTGAGTTAAACCATGTTAATTATTAGTGTTTATGCTAGTGAACAATTTTTTCAGTTTCTAACATCTAGCATCATCAAATTAATATTCAGCATTTCGACATTATTTGTAGGTAGGGAAGATGGTGCTCTGGATGTAGACACACTACCCTGACAGAGCAACTTCACAGTCCTAAGGAAACTGTTATCTTTGGAGACCTAGGTATCCTCAGTAGCTTGAACATACAGCTTAGCTGTGATCCCTCCAAGACAAGAGAGAGCCTGGCCACAGTATTTCATGTGTTGGTAATATTTTGGTTAGAGTGTTGTGATATGTTGTATGTTGGCCTCCTTAAAAGGTTGCTTAAAAACAACGATAGGGGTAAAATATGGCAGCAGAATTCCAAACAGGGAGCTGACATACAGTCCTGTCATGTCAGTTTTGAAATAGTTACCACTGTTTCCTGCTTATTTTCTGGACACTGTTCAGAGTGGCGATCTGGAACTATAGGGGTCTGGGTGAGAGACTCAAAAAGATTAGCTACTCGGTATGATCCTGCTTGGCTTTTGAGATTGTGAATTGCATGAACCTGCTCCCTTTCCACCTGCCATCTCAAGTAACATGGGCTGTAGTTGGAGAGAGGACCCTCTGGACCTCTTTTGAACTCACTTTCCAAAAATGCTCCTTCTTTTTTTTATTTTTGTGCCAGGTAAAGTTATTTTATTTCTCCAGGGCTTTTGTATATTTTGGTCTTTTGAGATTTTCAATCTATGCTCTTCTCTCTCTCTTATTATGCTGCTTGTACCTGTCTACTGTGGGTTTTTTTGCTTATTTTGTTTTATAAATGAAAGGATAAAATACAAAGCTCTGTCTGATGAGTTTCTATAAAGTTGTAAAAAAACAAATGAAGTGTTTGTCCAAGTTGGACATCACTGATTGCACCATTTCAAAGAGTTGTTTTATACTTTCCTCTTTAAATTTTAAATAGTTTGGCGATTGTATTGCATAACTGTATTATAGAATACTATGCTATTTCTTCAGCTTGTTTCATATACTAGACCCAAATTAAATCAAAGTATAAATATATTCTTCTGTTTTGTAATTCTCCTCTAATGGATCTATTTTAAACCTGTGCAGTAGCTGGAAGGTCTTTTGTAGTAAATGCAAAAGAGGAAAATTGCATGAAAACACCAGATGTGGGTATGTTCTTTATTGAAAAGAAGTAATTATATTCAATTAGTTTAAACCTGTGATTTTGCTAATGCTAAATGTATTCCTCAAAATGTTTTTTCTGAGGGAGACACAGTTGAGATATCAGCAACGTGACACATTTTTAAAAATGTGTGTGTTTAGTTCTGTACATATTAATACATGCACTGTAGGATGTAAATACAAAAATCTGTGTAGTCTGTGAAATAAACAGAAGGAAAATACTTGAATTTAATTGACTAGTGGTTGCTACAGGAGGGTAGTAAATGTGACAATTTTGAGTAATCAGGCATTGTACTTTAAAAAAATCCATTATGATTTTTGGCAGTGACTTCTTTCTCTAGCATGACTGATGCATACAAGTCCTGACGATGTTATCATTATAGGTAATATATAGATTCTCATTAATATACCTTTTGAAGCATTTTGGTTATTGGATGTTACTTGCTGCCCTTTTGTATGATAAGAGCAAAACAGAGACCCGTATGTGTTGGACATCTTTAGAGGGCATTCTGATTCTAATAGTTTTGTTCTGTTTTGATTAATGTAACATTCTGTACATTGGATTGCCTTTGAAAAGTATTCAGACTCTTTAGCAGGTCCAAAGTGCTATAGCCATGCCATCGCCTGGAGCTGGTTACAGACAAGGAGTGTCTTCTGTGTTACAAGAACTCCACTGGCTAGCATTTTCTTTCCAGACGTAATTCACAGTGCTCGTTACAATGTATAAAGTCCTCTGTGGCTTGGATCCAGGCTATCTGAAAGACTGTATTGTCCTATACAAACCTGACTAGGCTTTGGTATCTTTCGAGAAGCTCTACTTTTGAATCTGCCACCTTTACAGTCACTTTTGGTGGGAACATGAGGGAATGCCTTTTTGGTGGCTGCTCCTAATCTTTAGATCTCTCTTCCTAAGAAAGCCAAGCTGGGCTGCTCCTTATGGTCCTTCCATTAGCAGACAAAGACTTTTAAAAAAAATCTAGTAGGCTTTCAAGAACTGCCAGTGTTTAAGACAGAGTTTTTAATAGTTTGATCCCCTGATTATTCTTCTTCTAATCAATGTTTTAAATTGTTTTTAATGTTATAGATAGCTTAATTGCATTTTAACAATGCTCTTTTGAACACTTTTACACAGTGCACTCTCTGTGTATCTGGGGGCTCTGTTCTAGGAACCCTTGAGAAAAACAAAAACTGTGAATGCTCTGTCTTATTATTGTCAATGGATGCCATGTATACATACCCATGTGGGTGCGTGCCCATCACATCTATTGATAATAATGGGGCATGAAGCTTCATGCGACCTCACATTTGTGTGTGCAGATGTTGCACCAGCAGAGGGCGATCTGTACCCTGTATTATTTTGAGCTTTTCCAGGGAAAATACTCAGTATGTATATTTTTTTTTTCTCTTTGCTTTGTGGATTAGAATCTCACAGTTAAAATACAATCCAGATGTTTGTTTCAAGATGCACACAGTGTAATATTGATATTTAGAGAAGAGAATGCAGTCATAAATATGTAAATACAGGATTGGGAATTTACGTTTTTAAAGAAACACATTCTTCATTTGTAATATAATATTAGACACAATTGTGCAAGTGTTCCACTGTGTAGAGAGCCTTCTCTGTGGCTACTCCCAGACTTTGGAACTCCTTCCCTAGGGGGTCCAGGACATCTGTTTCCTTGCTTTCCTCGCACCAGCAAGTTAAACCATTCTTATGCTTCAGGCTTCTAGAAACTGACTGAGATGCTCTTTAAATAGTGTGCAGTGCTGTTTTTGATTTGCATAAAATCTTTTAGTGAATGTTGATGTTTTAAGTTTTATAAATTAATAATTTTTAAAATAACTTTTATATTTATATTGTTATTAAAGTTTTTGTTTAGTTTTTAATAGGAATGATAATAAGAGCCAATGCAGTACAGTGATTTGAGGATTGAACTATGACCCTGGAGACCAGGGTTTGGTTCCCCACTTGATCATAGAAACCCTTAGGTGACATACTCTGAGCCCCCATAAAACTCTGTATTAGATTTGCCGTAGGGTCACCATAAGTCAGAAATGGATTGAAGGTACCCAGCAAGGACAACAATAGTTCTCAATCTGTATTGTTTTTAAATATGTTGTAAGCTCCCCTTGAGTCTCATTATTGGGAGAAAGGCAAGATGTAGATGGATGATGATGATGGCGATGATGGTGATCATGATGATGATACATTAGGTTGACTGTATACACACCCTTGGGCATAATTCCGCCAAGTTATAAGCACTTGGCTGTGTATACTTTTTTGATTGTTATTATGAATTAGTGTATTGCTTTTGTAAATAGAACTGCTTGTGGACCTGTCATGGAAACATTTGAAAATCTAGCTCCTATCTCAACAAATTCACAAGTGAAACTGACATAATTTTATTCCTTTGCCTGTTTCTCTCAACTTTTGTTTTATATTTTAGACAGTTGGTTTATTTTGGTTTCCCTTTAAAATTCATTTTCCCTGTGTGGCTAGCTCCATTTTTGGTCACTGTATTTATCTTAGGCTTGCTTATCATACTTTTGGGAATCACACTTTATATTGTTTTAGAAAAGGCTGGACAATTTGAGTTTTTAAGCTGTACACTTCTTTTAAGTTCTCATATAGTACTTCTACAGTTTCCTGCTGTATGATTCAAAACTATGCCTGTTGTCAGATTTTTCTCTGTTGTGTTTCTAGTAATGATGTATAGAGCTACAATTTCAAAGTTAATGTGTCTTTAGTCAAATCTCATTTATCTGATTTGGTTTTTTGGTTTATTCCCCCCCCAAATAAATTGTATTCTGAAAAAGCAGAATTACAGAATGTATTTGTGAAAGATTTTGTTATTTCCAGATAACCCAAACAGTGAGTACCGTTAACATAAGAATATTTGTTACATCTGCTCAATTGATGTTACTAGATAGTTTTGAATTGACTTTATTTTTCAAGCAGTTTCTTTAAAATTTTAAACTTTCTCTTCCTTTGTAAACTTTGTCTCCTGTTTCATAAATGTTATTATCCCCCCCCCTTTTTTAAAAATGGGATGCTTACAATCAGTTAACTGAAAAAAGCTTGACTTCAGGAAAATATTTAGGTTGTACAACACATACTTTGTTGTTAGATGAAACACAAATTTGTTCTGTCATTCTGTTATTTTAGAACAGCTATCTTTTGAATATGAAAAGAAGTATCTATATCAAGATAGTATTTTGTAAGAATTTGTATGAAAAAGAATTTTCAAAACTTTGGTGCCAAGTTGCATCTTGTTTGTGAATGAAAAAGTTTTAAAATTTAATCATTGAGTTAGATCAAGGGTGGTCAACTGTGGAAGGCTAGGGGATTTCAATATCCCCAGAGAACCACACCTGTACCAATAATTTTTTGCCCCCAAACACCTCTAGGGGACATGTTCATTATGTTTCGGGTTCCAAAAGAGACTCTCCAGGGCCTAACTTTGGCCCTACAAAATGTAGAAATGCAATTCAGGCTTCCTTGTGGGCGGTTTGGGGCATTTTAAGGTGAAATATTTTAAAATTATTTTTCTTCATTTGTTTGTTCTGCAAAAATTATTTTTGACCTTTAAGGGACCCAGAAGGCCTCCAACCATGGTGGAACTGCCAGCTTTACCCCTGAAGTTTATATGTGGGTATTTTGAAGCAAAAAAATCGAGGATGGGGTCTACCAAAACAGCCTAGGGGCTCATGCAGCCTGCACTTTACCCATACCTGATTTAAATGTTGCAGTGCTAATTTTCAGCTTTCACTTTATGACAAGTTTCTAAAGAACTGTGCAACAGCTAGCCACTTGCCAAATAGTTTTGATAGTGTGTTTCTGAGAATCCCCTTCTCTCTGTCCCTTGCATGTTGTGTTTTGTGTGCCTTCAGGTCTTTTCTAACTTATGGTGAACCTAAGATTAATCTATCATGGAGTTATTTTGGCAGAATTTTTTTGGGGGGGCAGTTTGCTGTTGCATTTCTCTGAAGCTGAGAGTGTGACTTGCCTAAGGTCATCCAACAGGTTTCCATGACCGAGCGAGGATTCAAACTCTGGTCCCCCAGTGCTCTAGTGTATTACTCAAGGCACTACCTCCCACATGCACACTATAAGGGAAAAAAAACTGCTTGAAAAAGGAGACTCTCAAAAATAGTTTTTGATATTCTGTGTGTGTGTGTGTGTGTGTGTGTGTGAATTGCAGTTCAGTTAAGAAAAGACAGTTCGCAGATTGTGCCAAACTGTTCCTAAACTACTGTTTCTTTGGATCTTAACTTACATGTACTAGGTCAGAGAGAATTCATTTGGTAATATTAAATGAAGCAAGCAAATAAAACAGATTATAGTAGAATATCTAGTCTCGTAGAATATTCTGTTCTCAGGACTTAAAACGTCCTACAAAACCCTGGCTTTTAACACTTCTAAATCCAGCTAATTTTCTTTTATTCAACACTTTGGTAATAGTGTGATTGACAGTTTTGTGCTAAGGCATTTTCCACTACGTTATTAACATTCCTATTCTTAATATTTCGTAGGCCTCGAAGTAGAGGAAAACCTGCAGTGGAGGATGAAGACAGCATGGATGGTTTGGAAGCAGCAGAAACAGAAAACAGTGTGGAAACTGGTAAGGGCATATATAATGGTGATGTTTCCTTTTCAGTACGTATGTGACAGTTCTCAAATAATTGCATATATATAGATGTATTTTAAAGTGCCATTTTAAAGAGAGATTCTTGAAGAATGATGGTCAAAGGATGAACAAGTGGCTAAATACAAATTTTACACTTCACTATAAATGTAAACTACTTTTTATTCTGTGGCTCAGCCTTGAGAATCTCAGGGATGTACTCTTCCTTTTGGCCTTTGGTGCATGCATGTACTGGTAGAATTCATGCACATTTCTAGAGTATGGGCAGAACCCAAAACAGATGCCTCTGCATTTCCTGATGAACATATTTTAAATACATGCACTAGATGGAATAAGCCCTTAAACAGTCTTTATGTTTAGTGTTCCCCCCCATTGGAAAATAACTAGACATCCTGGCTTTCAGATTCTTAGCAGAGGCAGTCTCTTTTTGTTTAATTATGTTTCCCAAGTAAATGAGTTAGTGGAGTGGGTTTTCATAGTCATTAGGTTCTATTTCCCGGTTCTTCTCCAGAGTGTGATAAGGAGAGAGATTTAAGAGCTGTACTATCTGTGAAGGTTTCTCCCACCCCAGGAGCTTTTGTCTAGGCAAATTGCCTAATGTTTTCTTGAGTGACTTGACAGATTTCAACAATCTGCTTGCATTCAAACAAGCAAACAAAAAACCCACAGTCTGCCTGCCTATACACTTTTGCTTTGTTGTGAAGTACAACAAACTGTGCCATCACATTCAGCAGCAGTGCCCGGTAACCGATAAGGTCAAATACTCATAATGGAAAAATAGCATCTTTCCACAGTAGCATGTTTCCAAGTCACCACATCCACAGGAAGATTGCAGTGGGCTCTGAGCTACTCTGTGTGCTATTTAGTACTATGCTTTAAGGACGCATTTATCTGCACATACCAGTTATATTTACATGGGCCAAATAGCATGGTATATTCACTGTGATATGGTAAGTGGACACAATATAAACCACCCTTTTGTCTAACTCTTGATTGGTGTAAGGTGTACTACCCTGTACCTCTGGCTACAATTAGAGGAATGCTGACTTAACTCGGACTGGATTCATTTGTTGTCTTGGAACCCCTGAAAGATTGGGATATTCCTAGTCACAACTGTGCACTGTATTTATATCCTTTTGCCCTCACCATTTCTTTTTCATCTGGATCTATAATTATGTATAAAAATAATTTCCCTACAATTTCCCAGACACTTCATATATCTAGTTAAGCAGTATTTACCTGATGAAGGTGTGTAAGCCTATAGGTAACACATGCCTTTGTTTTTGCCACACATAACGACATGCAGTTTTTCTCTCAGAACTATGCGCTGTTTGATGAGAGAAATTTAAGACCTGTGAAGATACAACATGGTTGTTGCTTAGCAGCAGTTAAGGGATAGGAAACAGGCTGTGGGAGCATGTGTTCACCCATCTTTCAAGTATAAATTCTTGTCTCATATTGGTTTTAATTATGACTAACAGTTATCTTGCTGTCACTGACAGTGATTAGTGTTAACCAAGGTTTCTGTTCCCAGTTTTAGCCCTGAGTTGAAATTGTAGTTAACCTCAAACTTATAATTTATACAATATTTAATACATGTAATTATATTTATCATTTACTTCTCTGCCTACTATTTACTTCTCTGCCTACTATTTACTTCTCTGGGCTCCTGCAACACTAGACATGTGAGATATTAATCAAAAGAAATCTCACATATGCTTATGGTCAGGTTCAGTTTTTAGTACCTTTTAAAGTGAGCTAGTTTTCAAACTTTTCTCCATATTCTTGAAAATAGCGTAGAAAAATTTATACCTGAGAATAGTTTAGCTATTTCAGACTGGATCTTTGAAACTTGTTACATGATACTTCTGTAATCTTTAAAGCATACTGGATTAGATCCAGATTTTGTAATACTTAGGCCAAGATCCTATACATTTTTAGCATAGTGTAAATATACAGCAGCATAGCTTATGAAGTAGGTGCCACAACAGTATGCAGAATGGTCAGTTTTCTCCCCATCTTCCCTAAAATCACCAGATCCCATCTGATCTTGGAAGCTAGGCAGGGAAGCTCGTTGATGGGAGACTGCCAATGAATATAAGGTATTGCAGCCTGTATTTCAAAAGACAGAATTGGCAAAACCACTTCTGAATATTTATTGCCTAAGAAAACACCATGAAATTCAAATTCAAGAGGTAGCTGTAAGTTGACAGGCAATTTGAAGGCACACCCACCAGATCAAAAAAGTGCAAATGAGCACTGTATGTATACTTGTGGAATGTTTGGCTCCGTGAGGACCCACATGTACATATCCACTTGTGCCATGATATTTATGCTGAGGTAATAATAGCAGGATTCCAGTGTTAGAGCACAGCCACTGAAGTCACTCAGATTTAAACAAGTTATACTCGTGATCATGTATGGATACAAACCACTATGCTTTCCCTGTTCTTGGTTGCAGAACAGATGTATGTCCAAAAGCAATTGATTCAAATGTAAGATCATTTGTATCCCATATATTTGGTCCTAAAAGGTCTTTCAGGACACATAAAACATCAACATTAAAACAATAATAACTGACTAAAAACGTAAACCAGCAAAATCATGAATAAGACCAAAGATAATCATCAGAAGCAGGGAAAAAATACCAGAAAAAGAGACCATTGACAATGCTGGCTGAGACTAAAGGGCAGTTGTAGTGAAAAGCATATGTTAAGATGTCAGGTAGGAACAGACTGCTCTTGGTACTTCTGTAAAACGAGCTCAACGATAATTTTCAGTAACATATTTTTCATTTTCCTTTATTTTGCATTTTTTCTCTGAGAGTCTTAATTTTCTATAATGCAATAGTAGCATTGATAGCTGATAGAGATCCTTTCCAAGATATATCTGTGTTTTGAATCAGTTTTCCACTACTTTGCTCTTCCAGTGTTATCTGCTCAGGTTGTCCAGTGGCATTTATCATAGCTGCTATAGGCTTGTGACAGTGAGGTCTGGAGTGAGATACGGTTTGAAGACAAACATTCTCACATCCATTGTAACTTCTGTTGGGTGAGTTCAGTTATTGAAGCTGTGGGCAAGATGCTTGGACAGTGTCAACTGACCACTTGTGTTCTGGAATCTTTACCCTCTTGGATTTATAAGTCCAATAGGAGGGTGGATTTCTGACTGGGTTGATGACGCTGTACATCTTTTCTTGAGGGGAATGGTCCTAGTCTCATTAGGGGACTGTTTTTGAGGAAATCTGATCTAGACCCAGAAGACTGTGACAGTTGTATTCTGAAAGCAAAGACTTTGCTTCCTTGAGGGTCTAGTTACAGCCAGCTGCAAGGACTCTTGAGTGGTACTGATTTTCTAGATCCATTTCAGTCAGGTTTTAGGTCAGCTTTTAGAATGAAACTACCTTAATTGCCCTGTGGGATAATCATTGCTTTGGGAGTGCTGGGTAGGCAACCCTTTTGAATTCTTTTGGATCTCTCATTATCTTTTATACCATCAGACAAAATATACTTCTGGGTATTATGTCTGAGATCAAGGCTGGAGAACTGCATTGTAATGGATTATTGATCTAAAAGCACTTTTGAGGGAATATTGCTCTGCACTGTGACAGTAATGCTATGGGATTCCAAAGGGTAATATTTTATTCCCAAGAAATTTTATTTCTATGTAGTATTCTTCTGGAATTGGACTTGGAGGGATTAGGTTCCTCTGTGGATGATTGAATACAAAAGGGGCCCTGGGGGTTATTGCTTTATCCTTTCTCAGGTATGCTTTCCAGAGTTCTGTTTCGTCCCTCATTCTGTTCTCATAAAACTACTGGGAAAGGTTATTCAACAACAAAGGCAGTGGAGTTACTAATATATGAATGATCCACAGCTCTGTCTCTCCTTTTCTCAACCTCTGTCTGGACCTGAGATTAAACTAAATGAAGGCCAGTGAATTTAAATTTTATCCAAGCGATATGAGTGTGCTGTTAATGCATTGTTTATATACTCAGGTACTCAGCCTGCCTTGGGTGTTGGTGCTAATTGTTTGGCCTAAGGCTCACAAGAACCCTACCCCAGGGGGATTGGCCTCTCAGTTTTTTGCCATTTGGTGAAAAGATCTCAGATGTCCCATTTAAAAAATGTTAGTGTGTTTTTTTTTACCCCATAATGTACACATTGGAGGCCTCTCAAAGTGGTGGATTTGGTTTCAGAAACCCACCACCACCACTCACCTGCAATTGTGCTGCTGAATCTGGAAGTCATAAAAAGAAATGACTTTTGATTGCGATTTTTGGCTGCTTTTGCAGCTCAGAATGATGGATTGTGGCTCACTATGGGGGGTGAAAATTGGCCTCTACTGTCACTGCAGTTGCCTACTTTGGGACAGAGAGAGTTTTGTGACAATTTTCCATGTTCTGGTTGCCTGTTTGGTTTACTGCAATGTATGGTTAGCTTTGTAAACAGAAACTTCACCTGGCCCCAGATTGAGCAGTGAGGTTATTGCTGGAATTGATAGGTATGTGATCTTATTACACAAGTTCTTTGTCATCTGTACTGTCTTCTGGTGCATTTCTGGCCCTCTTCAAAGTGTTGTTAAAATGTTTTAAAGTCCTCAAATGCCTTGTGGCTAGGTTATCTGAAAGATGACATTTTTCCACATTTACCTACCCAGTCTTTATTATCTTTATCAAAGACTCTTCTCCGGGTTGTCAATTGTGGTGTTCCTCTGTTATGGAGCGCCTTCTCCTGTGTTGTACTCTTTTAAATGCTAGGTAAAGACATTTTTATTCTATCAGATCTTTAGCTGAGTTCTTTTATGTAAATTAAGATTTTGGCACTATTAGACTTTGCAGTGGCTTATTTTATATTTATAGTGTGCTGTCCTGTGTTGTTTTTGTAGTGGGTTTCGTTGATTTTGTGTAGGTTTTATTGATACTGCTAATTCTAAAATATATGATTTTTTTTTTATTTAAGCCATCCAAAGGACTTAATTTGTTGGAAATATTATAATGTCATAAATAAATACCTGCTGAGTTTAGCATTTGATTTTTATTAGATTTTAGTTATGTGTTTAGATTAATTTCTGGTACTGTATAATAAGTATTCAAAATAGCTTTCAAAACAGAACAGTGATAAAATAAATTTGCAGCTGGCTTTTACAGTTTTGTTATAACATTTTCTCATTGTACATTCCCTGTTACAACCCATGTTCTGTTTTGTTTGTCCAAAATCTGTTAGTATCATCTCTCCATATTATGCAGATTTGCAGTGTGCATGTCTGAATAGCGATATAATAACACTATGTGAATGGCTTAAAACCTACTGTCTTATGAGCGTACCGTAGTAACCAGTGCAGTGTTCTGTATGAAGTTTTGTTGAGTCGTGTTGTTGAGACCCTCATGTAATATTGTCTTTCTTAATATTGGTTTGGTGAAGGTTTAGTCTTCGTTCTGATCAAACTGAGAAGCTATTCTTTTCTTGTATGTTGAGATAAATAAATAGTCTTTGAGGTGCTGTAACAGGCACTCTGCATGATGGCTAGGCCAACTGAAGAACAGGTTGTTGTTTCTTTTAATTGAGGGAACTCATTACACTTTCCATTGGTTATAGAATGGACAGAAAGTCTGTTTTCTAGATTTATAAACAGTAGTCACAATGTAGTTTCACATTGTATGTAGTATCATTTTACTTCCCATTATTGTATTTTACTTTTATAGTGGCATACCCCAGAAACCATTGTTGTCTCTTGCATTTTGATCTGGGTAGCTCTTGAACCTCATTCCTCAGATAACTTTGATGTAAATGCTGATGTATCTCACCTGTTTCTATCCTCCAGAGAGAGATGGCATTTAGCTCAGTCTGCAAACCCTTCCCAATAGAGCGCAAATGGTTAGACCGCTCAACCCTGTGAAATATGGCAGGCACTTTCTAGTTATAGGGTTTTGTCTGTAAGATCTGCTTCACAGAATATCTTTCCAAATAAAGGTCATCAAGCCCAGTTGCTCTGTTGTTGCATATAGCTGAAAAAGCAAACATTCGATGGTAGTAATGTTTTTCTGGTTTATTTTTCATGCTTCCTTAGTTCTGATTAGTTTTCCAGAAGTTTTTTTTTCTTGTTGTTTTATAACATCAACCTCTTTCAGTTCATCCTGGTAGCAAAGTGGGGTATAATAAAGAAATTAATAAAATTAATATATAAAATAATAATGGTAACGTAGAATAATATTTTTAAATAACAAATCTTGCATGTTTGCCTTGGCATTTAAGGGCCAGTAGATGTTCTCTTGTTTAATTCCGTTCTTTTGCTTCTCTGGCTTGAAAAGACCCAATCCTATATCTTTCTGGAAAATCCTGTTACAGTTTTATTGGGATCTAGTTTAATTTGCTGCTATCAGATAAATATTTCCATATAAAAGGTTTCATATATTAAGTAATTTCATTCAACAGCCTGAATAAACATTATATCCCCTTTTTTGGTGTAATTTCAAGAAGTTTTTAATCTCTTTGCTCTTGAGCAGTTGTTACCAGTAATGCAGACTCCTATCTCTATTCCAAGCTTTATGTTATTTTTAAAAATTTGTTAATGTTGTCAGTTATGGTGTATTTTAACAACCTTAAGAGTGGTGTAATGGTTTGAGCTTTGGACTGTAACTCTGGAGACCAGGTTTTGAATCCCTGCTCAGCCATGGAAACCCCCAGGTGACTTGGGTAAATAACACGCTCTCAGCCTCAGAGGAAGGAAAAGTCCCCCATAAGTTGGACACAACTTGAAGGCATATGACAACAAAGTAAATACCCAATTTCACAGTGGTCTCATAGACGTGGATTTGAGGAAATGGGCTTTTCTGCCTGTTCCATGCTCTGCCTGACCCTTAATGCTCTTTAAAATTCTACACAGAGAGTTGTATGCCTTTCTCAGTAGTGTGTACTTGCACCTGTGTGTGTGTGTGTGTGTGTGTGAGAGAGTGAGTGAAAAGTGGGGCCCACTCCTGGAAGTGTCTCCTGCCCTGTTTTTAGGGTCCCTGTTCCTTTCACAGCACAGTGTATGTCACACAGCAGGAATCTTGTAGCATTTTATGGGTCTGTTATGAGGAGGAGTGGTTGAGAGAAGGCCACATTTCCAGACAGCTAAATTTGAATGTAACCCCCTGTCTGAACTAGACACATGATGGTATCAATGAAGGTCACACTGAAAGTAATGCTTGTCAAGTCATAACTCCTTTAAATACCCAAGACATATGCATTTAAATACATATGCAAAGTCTACTACGTGGTACCATTCAAAATAGTCTCTACCAGTGGTGATGCATTTGTACCACCTCTGAATCCACGTTAGAAAATTTCTTTGGGGCACTCCCTCATCTTCCACTTTGCCTGCATTATTGAAGTGCTGTCCCTGAAGGCTTTCCCTCATCTGACTGAACAAGTGAAACTCTGAGGGCGCCAGATTGGCACTGTAGGATGGATGGGGCAACAGTGATCATCCTATTTGTTCAAGAACCTGTGGTGTTGCCAAAGAAGTGTGGGGCCATGAATTATTGTGGTGTAACTGTTTCTGTGGTGTAGCTGTTTCTGTGGTGTTTCTTGTAGATGGCTTTTCAAAGTTGTAGTGTTTGCTTCTCATTGTCATGTCATGCTCAAGGAAATCAAACTAAATCACTGTTTGTCATGCCAGAAGACATTCACCATAATCTTGAATGCTGAGTGCTGGCTTTTGAGTTTCTTTGGTCTTTGTTCACTGGACTCATTCTTAGTCTCTGGGTCATATGGGTATGCCCAGGTCTCATCACCAGTGCAAACACTTCTGAAAAACATGACCTCATGGGCTTCGAATACTGCCAGCAGTTCTTAACACACATGCAATCTTTTTTCTTTCAAATCAGTTGTTAACTGATGAGGAACCCACTTGGCACACACTTTCCTGCTTCCAGAGTTGTGGAAAATCTGCTCTACAGCACTGTGACCACAGCCAAGTTCCTTAAAGAATATAGAATCACAGAATCATTGAGTTGGAAGAGACCACAGGGGCCATCCAGTCCAACCCCCTGCTACTTAGGAACATACATCAAAGTACTCCCAACAGATGGCCATCCAGCCTCTCCTTAAAAGCTTCCAAACAAGGAGATTCCACCACAGTCCGTGGCAGCATATTCCACTGCTGGATAGCTCTGACCGTCAGGAAGTTCTTCCTGAGGTTCAGGGGAATCTTCTTTCCTGCAGCTTGAATCCATTGCTCCTGGTCGTAGTTTCTGGAGTAGCGGAAAGCAAGCCCGCTCCCTCAACATGATATCCCTTCAAATATTTAAACATGGCTATCATGTCCCCTCTTAACCTTCTCTTCTGCAGGCTAAACATACCTAGCTCCCTAAGCCATTCCTCATAGGGCATGGCTTCCGGACCCTTTACCATTTTGGTCACCCTCCTCTGGGCATGCTCCAGGTTGTCAATATCTTTCTTGAATTGAGGTGCCCAGAACTGGACACAGTATTTCAAATGAGCTCTAACCAAAGCAGAATAGAGTGGTACCATTACCTCCTTGATCTAGACACCATACAATATCTCGGACAATTATACACTGGTCTATGCAAGTTGTCTCTGTCACCCTTATTTGGTTTTCATTGATGATTACTGTTGATGGTCTTCCACTATGTAGTTTGTCTTCAACACTGGTTTCTCCTTGTTTTGAATTTTTTCACCCATCTTCACACATTACTCTCATCAGTTACACATTTCTGAGCCTTCCTGTAGATGTTGGCAGCAGTACATCCTTCTTTGGTCAAGAACTCAATAACTACTCTTTGTTTCTGCTTCTTATCCATGATTATATAGCACCAAGAGATATAGAAATTATATCAGACATGCAGTAAGAATTTATCTGGTTGTGTAATAGCATCACGTTTGGATTAATAATTTCAGAGAAAATGGCACATGGACATTATTTTCAGTATATTTTAAAAACAATTACAACAGGAAAATTAAAAATTTAAACCCACTGATTGTTGTTCAGTGCTTTTTAGTTTTTGTGCTACAGATTGTTTTCACTATATTGTTTTCACATACAGCATAAGCCACTTTGGGTCCTGTATAGGGGAAAGACAAGATGTTGAATAAATAAATAACTTTATACCTAACAGAATTAAAATATAAATGATACTCAGAGTGCACTTTCACTTTAACATGGATATTATAATAATGATATTTTGAAAAGTAAAGAGAAAAATATATAGATTAAGATGCTTTCTAGATAGATTTTTAAATACTTTAAAATGGAATGTGTCATCAACTCACCCTCCCTGTCAAACAGAAATCAAGGAACAATCTCCAGAGGAGGAAGCCCAAGCTGAAGTGGATGGTGACAAGAAGCTAACACAAACTCATCAGAGCACAGCATCTGAGGAATCTGCAAGCCCTATTGCCTCTGCTGGTGTTGAAGCAAAAACCAGGTTAGAAAGAGAAATGTGGGGTTACTGTTATGAGAAGGATTGGGACCTAAACAAAAAATGCAGAAGATGGTGGATTCTGATCTTGATGCTGCTTTGTATTTTAAACTTTTTTGTAAGTATACAGGAAAGGACTAGGAATGGAAAGACGTGCTCCAAGAAAGATACCAGTCTTGTAAGATACTTAGAAGACCTGAATATTTTTGGAGACTTGTGTGTAGATTCAGCACAACAGAATTTTTAGAACTGATAATTGTTTACTTTAAGAACTTAGTAACTGCCTTATATCAGCCAAGATTATTTCTTCACCTGGCGCAGTGTTTATTGCTTTTACTGGCAGTGGGATTCATTGAATCCTGGTGCTTTTTCCTATCACCTGCTCCTTGATAGTTTTAACTAGAATTGCCCTGAAATGCGTGGAAAGCTTACAATCTGTTCCTAAGTTATGGCCTCTATATCAAAATACATACGCTTTTCTTTAGTGATTTGTGCTAATAGATTCTTCTGGTACTGTCATTCTCAAATCACTTCTATATGCAAATGGAATTTTCTGTAATAAGTTTGCCAGTTTAGTTTCACAGTTCTTATTTTGAGTAATCTTGTCCTTGCTCCCTTTTGTTACAGGCCTAAGCCTGCTTTATTTGCTCAGGTATAAATAAATCCTGCATAATTAAAAAAAAACCCACACAATCTATTTGCTACGTATCAGATTACCATGTAAAATTTAAACACTACACTTCAGTCGAAAGTATGCTACTAATGAGCATATACTTCATGCCTCTCAATTGAAATCCAGCAGTCTAGCAGTCAATTCAGGGCTTGCCATTACAATCCAACTTTTGGTAAAGGACCCCCCCCCCAAAAAAAGAACTGATGATGTTTAATATTTTTAAATAGAATAACTTAATTTGGACTTTAAACAGCCTTTGTATCTGGGCTAGTCTCTCTACTTTTAAAACTGCTTACATTTATCTTTGTTTATGTTAGCAATAAAAACCACTTATGATGGAAACTGTGGTTTGCCACAGTTTTATGCTCTCTCGAGTATTTTGTCCACTCAGAGAAAATAGCATTTTTGAATGTGGTTGGACATTTAGACATTTTCCCTCTGTATCTCCCTCTAATGTTACCTGAGAACAAAAAGAACAGTTGACATATTTTACGTTGTGGTGGTGTGATTAGGCAGAATTGGTTATGTTTTGTGGTCTTTCAACTCTCTTTTTATTAAAAGAAATTTGTATTTCCTGAGTCCAGTGTTTGCTTTTATCAAATTTGATTACAGTACTGGATACGCTATAAAAAACCGAACACTTTACATAAAAATGTACAAGTTATTTAAAACATCCGTTGTTTAATCCTCCTAAAGCATAAGCTGTCAAAGCCTGCTACACAAATTACAAAAGTTTATTCAAGAGTAATTTGGTCACTGGAATTGTGGGTTTTAGTTAAAGTAGAATTAAATTTAATCCATTTATCAGTGCCTAAAGCAGTAAAGAATAATTAAATGTAATAATAGCCCAATTGTTTTCATTACAGCAAAACAGAAAGTGATGAAAAGGTGACATAGCTTGTTGGCCCATTTTAAAAATTATTCTGTTCTAAAAACTTGATCCTGATAGTGAGAAATCTCTTGTTTTCCACTAACTTTAGTGCTTGTGGAAGTATAATTACTTAAAGTTCTGTGCATTGGTGAACAAGACTCCAGAAGGTGAAAACGAAGAGTGAACAAAGTCCTTTTAAAGTATTTTAAATATATCAATTGATAAAATAAGTCTAGCCTTTCTGACTTGCATTAGATCGAGTATATTTAATATTGAATGTTTTATTAAATACTCATCAAAACTATGCACAAAGGAGCTATTTGGATTTTCTGTCTTGCACATCAAAACGTCTTTGTTTTCAAGTAGTAATCTACAAGGTATGGAACAGTTCAGAAAATCTGAAGAATATTTCTTTTTTGTAGTTTTTCAGAAAGACACAGAATTGTAGTTGAGTTCAATTTAAAACTAAAGCCATTTTTTATATGTTTAATATTATGTTGGATGGAGAAATTCCTTTTGATAACCTTATTGCTTATGCTGTTTTTACCTAGCTTCTGACATTTTCCTTCTCTCCCACCTTTCTGACTCTTTAGCAGTGAACAGCTCTGCGCCTTTTGTTACTGTGGGGAGCGAAGTTCATTAGGACAAGGAGAACTTAAACGATACAGTCCAACACCAGGGTTTATTGCTCCATGGAACATCCAGCCTTTACATAAGAGTGAAACTGGGGACAGCCATGATGGCATTTGTGAAAGTACTCCAAGGCAGAACTCAGTCCTGCACAAATCAAAAGGACAGAAGAAGTAAGCCTTTCTAACTTTTAAAATGTTCCAGTTTTTTGGCTAGTTTTAAATTAATGTACGTTGAAGAAAATTTGGGGGTGGGTGGAATTCAATGGTTTTGTACATGTTCTTAGTGGAAAAAATATGTAAATTTTAGAGTATCGTGTACTTAAAATCATTGGGGTTTTTTTTGACTAAGCAGGATTTAAAAATGCAAACTGTAGGAATGTGACTGTTCCTGATCAGAATCGACACCATGAGGTGACTGAGAGATTGTAACACTTCACTTTTAGAAGAATAGAGCGCAAATATAATACAAATATCAACTAGTAGCTTTCTCAGTTCTTTACTTTTGTTCGCCCAGAAGAACATATTTTGTAAAAAGTACCTTGCAATGTAGTGATTACAGTGTTCTTTATAGTAATCTGCTCTTGTAGCTACCCATACTGGTTTATTAGATTTTGCTCACAGTCACATATGCATCAGTGGAGTATTTTCTGGTAGGTGTTTTTGAGAAATTGAGTGATTGCCTATTCCGTATTGAAAAATGTGTTTATAAATGTTAAAATATTGCAGTACTGGGAAGAAAGGAGTTATTTTGTTTGTTTGTCAGTGTGCAAAGCACTATATTGTTAAACTACAGTTGAGACTTCCAGTGTGGTTCATTTTTACCCTGTGCAGACTGCTCCTTAAGTGGCTACTTTGCTACTCCTTGGATTCTGTTGGCCTGGCTGATTAGTGGAGTCTTGTGTAGCCTATGGGAAAGTGCAGAATTAATTTAGCTTGGAACAGCTAACCAACTCTGTCCCTTGAGGATGGTGATGTAATCATGCCCAAGTGCCATGCTGGCTGGCATCCAAATTTAGGTACTAAAGCGATTGTTGTGTTGGACTTTTCTGATTGGTGGCTCATCCTGGACTACTGCCAGGAGAATGAAGCAGTAAAGAGGAAATGAAACAATAACAAAGAACAACAGCCTTTTCATGGCATTTAAGGTGGATCATTTTAAGGAGAATCTGGATAACTGGAAGATGTAATTACACTCAAAATTCAGTAGATATTTTTCATTTGTGTAGCTCTAGTTTCTTTTACTTTCTCCTGTTTTCTGTCAGTTTTATTGTAAGCAAGAGTGCGCATGGCATTTCTTCTGTACAAGTTTATTACTAAATTAATGGCACTTATGCATGCTAGCCTGACCTGAGTGAGACAGTAGTGCATGTTCTAAATAGCTCAAAGTATCTCAGGATGAAATTTCAATTAAAATAGAATATAATTAAAGAAAATGGTAAGTAAATCTGTATTACTGTTTTCATTTCCTTCTCTTTGTGCTACAATACATGTTCCAGTTTTGTTTTTATGTACCTATAATTGGAATTTGTACAAATATTTTATATAGCACAAAAATGCATCTATGTAATGTGTGCATTTAAATGTGTTCCCATAAAATCAGTATGTATTTTGCAAAAACAAAAGGCAAACTATAAAGTTGGTTAGTATTTATTTTATTTTTCAATAAGGCTTATTAAACCATGAATTAGAAACCACACACTACATATTAGCAGTCTTAGGAAATGCAGAACACAACTAAATAGTCAGAGACAATTAAAAAAAAAATCTTGCAGACCAAATAGTTTTGAAAGAATCAGTTTTTGCATGGAAAGTTTTTTCTAAACTTCTCTGCTTAAGCTGGCCAGCAGAGCTCCAAGATCTCATAACTTTTCTGATTCTCTCTTCCCTCCCCCCACTATTTTATTTCTTTAATGTCTCTATACTGACTTGCAATCCTATCCCTTTTCAAATTGCATTCTGACTTGGATAATGGGAAATATTTGCTCAAAATGCATTGATAGTTCATATTTGTTTGCTAACAAGATCGAATATATTTCAGAAACTGGAGTTACCTTAGAATAATCCATTGCTGGATTTATTACTTGGTACCAATGAGCAATTAATAGTATGAAACAATAGCACATAATGAAGAAACAAGTTAATCTAGGGTTAGCATGAAACTGTCTTAATAACTTTAGTAATAGGCTGGGAAATGTAAAACATCAATCCTTGTATGTTTTCCAACTATCTTGAAATAGTCTATAATTAAGGTATAAATCTATATCATGCTAATTGTAGTTACCTACCTGAATCTTCTTTTCTATGCAGAGAAAAGTCTCATCAGAGTGTAACATCTTGTACAAGTATAAGCACTCAAACTACTCCTGATGATCAGGTAGTCAAGCTCTGGGATGAACTCAGAATGGTTGGCTTACCAGATGACATTGATGTCCAAGCCTTATTTGAGCCTACAGGTAGTGTACTGCTTTCAGTTTTTTTTAACTATACAACATGCAGTTTCATTAAGTAATAAATTTATCTAAGTATTTAGTAGTAAACTATTTTGTAATGTAACTATATGCCCCAGACCATTCTACAATTACCTTAAAATGGCCACTGGTCTTCCTAGCCCAAATGACTATGACTCCGTAAACTGTCAAGAAGTGGGAATTTCACAGTCTTAATTGCCTGAGATATCTACTACCTGCTTTGGGTGGAGATGCTAGGAATACATGCATTTATTTATTTTATTTATAACTGCCCTTCTCCCAGCTTAAGATTCAAGGCAGTGTACAGGAATAGAACCTGCATGGTTCCTAAGATACTTTTGCCCTGTGGCACAAAAGTTAAGTAAATATAAATGAATAACAAAAATGTTGTCCATTTGTTTTTCACTCAGTGCTTTTTGGTGTTCATTTTTGATACAGCTGTTTGACTTGTGGCTAATTTATTCTTATTATTTTTTGAGTATCACACAGAAAAACTGCTTTTTGGTTGGAGGCAAAAGTTTAGACATGGATTGTCGATAGCTCTAGAAAGGGTATGATAGTTTTTCATGTCAAAAAATATAGAAAAATATAAAACAAATTTATTTAAAGATGTGAAATGTAAAATACAGTCGGCCCTTCATAGCTTTGACTTTTCAAGGATTTGATTATTTGCAAGTTTCTTCACCTGCTGCTACTCCCACCTCAAGTGGTTCTTTTCAAGGAGAATCTTCCCTCTCAGCGGCTCCAATCAGGCTGTGCAGCCCTTTAAAAACTTGCCTCTGATCCTCCTCTTCCACCATCAGCTGCTGCCTGGCCATCTAAAGACAGCTGGTAGCCCAATTTATCAGCACCACAAATCCTCTCCTATTGCCCCCACCCACCCACCCAAGGAAAGAGATGAACAAGAAAGGAAGTATAGGACAACCATGCCAATCCCTTTTTCCCTTTCCTTTCCCTGACCTGCTTGGACATAGGGTGCCCAGTCTCTCCATAATGCCTTGGCCTCCCTTCCCACACACACACACCACACACACACACACACACACACACATTTTAGTATTTGCAATTTTTCCACTTTTGTGAGTGTCTTGTGCCCTTCACCCTAGTGAATGTGGATTATGGTTTCCTTTTATAGTACTTAATAATATGTTCATTTTGAATGTTAAAACAACAACAGCAAAAGATCTCTACATTGGTCAGCTCTACTGCCACAGAGAGAGCTTTGCCTTTTCTTTCAGAGGCCCTCAGAAATATAGATATAATACAAAACTGTTTCCTTGAAGTTTCCTTGCAGATTTTGAAATTATAATATAATATAAAATGTTGGTGCCCCCTAAATACACATCCCTCCTAATATTGAGTTGTTTTTTAAATGCAGGTAAGTGTACACAATTTGGACTGCATGACTACTCTGTCTTTATAGAATAAGAAATTGGCTGGATCAGGAGTTCCTTTATATTGGGGACCCAGTTATCAATACCATTACATTTTGGGTTCCCAGATAATAGTTACCACTACATTTTGAGAACTCAAATATGGGGAATTATATGTGCTGTTAAGTTGCCTGTCAACTTATGGCAACCCCATGAATTTCATAGGATTTTCCTAGGCAATAAATACTAAGTGATAGTTTTGCAAGTTCCTTCCACTGAAATATAGCCTACAGCACCCAGTATTCGGTGGCAGTTTCCCATTCATATATTAACTATGGCTGTCGTTGCTTGGCTTCCAAAATCAGATAGGATTTGGTGCTCTTTGTGTATTTAGGCCTCCAGATAGATACTTAACTAATTTACACTTCATTTAGTTAGGCATCAGGCTACCAGACACCTTATAATCTGTTGACACTCTAGCGTCTGGTCTACAGGATTAGTTTTTGATGTGCAGAATCTTGGTCAGTGACTCCCCACCTCCATTAATGGGTTGAAACTGATCTAGGATCGGAATAGGAGTGAGAAAATAAGTTCTATAATGTGTGCTTTAATATGTCAAAATTAATAATTTTAAGTCTTTTCCAACTCACGTGTATGAAAATTGGTATACCAATGACACCTCTCACTTTTGATCTCTAACTGGTCATTAGTACTTTTCTTCATCTTTGTTGATGATAACAAGAACTTGTATTATAAAGAGATGATTGTTTTTATGTTTGTGGCAGTGAAAATCCAGATATCCAGGGACAGAAAGAACTCTAGAACTTGCAATGGATTTACAGTATCAACAGTTGTGATGTGTTGCACAACTGGGAAACTAAAAAGGTTCATCCAAAGTAGTGTTTCACAACATTAGGCCCCAATATTATTATATTCACAACATTAAGCCCCAATATTATGCTGTGCTGGCATAGGTAACAGTCACTAATGATGTGAATTATAATCCATTACCAACAAGTGATCCAAGCTTGCAAGAGGGTGATGTAGAGAAGACAATAATTTCAGTGTAAATATGCCTGAAACTGGGCTGAATGCTGTTGAATGAGGGCAATGGGATTAACGCCTTGCATTGTCCTATACCCCCTGCATATAAATTTAAATGGATTATTTTGTCATATTACACCATTCTGTATTACTTGTATAGCGTTGTGCTACTGTTTGACCTTTTTTTTAAAAAAAATATAGTCTTCAGTTGTTTAACATAAATCCCTTTATTTCTCTCTCCAGTGACATCTGTTGGTTGAGTGAACATGATTTTATTTTTAGCATGCCTCTACTTTTTAGGTACACAGCCTTCCAGAGCTGTTTATAAAATGGTGATAGGGAAAAGGATAAACAGACACAGAATGTAATAATTTTTAAGAACAGAATGAGATTGCAGTAAAATAAAATGTAACCCACCTTTTAGTTAAAGCACCAAGTATTTCTGGGATGTATAAGATACATTGAAAAATTCAGTATCAGCATAATGGAGTTTTGCCTTCTTGGAAAAAGAGTCTTTTATTTCTCTACCTTGGTGCAAGTGATTATTGATCTGTTGCTGCAAACAGAATCAGTGATTAGGTGTTCTTATAAAGAAGGACAAGAGCACGTCTTTTATTCGTGTAAAGATTCATAGAATCATAGAGCTGGAAAAAACCACAAGGACCATCAAATGTAACCTCCTTGCTGTGCAGGAACACACCATCAAAGCATTCCCGACAGATGGCCATCCAACTCTGTTTAAAAACCTCTAAAGAAAGAAACTCAACCACACTGTAGGGCAACATATTCCACTATTGAGCTGCTCTTACCATCAGGAAGGTGTTCCTAATGTTTAGATGGAATTGCTAAACTGTCTGTTTACGCCAGCCTGTCTTATTTACCTTGTGTTTGTATTCATTCTTTGAAGCAATAAAATGTCTTTGGTAAAAGCTGTAGAACTAATCCATTCATTTGCTGATCATCTTACCTTAGGTCACTGCTGGGCTCATCACCGCTGTGCAGAATGGTCACTGGGAGTCTGCCAGACTGAAGAGCATCTACCAGTGAACGTGGACAAAGCTGTTGTCTCAGGGAGCACAAAAGTGAGTAATTAAGACCATGTGGCTGTAAAATCATTAATATTGTCTCTCCAGGATAAAATGTGATAAATGCAGAGCACATCATTAACACAGTGATGGTATTTGGAATTTCCTATTTTAAAATGTGTTTTCATTTGTGTGAAATGTGCCTTTCATGTATTTATTTGGGTGCTAAAGCAAATAAAAGAAGAAAAAGGGAATGATGTTTCACTGGCAAATCCTGCAGCATTATCCTATAAAAGAAAGTGTTGAGATAAGACTGTTAGTTGGTAACTGCTTCACCTCTGCTATAGAGGTGGTATTTTCTCTTCCCAATAAATCCAACACTTAACTGAGCATAGCAGAAGATAACCATATAGCCACTTCCCATTATGATTTCTAATTGTAAGACCTCTCAAAAGGGAGGTTTTTTCCTTCCTCAAAGCACTCCCAAGATGTCTTCTACATAATAAAGCATCTTAAAAGAAAAATAAACTGTTTGACATACTTTGGATTTTGATAAGTGTGAGATAACCACACACATTTTATGGGGAAAAGATGAAATCAAATTATTTTAGCTTCATAATGGCACTAGTGGGAGCAGTGACATTTGTTTGGGGATTATATTTTGAGACCCTTCAAAAATATTTCCATACGTTATCATTAGCTATTTACACTATTTACAAGCTATTTTAAATGATCACAGTCGTCTGAGGCAGTGTTAGAACTTTGGTGTGTTCTGGTGTTGCATGGTTGGAAATTTAAAATATGCAAAAATAGATGTTCTTAAAAATATTTGTATATGCAAGGAAAACTTGTTTATGGACTTTGCACTTTAAATTATAATTTATAAAAAATATATAATTTAAATTGGATTTTTAAAATGTAAGTTTGCAAAATTTTCTTAAACAGTTTAGAAAGATTTCATAATGGATACTAATACCAATTATAGAACTGATTATTTTCTACGAATATGTTAACATGAATTTATAGAAATAAACTGATCAGTTCTCTTCTACCAGTAGTGTACGTGAAGCCCATATGTACTCTCTCTTTCCCTCACCCCCCAACGCTCACTTTTGGCCTTGCTTCTTTTCTGAGTGCAAAGATAGAAGAAATCAATAAGTAGGTGAAATAATAAACAAATTGTGGAAATAAATTTAAAATAATATCTTGTATATCTCTGAATATATATTTAGGTTCTACTAAATAATAATGTACTTCTAAAAATGAGGATTCTCACTAGTGATTTAAACTGTGATTTAAGTCACTAAAATTGAGTCCTTCAAGGACAGTATTTAAATCAATTTGATGGAAACCAAATTGGATACAGTTAAAAAAAAAAAACTCTTTACAGTCAAAACTCTTGCCTTCATCTTCTTAACTTGTGTGCTAATTAACTGTACATTAACTGCCTTTCTTCTTTTATGGGTTTGACAATCTTCATTTTAACAAATAAGATGCCCACTTGCTTTCAGTACTCATGGGGATTGCATTAATAATGGTTGTGTAGGACTTCCTAAAAAATGGATCTGTTTCTTCAGGCTTAATCAAACGTGTCTTTTAACTATCTGCTATGTACTTCTCAACAAGATGATAATTTAAAACTTGAGTATGGCTCCCATCTGTTCTTCAAGTCACTGTTGTTCATATTGACCCTTCCTTTAGGATTTTCAGACCTATGTGTCAGTATCCATGTTCTGAAATGATACCAATTTTTATTAAGGCATACAATGTCTTTTTATGATATCTTTCTATGATATGTACCAGAAAGTTGTTTGTTGACTTTTCCTTCCATCTCTGTCTTTCCTTGATACCTTTTACAAGTAGCATGGTTTTGTTAATATCTGTACTGTTGGTTATGGAGATTCATTTTATTTTATTTTGCTCAACTGAATAAGTGGTATGTGCTATCACACAGCAGATCTCTGCTAAAGAACAAAGCAGCTGGAATTTGTGCATAGACATGTGGGGCATTGCCGGAACACATTGAGAGAAGCCTTTTTCAAGTGGTCTGTCAAATGTTTGTAATATATAAAGTTCAATGTGCTTCTGAGCTGAATGCACTTTTTGTGAGGAGTTTTAAATGGTGGTATTCATAAAGCCCTGTATGCATGTGTGTGTGCTCACTGATTTTGTAAGGAGAAAATGGATGGTTCTATCGGTACACCCTGAATTAATGTAGATTTGAATATGTGTACTACATCTTTTGCTAAAATAAAATTTAAGAGAATTTAAGACATTTCACAACAATATAGCCCAGCAGTCCTTTGTCCTCTAGTGGTGCCAGGAGCCCATTTGTTTTTCCCATTTCTCCAACAGTCCCAGGACAAAGGAGCAGATTTCTTTCTGGCAAGTGATAAAGAAGACAAGCTCTCTGCTGTTACTTGTGGTTGTAGGAGAGGCTGGTTTCCCTCTTGTTAGAGTTTTCATCCCAGAAGTTGCATTTGCACTGTCCCCAGTGGCCCTTGGTATTCTAGCTTTTGTTGCTGGCCAGAAGGGTCCTCCCCTCATTTATATAGTACTAAGGAGAAATGTGAGAGAGGGTGTAGAAATGAACAAGTGGACATATATTTCCTGTTCTGTTATTTTTTACTTATGTGTATTATTTGTATCTTTTTGGAACTACTTCATTTAATCGTGCAAGCAAGTCTCTCAAGTATCTTTGATGGTTATACCTGACTCAACCAAAAGAGTGAATTCTGCTTGAAGACTGTTTCTTTCCCCTGGAGTTATTTTCTGTCAACGCAACTTCAGCTTACAAGGACAGACCTCCAAAACCCTGGTTAGAACAATAAACTCAGGGCATGACTTGCTTTATTGAGTCAGTCCATCTGTAGTGTGGTCTTTAGCATTTCCTACCACCTTCAATTTTGTTGAGCATTCATTTATTTATTTATTGAATTTATACTCTACCTTTTCCTGCAATGGAATCCAAGGCAGCTTACAGAAATTTAAAAGTAGATTAAATTAAAATTTTATTAATGACAGCTTTAGAAAATACAATCTTTTTTAAAAAAAGAAAACTGTGATTAAACAGTTGAAATACATTTAAAACATAATTACTAATAAAAGAAAAATATAATTTAGCACATCCCTTCAAACGCATTACTGCTACATAATTTAAAACTCAAAGGCTTGCCTGAGTGAAAAGGTCTTCACTTGCTGGCAGATTACGAGCAGAGAGGGGCCAACCAGACCTCCCATGGAAGGATGTTCCACATCCTGGGAGCAGTGACAGAGAAGGCTCTCTCCTGTATCCTCACCAAATGTGGCTGTGGATGCAGTAAGATCAAGAGAAAGTCCTCCCCTGCAACTCACCTTGGGTTGTATAGAGAGATAAGAGTCGTACAAGTAGTCTGCACCCAAGCCATGTAGAGCTTTAAAGCTCAATAACAGCAGTTTGATTTCTGCCCAGAAATGGACAGGCAGCCCACAAAGTTGTTTCACTCGTGTGTGTGTGTGTATGTGTGTGTGTGTGTCACATGAACCCTATAACTAGTCCCAGAGAACAGCCCAACTGAAACATTTTGAACCTACTGAAGTTTCCAAACAGTTTCCAAAGACAGCCACTGCTGAAATCTTAATATTCATCTGTAACCCTACTTTTTCCCTTTCTTCCTTAACTTTCATCAGTAGTTGTTCCCAGTCTTTGCTATTTTCTGCTAGTAATGTGGAATTATTTTATATGTTAATCCATATTCCTTCCTCCAGTTTTTATACCTCCTTCTGCTGAGTCTAATCCCACTTTCTGTATGATATTTTCTGTAAACAGAACATGATAAGCAGATAGTATGATAAAATAAACCCTCTTTTAACAGCCTTGTTAATTGGAAGCCATTCTGTTTCTTGATACTCTCTTCACAGTGCTCTCTTGTTCAGCGTATGCAAAAGTACAAGGAAATATTGTGGTATTCCTGTTTCTGTTAGGGCAATCCATATTTTTTCATGATCTACACAGTCAAAGTGGTACTATAATTTATAAATGATGGATTAATTTTTTGTGTAATTCTTTGGTGCGTTCCATTAGCCAGTGTAAGTTTGCAGTCTAATCTCTAGTGCTGCTTCCTTTTTCTGAATGCATTTCTTGCTCTATATGTGATCTTGGTTGTGAAATCATGAGCATTACTTTGCTTGCATGGGAGATTAGTGCAGCTACAATCCCTAGTGTCCAGTTTCTTGAGAAGTGAAAGACAGATTGAGTGTTTCCAGTTTGTGTCCATTGTTTTGTTTTTCATATTTGTTGACAGATTTTGGTTGGAATTTAAATGGATTCTATCCCTGTAGCATGAAACAGCTCTGTTTCTATGCTGTCTGTTCTGAGAGGAGTATTTCTAAAACTTTCTAAAACTATGGCTTCTTCACCAAATGGTACTTCTGTGATAATGGGGCTTCCCATTATCTAGGCTTATCAAAGGGAGACACTTCTCTCTTCAGGTAAACCAAGGGTTAATGAGATGTTAGGATTACATCAAGGGTCACAGGGTGAGAGTTGACCAACCAAAAGGAAAGGGTCAGCATCACAGGTCACAAGGTGAGAATTGACCAACCAAAAGGAAAGAGGCGGGCATCTTGGAGATGCTTCCAGATCCTTCCAAGGAGGAAAATAAAACTTCTGACAGGCCATGTGGCCAGAGAGACACAAAGAGAGAGAGAGAGAGAGAAAGAGAGAGGGAGAGCTGGCCCAGTTGAGCTGGCAGGCATGCTGTGTCTCCTGGACCCCCCCTCTCCTCCTTTAGACCATCTACGCCTATAACCTAATTGTGAGTAACTAGAAATAAGTAGTTAGTCGCGTTAGGGATGTTGTTATTTTGGGAATTGGCTGATCTTAAGAATGTATCTGTGCTGTTATATCTGTTTTGTAAATTCTTGTAACTAAGTGTACCTGGGAGAGGGGGTCTCCCAAGTGTGATATTGTTTATTTGCATGCCTTGATTAAAACACTTTTATAAACCTCCGTTTCTCTCCATTTCCACGCTGGGGTTGGCACACGCTACATAGGACCTCTCACTCAGGGGAAGGGGGAGGTGGAAGTTCCTTATGCTTAGAGATTGGGTAGGGTCCCTCCTGTCCTGTCCAAATGATTCTTAATTCAGGGGGGTGGTGGCAGCATACCTGATAGAGCTGGGAGATTGCCAGTTGTTCCATGCGTGGAAGTCGGCTTTAGAAGGCTGGCAAGAACCCTAGTAAAAGCACTGGGAGGGAATTTCCAGTCTTCCAAGGCTGGAAGTCAACTTAAGACTGGAAATAAACCTACAGTGTCACAACTTCCCTGTAGGATTCTGTCATACTTTCATCTGTATTGTATAGTCCTTCAGTGTATTGCTTTCATCATCCTTTTATTTTGTTCTGAGCATATAATAATTGTGGGGCATCTCTATTCTTGGCTTAAATTTCCTTTGTTTCTCAGATCTTGTGGATGAGGTGGCTGCTGCTCCTCTGTTCTTTTATTCCATATCTTTGCACTGATGATTGTAATGTTTTTCTTTGTCCCAGTGCACAAATCACTGAACAGTTGCATTCACGGTTCTGACCTAATTTCTGTCACCTTTTACTTCTGCTTCTTGTTTATCCTTTAATCTTTTAAGCAGTTTCATCAGTCATCCAATGAGGCTTTTCTTTCTTTTTGACTATAGATAAAGTCTCTTTCATGTTTCCCTTATCGTGTCCTTATCCCTTTTGGCTCCCTGCCAGTAAAGCTTAATAATGCAAATCTGTTTCTTTATCTGTACATTCTACAGAGGTATTCTTTAGTTTGCATTTTTGCTCCAGGACTGATTCAATGTTCTTCTTTAGCTCTACTCTGCATTTTGGTATTAGCAGTTCATGATCTGTGCCACAGTTTGCTTCTGGTCTTGTCTTTGCAAAGGTAATGAGCTTCTGTATCTTCTGCTTCCAGTTATGTAGTCTATTTCATTTTTATGTTGGCCATCTGGTGATCATCATATATACAGTTGTCTGGTTACCTGAAGAATGTGTTTGCAGTGACCAATAATTGGCCTTATATCGGCCTTCATCCCAGCCCAAATTCTGCAGTATGTAATTCTGCTCTGTTTCTTACTTTTGCATTCCAGTCACCACAGAATCTTTTGATTGCTTTCTCTTCTGCCCCTGTAACTGGAAGATTTACTTGAGTTTTGTTCATATTGATAGGTTTACATGAAGTCTTATTGAAACTAACTGGTCAAAGTTAGCATCATTATCCCCTGACTTCTTTTGCTACATCTTGCTTCAATATTAACATAATTTTATTTCTTCTTAGATTGTCATTTCCAAGCTAAAATACCATACAGTGTACCCTCCTTAGCTATGGTTTCTGGACTTGTGAGTCTGAGTATTCACAATCTCATCTTGTTTTATACCTAAAATGGTGGTGATGCGTGTGTGCATTACCACCAGTGAATATATCTAAGAACCTAAGCATGCATGATTTTCACAGTTTGCAGGAGTTCCTAGAATGGAACCCCCACATATAAAGAGAGTGTGCTGTGTAATAATCTGACCAGAACTGTCTTTGCTCTCACTTAGTACTGCTATGTTTGTACCCTCCATTTTGTCTTTTAAAATTTCTAGCTTCCTCTGATTCATGATTCTCACTGCCACTGCCTCCTCCTCCTCCTGTGCAGCTTCTCTTTCACATATCAGAAACCAAATGTCTTTTCAACTTGAGTCCGGTTGCATCACCAGATACAGCATTATTCATGCTTCTTGTTTTCTCTTCCCCGAAAGTGGATGTAATGTCTTCTGACCTGGAGATCTCCTTTTTAGCACAGTTTCTTGCTTCATTTTGGTTCCTTTTTTCTGCTTTCATTCCTTACTGAAAGTTTAATAGGTTTTTATCGTTTTTCTCCTCTACCCCAAGACAAAGTGAGAATATGAGAACAATTTTGGATCAGGCCAGAAGCCTGTCTAAGTGCAGCAGTGTCTCATCTAATTGGCTAGCTGGATCCTGTGGGAAAACCATAAATAGAACATAAGCACAATGGCACCTTTCTGTTTGTATTCCTGAGCAACTGAAATCTGGAGGCGCATTGTCTCTGATGTTGTTGTGTTGTCAGTTCCCATCAGATTGGCTGCAACTTATGGCAACCCTATGAATGAGAAACCTCAAAGACACCATGTCATAATAGCCAAAGATGTCGAAGACACTCTGGCCCTTTCCGCACGTGGAGGGGGAAATGGGGGAAAACGCGCTGAAATGGAGCTTACCGGCAGCCGGGTAAGTCCGTCGCCATGCGGAGCAGCGCGATCTCGCTGTTCCGCAGTGCCTGGTGTCCAAAATGGTGGCTCCAGCGTCCAAAATGGCGGCTTTCAGTTGGTGGAGGCTCTCCACCAACAGGAGAAGCTCGCCAGCCAGAAGCCCACCCCCGGCCAATCTGCAGGCACACACTGGTGTGCGCCTGCAAATCTGCACCAGAGCGCGGGAACGGAGTGGCACGCTCTATGCTTTTGAAAAACCTGTAAAAACAGGTTTTTAAAAAGCACACTGCGCGGCCACTTCGGGTCGCTCCAGAGCGGACTGAGGTGCGGAACTGCGAAAAGTAGTCCGACCCAGTCTGCTCCCATGGTGTGGACGACCTCTGTCAGATGTCGCACCACACCGTACTACTTACCCCGTGCGGAAAGGGCCACTCTGTCAAAATAGCCTTGTAATACTTACTAAAATATCATTTTGTTTAATCTTCTGGGTATTTTATCCTTTTGTGGCAGCTTACATGTGGAATAATAAAATGCAAAAACAACTCTGTTAAAGTAAAGGTGATGGTAACTGTGTTCAGAGAATCTCTTTTGGATGTTAAAACAGCTTTCAGAATCTCTGAAGTTCTGCCAATCTGGAAATCTTTGTACAGTAGAAAAGTCAGTATTGATTTTGTTGTTGATCTTTATGATTGCTGAGACACTAATCATACCAAGGTTTTCTCTTGAGGAAGATTGGCAATATTTGATGTTTCAGCTTTTGTCTTCATTATGGAAACCTAATGAGGCAAGAAGATTCACGTCAAAGATTAGATTAATAAATGAAGAAAAACAGCTGAAAAATTGAAAGCTATAATTTGGACAAAAAACTAACTGCAAGAAGCTTTTGTCTGTGCAAAATGCAAGAAAAAGGCAGATTAAATTGGTTAGGGGAGAACTGGGGGAACATAGCACTTCAAAAAAGGGGTGGGAATCATATGTCTTTGCAGATGATGTTGGACTACAAGTCTTCTCAGCTGTAAGCAGCACAGCCAAAGTTGAGAAATGCTACTGCTTGCAGTCTAGCAACATCTAGAGGGTTGTAGAAGAAAACATGGGGCACATTGCTGACTTAGATGGACCAAAAGTTGATCCAACGTAAGGCTACTTCCCATGTTCCTCATATACACGCTGTGTTTTATCTAAGTCCTTTATACTCCTTCACCACTTTCATAGTTGCATTCTCTAAAAAGTAATTTTCCTGTTGCCTTACCCACTCAGATTGGTTGTCTAGCAATCATCTCTAAGTTCCAGTGATGTCATTATTTCTGTAATAGTCTATGACAATGCAAAGAGATTCAGACAAATCACGTATCTATATCAACTATATAGATGCATGGTCATTCAGAGTCTGTTTAGAGTCTGTTTCTGGAGCCCAGTGGTGCTGTGACAGAGGAATGAACAGTCCTCTTGAGTGACAGTAGTAATTGTTGCCCAGTCCACGAAATGAAGAGACCACACCACAGGGCTTGGGTTAAACATGAGCAATTTTATTAAACTATTGCTATTGGTCGCACTGTGAATGTGTGGTCCTGTCAAAGGCCACTGTGTGGCGTAAATGTGTGTGGGGGAACAGATTCCTTTCAATAGATGTTCTGATGTACCAGAGGGAATCAGATTCAGTGCTCTAGTTAACATATGAATTGAAGCATACTGTCTCACTTTAAAAGGAAGAATTGCTGAGCATATAACATATAGTATATATATTTTTATTGGCATTGAATAGTTCCATATTTTTCCCCCAGTGGTTTCCCTGAGTGATAGGCAATGCTTTTCTTGCTAATCAAAATTATTGGCCAACCCATAGTTTTCTGCTTCAGGAAAGTTTGCAATAACTAAAGACACTGCTGCTTTCAGTTTAATGTTAAAAAGTTAATGAATAGTGTGATGTGTTTTCCCCCAAAATGAGTCTGTTAAATGACTTCTGAAGCTGAGGAGGTCCTTCATTGCTATGCTTCTCACCACTTGATGTCAAGAATTCAGCAGATGGCCTGTTCTTCAGAAATACCTGGTGAAACTTTATATACATACCATAAATGAGGCTTAGTTAGTAAGAAAAATAGCACTTTGTCATATTTAATTTGATCTTTAAAAAGTATGTGATGATAAATAAGGGTTACAATCCTTGATTTACTTTGGGATAGTTCTGTTGAGAATGCAGATGACTGCTTGCCATATACTCAGCCCTGTAACAATGGGAACTCAGCATAGATGCTAAGGGCCTAATCCAAAAAGCATGTGCATATTACTTTTTCTGAAGTGTGCTTGAATTGATTTGAGTAACACATGCAACCAACTGCCCAGAGTCTACCTCTGTGTGTTTGAAAAATGTGAAATGAAAATCAAAATATAAAATGAAACCTAAATTAGTTTTGGGGTCAAATGATCTTTTAACTTACTTATTTGAGTGAGTTATTCCAGTATTGATAATTTTGATAGGCTTGAACACTGAAGTACCATTGGAGATTGCCTTTGAATGCCTTGCCATTGTAGTCTGTTTAATATTTCAGTTACTCTACATTGAACTAATATATTTGCTTGCTGGTTTTATAGTTGCTACCAGCATGGGCTTGTTCATTCCAAGATCTGTTGGCACTATCCATCAAGAAGAAAAATAGCTTTATTTCTTTCCAGCCCTTCTTTTTAATTCCCTGAAGTGCTGCTCCTCATTTTCTAGTATGATGCCAACAGAATGTCCTGTAGGAAATACTCTGTGTGAATGTACTCTTGGCAATGAAGCAGGAAAGCAGAGGCAGGCCTATCACAGTTTTCACTTCTTTTTCTTAACTTCAGTGCTGTAATGCTGTGGAAAAGGGCCCTGTCTTGAACTCTGTATTTTGTATGTCAAAGTACTAGAATATAAGAAGAGAGGTTGTTGCTATAAAGGAATTTCAAAGAGAGTTTGATGCTGTATAAAATCAGAATTACAACAGATGCTTGAAAGCCTAATGCTTTGCAAAAAGACAGAGTGGACAAAGGCATCCTGAAAGAAGCTGACACAGAAGTGCAAAAATACTAATAGAAAAGCTTGAAAAGCCATCCGAGACGCATACAAGGACCTATGTTTCTGGTGGGATTTCCACAGTAAGCTTCATTTATATGCCAGCACTTAGAAAAGCTGTTTTCTGAAAGCCCTGAATTAACATATTATCATGGGTTTGAAGAGGGTTTTTCCATCCTGTTTTGATTAATCTGAATGGGAAACAAACACTTACAGTGTAGTGATAAATAAAATTCTAACAACTCCTCACACATTTCTATTAAAATTTTTAGAGGTAATAATCCTGGAGTTAGTGTCTGAGATGTTTCTGTCACAGAAAACCACTCATTTCAAAACTTTTTTGTTCTTTGCTCTTTTTCAGCACAAGTGTTGTAAGTATCTAAACAATTCTGAGGCCAGGCTGTGCTCTGGTATGGTGCTTACTGTTTAGGTTGATGTTGAATTTTGCACGTAACTTGGTTTGGAGTGCTTGGTTATGAGAACTTAAAAAAACTTATTGTGGATCAGACAATCTAGTGTTTTGTTCACAAAGTGGCCAATGAGTTACCTATAGAAATTCCACAAGGATGACATGAGGGCAGTATCAGTGCTTTTGAACTTGTATATAAGTGAGCTTGAATTAGGGGGTACGTACGAGGTGACTCAGTTTGCTGGTGACACCAAATTATTTACAGTAGATGAACAAAAGGAGATTGAAAGTAGCTCCTAAGTGTTCTCTCCACTGGGGTAAAAGACATTAGTCTATCACAATCCCCATTCCCCTTCTACGGATTCTGCCCCCCTCCGTGCTTCACGCCCACATATATCTTACTGAACTTTCAGACATGTGTCTGCATGTTGGCTTAGGAGCTTTCAGTGACATCCAGTGCAAACCTGCATGTGGAAAACAGACCTTTGGAATTTTGATTTTTACTTGATAGTTGTACCATTTAGTATAGGCTTATGTGCACTTAAAAGTTATTCTGTTTGATTACAACCACTATCATCTGGGAAAAACAGTTACAAGATCAGAGTAGTACTATTATTGTTAATACTGTATTTCATCCGTTGATTATAGTTGGAGATGTATTTTAATGTTTTAAGCATAATTATTTTCAGTGGATTCTGCATTTGTTATGTCAAGATTGTGCCCTAGGCACTTTGACAATGTTTGTTCCATGTCAGATCTAGACTGTTATGATGGATAAATCCCCTAGAAAAGGTCGAACCTGGCAGCAGTGTTCACTCAGCTGAAAAAACAAAAGGTCAAAGTACTTGAGAGGCAGGTAAAGTCGAGCTGAAAGCCTGGCACTGCATACCAGTGTAAAGGGTTCATAATCACATTCTCTTAATTTTATTTGGGCCAGTTACATGCGTTAACATTGGCAGTTCATTTATTTTGTCTACTGCAAAAATGTCAGCCTTATTAAGCACTATGTGGTAATTCTATCCACTTCATTTCACTATTTTAATTGGACAAAATCAAGGTTGTAGTATTGCTTCCTCCTTTCATCGTGGGTCCTAGCATTAAACTGCTGACCACTGCTGAAGTGTGATGTAATATGTCTAAAATAATTAAGCAGCATAGTTTTAGAAAACAGGAGCAAATTGTTTTGTTTTGTTCACATCAGTGTTGTCTTGGAAATAACTGGATTTGTTTTATCTTGCTTATGAAGAGTCATGATAACCACTGTTTTTAAAAAACTTTAAAACCTTTATTTTTTTTAAAAAAATAGACATTGGATCAACTTGATTCCACTGCCCAAAGCTCAGCAATGACTGATGTTAAAAAACTCAAGTGAATTAATCCAAGACATGCAGATTTCTAGAGGAAGAGAATTGCTTAATAGTGAAACAGTCTATGCTTCTCTCCATGCTTCTTTAATTTGGCCTTGGAGATATGATTGTGATGGTTTCTCAAAATGGAAAAGCAGGTAGAACTTTAAATGTAGGGGTGGGACAAATCCAGAATTTCCCAAATCCAGAATTTCCCAAATCCAAATCTGGATCCAAATCTCTGGAAGGTTCTGTGAATCCAGAAATCTCACGAATCTTGAATCTTTTGAATCCTTTTTTTAAAAAAGGTTTAAAAAGCAAGGAAAAGGAAGCACTTCTACTGAAAAGTGTTCTGAAGCACAATTTGACATCTTTGTTTAATGAAAAGCAAATTAAATAATACTTTTCACTTTCAGGAAAACATACCCATATACTTCTTATTAAGAATTACATGTAATTTGGAAGTAGCTCCAGATGTTGGAGGATGCTCGAGATGGTGCCATCTCCTGGATTGACTATTCCAAAACAAAAAAAAGACAAGGATAATCTTGGGCAAGACAGATTCCCTCAGCCTTAGCAAAAGCCTAGGCAAGGGCAAACCTTCTTCTGAAGAAATCTGACCAAGATAATTGTCAAAGTTTTGCCCCAGATTGAAAATGACATTAAGGCTCTTTCTACACAGGCAGGAAAATGTGGATTATTAATCCCACATTTTCCTGGCTATGTAAACAGGGCTACATACTACAGTACAGAGATAATCGAGGTCAAAACTGGATTTTCTTTGCATAGCTCCTTATGGCATCCTGGGGTTTTTAGTTTGATGATGCACCAGCACAGTTTGGCAGAGAAGGCTGTGACACCTTGTAAAACTACAAACCCCAGAATTATGTATGAAAGAGCTTTGCAAGGGAGCTACACAAAGGGATCTTTCAGTTGTCCTTGAAATCTCAAGAAGACTGTACCTTCCAGTCAAGTTTAGAGTCCTGCAGAAGAAGGCACTTAGTAACAAAAACACCAGCCTCTAGTCCAGTCTCAGTACTCTACCCCAGAGCTTTCCAGTCTTTTCATGTTGGTGACACACCTCGGTGAGGGCAGCAGTGGCAACAAGAAAGGCAGTCCCTCTACCTGATCCTGGGCTGTGGTGGCGCTGGCAGCAGTAGGAGAAGCTTGGGTGGGGGAGGTCTTTCACAGCCTGGAGAGGTGACACACCTACAGACTTCAGGTGATACACTAATGCAGGGCTTTCCAAACGGTGTCTCGTAACACATTAGTGTGTTGCCTGAAGAGTTCGGGTGTGTTGCCTCCCTGGAGCTGAGAAAGAACTCCCATGGTGGGTGACACTTTGTGGGGGGCACCACCAGGGCATCTGGAGCTGAATCCTGAGGCTCCTCGGGGACTTCTCGGCTTCTTCAGCCACCGCCTCCCACACTTCCTGCTAAGAATTTACCTATACTTGAAATGACCACAGCAGTCCCTCCATACCTCGGAGGAGGAGGGAGGTGCCAAAGGGCCTGATCTCTCTCTCCTTTCCACAACTCCAGAGAGGCCCCGATCTGGCTCACTGCTTTCCCTATCCATGCCCATGGGAGAGTCAGAGGAAGATGTGGTGGCGAAATTCAAGCAGCACAAGTTCCCTGTTGAAGGCACTCCCCCGCCTCCAGTGCTGCACCTCAGCTTGACAGCTGCCCTCAAGTAGGAACTGGGCCGATGCCAGGAGATGCTGCGGGGGCTTGCTGGAGCCAGGGCCAAGGAGAAGTTCAAGGTGGTCTACTTGGAGGGCCACTGGAGCGGAGGTGCAAAGGCAGCAGTGGATTAGAGGCCATACCGTCCAGCTCCCTTGCACCCAGGCCGTCACCTCTGCAGCCGAAGGTCTCCAGCCCATCTGATGAAGCACGTGGAGCAAAGTCCTGGGGCTCCCCAGGGGCTTCCTGGTCTCTCCAACCACCACCTCTGCTGCCCTGCTGTTACTGCCTCCCCTCTGGCATCAGGGCCACCCAGAGGGCAGTAGCAACAAGAAAGGCAGTCCCTCTACCTGATCCTGGGCTGCAGCAATGGTGGCAGCAGGAGAGGCTTGGCTGAGGGAGGTCTTTCTCTGCCTGCAGAGGTGACACGCTAACATGTTGCTACGCACTGTTTGGAAAGCGCTGCTCTACCTGATCTTGGACTACAGCGGCAGCGGGAGAGGCTCAGGTGGGGGAGGTCTTTGGGCTTTAGCAGTGGCAGCAGCGGGAGAGGCTCGGGTGGGAGAGGCAACATACCTACAGACTTCAAGCAACACACTCACATGTCACAACACACTGTTTGGAAAGCCCTGCTGTACCCTGATGTCCAGTCTCAAGTCAAAAGAATAGAGAAGAAGAGAATAATTACCTTGCAGAGGGAGGCAGCACAAGCAGGTGCAGGCACGCATCCTGAGAAGGCATAGGCAGGCAGCCCGAGCGAGTGAACTCACAGCCGGAGCAAGCAGGCAAACACACAGCACGAACAAGTGGGGAGCACACAGCACGAATGAGCAGGGGGAGCACATAGCAAAAGCGAGCAGGGGAGCACACAGCACGAGTGAGCGGGGAAGCACGCAGCATGAGTGACCACGGGCAGCCTCTGGTGCACACGGGCGGCTTTATGCCGTGTTTTTCGCATGCCCAGGGGCCTGCCAACCAATCAGGCTTTTGGTGGGCTCCAGAGGTGCCAGTTTTGAAAAGAAACAAACAAACTTGGTTGGTGGATGCGAAAGATTCAGTTCGCCATTGTGGTGCTGGGATTCAGATCCCCGAATCTTGAATCCTGGCCCAGGATTCAAGGATTCGATGATTTGGTTGGCCCATCCCTATTTAAAAGAGTAACAAATTAACTTCAGTATTGAAAGTAACTGTTTGAACTTGCAGATCTTGCTGCACCAAGTGAATGCTAGGGACTCGAAAAAAGATACTGGTGAGCCTTCCTAGAATATCAGAGTTTTTCTTAACAGAATTTGAATGAATGCATGTTATATAACAGTTTGGTTCAGAGGAGAATATATGTGGGGATTACATGTGTTAGTTTTAATAGACCTGTAATTTAGAACCCAAGAAACATTACAGATATATGCGCCCTTTATAGATTGCTCAGTTGGTGGAAATTATAGATGATCAATCTGTATTATGAAAGAAATGGTTATTAGTTTGGAATGCAAAGTTAACTGAATGCAAAATTAAGAAACAGATGGTGAAGTCTTGTTATGGTTTGTTTTGCTTCTGGGTGGGAGGATCATATGCAGTTGTAAAATGTCGTTGCACTTCATAAACCTGGGAGCAAATAGAATTTGTAGTTGCACACATCTGTTTTGGGACATACTTAAAGGTATGATTCTTAAGATTCTTAAAGGTTAGAAGAATCAACATTTTTAATAAATATATTTATCAAGAGGGTATAATTTTCTTAACGGTTGCAGATCCTGTTAAGTGTGAGGCTTAATGTACTGTGGAATTCAATACAAAAAGTTGGCAAATAAAGACAGCTGTATAAAACTAGTGTTACTACATGTTCAAAGCTCATATAGTAATTATGTTATTTAAATTTCTGGGTTGTCAAATAAAGAACCTAATACAATTGAAAGATAGTAGATAGTAGGCGTGAGGAAAGCAATCATTGTATTTTCCACCCTATTTTATCAATTTGCAGATGTGTAATACAAGGGAACTTTAAATAAGGCAGAAGAAAAAGAATATTCTTTAGAAGAAGTGGAAATAGTATGTTTGATTTACGTGGTCCAGTTTAGGAAACCAGAAGCAGCAGATGGATTAAATTTACATAGCTTTTTAAAAGTCAAAAAATTAATGTTTCAAGCTAATTGTTTTTAACATTTGCTGTCTAATTGCTGTATGTGGGCTCAGCATAAACAATTTAGCTGTTCATTTATGACAACTGTGTATCACTTGAATAAACCAACGTAAGAATGGTGAAATGAAAAGGAATTTGGTGCTGAAGTGCTAAATGGGAGAAATAGGAAAAACATGCCAAAAGAGCTCTCATGAGAGAGCTGCTATGTGGTAGTTTATAACCAGCAGTCAGAAACTCTCATACCAGTAAAGAATACCATTTTCAGGGATCACCCAGTGCTGTTCATTTCAAATATAGGCTTCAGTACTACCAAATGAATGAACTTTGCTTTGTCAGATGACTTCATCATGCTTTACAATTCTATCATATTTCACTTAACCACCTTCCATAATTGTCCATAGCTGATGAGAATGAGGACATGGTCAGAGTAAAAAGTGTTTCCTGAGTCTGCTTCTTCTGGCCACAGTTTTAGTTATTTATTTATCTTGCTTACACTCATTGGTAAGGATTATAGATGTGGTTGACTGACTGTGGTTGGTGTTCCAGTCTCTGGAGCAGCAGGAAACAAGCTTGCTCCACTGTGTGTCAGACCTCCAGGGATTTAAAGATGGCTATCATATCACTTCTCAGTCATCACTTCTCCAAGTTAAACAACATTAGGACAACATTGGCCCTTCTTTGCTCTGCTGGGTCCTCTTCTGTTCTCTAGAATCTCTCAAAGAATATTGATAGTGGGTCTGCAAGTTTCTTTAGTACTGTTGGATGTAGTTTATCCTATTGTGGAGACTTGAATTCGTCTATAGTAGCTTGGTGCTCTTGTGCTGCTTCTTTACATACTCTGAGCTTCGGTCCCATTACTACATCATTTGTTTTATATGGACCAGGTGGAGTACTGTTTTCCTTTTGGGAGAAGACTGAAGCAAAGAAGGTGTTGAGGAGTTCCACCTTTTCTTTGTCCCTGTTAGCATTTTATCTTCTTCCCTGCACAGTGGCCTTGCCATTCCCTCTTGTTCTGAAGATAGTCAAAACCCCACCTGTTATTTTAACCTGGATAACAGAGTTGAGCTGATGGTGATCTTTACCATGTATGACTTTTCTCCCTACATGTACTGGTTCTTTATTTGTATTCCTCCTCTTTGATAATTTCTCTCTTCTATTTCCTGTATGTGCCCTTTTAAATTCCAGATTGTCTGAAAGTTTGGTTTCTTGTTTTCTTTAGACACCTGCAGTTTTTCTTTCTCATTGGACTTGTTTATAATTATGCCTTCAACAAATGGCTGTGCACCATGAACTCCCTTCCCTTTGAGCATTTTAACCACAGAATCTCATCCAGTATTTCCTTAAGCTTGCTGCAATCAGCTTTCTCGAAATGTGTATATTTGGCTTCCTCTCTCCTCTGTATAAAAAATTCCAGGAAAACTTGGTCCTTCTAATCCAAGGATCCCACTACTTCCACCTCATTGACCAATTCATGTCTGTTGGTTAGGAGCAAATCCAAAATAGTTGATCCCCTTGTTGCCTCCCCCAACTTCTGGACTAAGACAAGTGCAGAACTTGTTGGATCTTATATTATTGGCAGAATTTGACTTTCTGTGTGTATCAGAGTGTTTAGAGTCTGTAACTAGTACTATATCTCCTTGTGAATGCTTGGTGTATGTTTTAGGAAAGAATAAACCAAGTCTTCAGTCTGACTTGAATCTCACGATCATATCACTGTTATTTCCCTTCTATCAACTTCTTTTTCATGATTTTAACTCATAACATTTAAAAATATTCCTCCTCTTTTCCCATTTGGTGTATTTGTTTGGAATAAGGTATGCCGTTTTATTACAATGTACATTCAAGTCACAAGACTCATCCAACTAGGTTCCAGTAATCAAGCTAAAGTTAGTTTCCTGATAGTGTCCTGACCTTTCCTCCTTTGCTTCTCTCTATGGTGCATATTATTTTTTTAAAAAAAGTTCTCTGAGATAGTTTACTCTTTATTATTGACTAATACTAGCTTGCCAATTGCTTTAATAGCACATGCTACAAACTTCATGAGAGCCAGCATGGTATGGTGATTTGAGCATTGAAATACGACTCAAATCCCCATCAGCCATGAAACCCACTGGGTGACCTTGGGCAAGTCACACTCTCTCAGCTTCACAGAAGGGCAAGGCAAGCCTCTTTTGAACAAATCTTGGCAATAAAACCCCATGATTGGTTTGCCTTAGGGTCCCCATAAGTCAGAAATAACTTGAAGACACAAAGGAACAACAACAACAAACTAAAAACTTTATACAAAATGTTTAGGAAGAGCCCTGGTACGTCAGATAGAGGGACAGTCCATCTAGCAGCCAGTTGTCTCTGTTAAACCAATGAAAAGATTGTGCACAGAATGTGTCTTGTCATACAGCCTTCCTTACCTGAATCTCCTCTCACCACTCCAGCTCTCCCTCTAGCACATAGATGAGAGTTACATACTGTTGAATTGCAGCTCTCAGCAGATGTAGTCAGTGTAGTTAGTGCTGAAGAGTGCTGGAAGTTGCTGTCTAACAACATCTGGATTCCCACTCCTCCCTTAGCTACCTCCCTTACCAGCTAAGCCCAATATGCTTGGGGAGATATAGTACAGAACACAATGCTTACTATACTTTCCAGTTGGAAGAATGTATAATATTCTGACAAGAGAGAAAATTTATCATTTTTGTGAATTGCCCTTGGGAGTGGTTGACTGTACATATGCAGTTACAGAAATCCTTGCCTCAGTAACATCTGTGAACAACACAGCATCTGTTCACTGATATTGCACATTCCAGTCCTGGGGTGCTTCAGAGTAAAATCCTTTTACATTCATAATTGTGTGTCCACAGTATCTGAACTCTCAGAAGTATCCTTTCACTGAACCTGGAGTTCTCGTTTTCAGTCCTACATACAACTATTCCAAAGCAAATCCCATTTAGTTCAGTGCTGCTTTCTTCAAGTGAATATAGGTGTGCTACCTTATTTGTATTATCATGGCTGTCATCCTGCTTTCTACAAATTTGTCAAATTCATTTAAAATTAAAATGATTATTTTCTTTGAGATAGGAGGTACTTTTCTTTTTTGATGCTCTATAGAGGAGACACAAGTTCTCTTTTCTATGTGAAAGCTTCCAGGCCTTATTGTCAATAATTTTTTCAGATGTCTATACATCTGAGTAGGATAAGACAAGGCAAAAAGAGAAGGCCCCTTTCTGAATATGGCTGAAAAACTGGCTGTTTATTATAGAGAGAAACATGAGTGCTGGACTAGAACTCCTGGAGGCCAGGGTTAGAATCATTGGAAACCTGCTGGGTGACTTTTGGCAAGTCTGCCAAAAAAACTCTGTAGGGAAACCATAAGTTGAAGTCAATTTGAAGGCACAAAGTAACAATTTCTGCTCAGAAACAGTGAAGGTGAAATCCAGATGAGGATACATGATCATATTAAACTTTTCAAAATGCTAACCAAAGACAGTAAGGAAAAACATGGCAATGATTAATGTGTGGACCAGCCAGGAGAGAAGTAAGAATCTGAAAGAGAAAGCACAGTTCGAGGCAGGTACTGTGTTCATTGAAGACAGGGATGAGTGGAGTCTTGACTCTAGATCACTTGTTGCCTGAAAGCCTGTTTCATAGTCCTTAGGCTCCTCACAGACCAGCTAAGCCCCACCACTGTAAAAAAGTACACCCATAGCAGATATTTCCCACGTACTCCAGGCCCAAAATAGAAACTAGCAGAAGTCATTTACAGTTGTCTGGCAATTTCCCCCTGCAAACTGTCAAGGTTTGGTACCATACTTGTGGTCACTGGCTACCATTCTTGAATATTTTCCAAGGACCTGCAGGTGATGGCTTGTGGGCTGGCACTAGTCCCAAGACCACCACTTTTTGAGTAGCACAGCCATACACAGTACACTGAATATAACTTAATCTACTTTGACCTTAAAAAAAAAGGCCTTTATGAAATATGTTTTCTGTCTGTCTCTCCAAAAAAAAACCAAAAAAAAAACACCAAAGCAATTGCTTTATGTAACAGAGCTTTAAAAACATTTTATTTCTGTGCTGTTTGAACTCTTCTTTGTCAAAGGTCAGACAGAGTTACAATAACAACATACTTGAGCTTCTTAAATTATAACTTCTGATCTCATTTGTACCAAAGTATTGCTTCTACTAATGGAAAAAAAACCCCAACAACCTAGTCAGCAGCTGTTGCAAAAAAATCCCCAGTGGGGATTTATTACTTCTGACTGCTTTATCGCTTTCCTCTATGATTCAACAAATGTTGATATCCTTAGGATTTTTTATTATTTGGTTCTGATTATATATACCACATTGTTTATACAGTGGTTTTCTTGTTATGTTGCCAAATGCTTTTAATTGCTGTTGTAGTTTTTCCATATCCATTGTAAGGGTTCAATTAAATGTAATGAGACACCCACACCTCACCCTGATCCTATCCTGCTTCTCTACATGCTATTGTAAATCATTTTTTTTACTGTTTCTCAAGTTTTTACAGATTGTTCTCATTTCTGAAAACCTAACCTATACAATCCCCTTGTGTAAAACTGATGACGAGACCACTTAGCTGAGAACCTGAAGAGGAAACAATACAAAGTTGAAGGGTTCAGCACTAAATTTATTTCTGAATCTGTCTGAGAGGCACTCTAAACTGCTGCTGCTGCTGCTGCTATTACTATATTATTATCGTTATCATCATCATCATCATCATCATTTTAAAAAGACAACTATATCATTTTTGATATGATGTTCAAGACAAAAATTTGGTCCAAAGAGATATTTACAATTAAATTTATTTTAATAAGAAAGTGAACATCTTTTAAAATGTTATGTTAAAGAAAATTATTCAAATTTGAATTTCTTAGCAGGAATTCAGATTGTGCTGTGTTGCTATATTTTCATGTGAGTGGGATATTTTCAGTGACCATACCGGAGCTTGGAAATAATTTATTCATTAGTCTGGTTTAGTTAGAAATGTTCAACAGTTAATTTAAAATTCATAATTTTAATAGCTAGAGTTAGTCTAGTCCACATTATTTCACATTATTTCAATTTTTTAGGTTTGAATGGTAACTTTAGGGAGGGGAACTGACCATTTTTTGCCAGTTTTAGCAATTGTAAATTATTTCTTATTCAATAGTTTATTAGTTAGTGATTTCTATTACCAGTTAGTGGTGTTATTAATAAATTTATAAGTTTGTTGCTTTAACATTAATGAAATGTTTTTCTTTATTATTGTTATGATTTTATCTTTTTTGTTTAAGAAGGGTTTAGAAGGAATCCAGTTTTTATTTCTAAATTTGTGTTTGGTGATATATTTTTTATAGTTTATTTCTTTATTCTTGCCTGTAGCAACATTTATGTTGTGTGTGTGACATGACAGTGTCTGGAGTTTTCAGCATTGTTTGAATATAAAAATATGTCATTAAGATGTAAAGCTAAGAGACTGTTATTTTATTTTAAATTAATTTACAGACATAAGACATGTTTGTCATAATGACGTATATGGGTAGGAACATATGTGAGTTGGGTCCAGACTATCTAAAACAGTGGTTCTCAACCTGTGGGTCCCCAGATGTTCGTGGACTTCAGCTCCCAGAAGCCCTGAGCATTGACCATAGTGGCTGGGGCTTCTGGGAGCTGAAGTCCACGAACATCTGGGGACCCACAGGTTGAGAACTACTGATTCTAAAAGATTATATCCCCCTATGTAAAATATCTCAGATTTTAAGATCTGCGTGGGAAGCTTTTTCTGTCAGTTCCAACACCTTCATGGGCATGTTTGGTTGAGGACTTGGGAGAGTGCTTTCTGTGTGGCCATTCCTAGGCTGTGGAATTCCATTTTGCAGGAGTTCCATTTGACTCTCTTCTGCTTTCTTTCCACTGACAAGTGAAGATCTTTTTATTCAGACAAGTCTCTGAAATTTGAATGTAGCAGGAATGTGTGTGAATTGGTGTGCTGTACTACTTACCCTTTACTAGTAATTATGTTTTAAATGTGTTTTTAACAATGGGATTTTTTTAAAAAAAGAAATACTGTTATTTAATTGGTTTTTTAACTTTTGCAAAATATTTTAAATGAATCTTGTTTTAAATTATAGTAAGCCACCTTGGGTCCCATACTGGGAGACAAGTGGGATATAAATTCAATAAATTAATGAATAAATAAATTTTAAAAAATCAAAGGGTGAAATTACAGATTGCATGAAACTGTAATCAGCTCTTGACATATATAAGAATCTGGAAATGAGTAGGAGATGGAGCTCCATGTGCTCACTGATGGTCACTTGCTTTATTTATTTTTTAAAAAGCCCAGTGCACTCTTGCATTTAGCAAAAGTGCCCTTCCTCAGGGACTACACCAGTCTGAGAGTAACCATTGCTTTTTCTTTTCTCCTGACTACCTGAATGCATGTATAAAGTGTCTAGTCTCTAGTTACTTTTGCCCAATGTTCAATTTCTTTGGAGAGTGTATTATTTTAAATACACTATTTTAAATACGCTTTAGGTACATTTTAAACAAGCGAACCTTCTTTGTAAAGATAGGTATATAAATATATATACACACACACACACATATATACACACACATATACACACACATACACTTATATACTTATATACATACACACACATACATATACACATACACACACATCAGTTTGCAGAATAATGTAATTTATATGTTTTTAGAGATTATAATTAATTCTGTGTTGTCTGTCTTAATGTATTCAATAGATAAATATTTGCATTTTTCAGTGTAGCCCCTGAGGAAGGCCAGCTTTGATAAAGGAAAGCACTGGGCTTTTCAAAAAAAAGTAAAGCAAGTGACCATCAATCAGCACGTGAAGCTCTTGTCTCTTGTTTACTTTGACTTTTGTCTATAAGAGTGTGCCAACAGTGTACAGAGAAGAGAAGAAAGGGAAATTCTGAATTGTTTTCTGTTTCACGGGACTTGGGAAACTATTGAAAGGGACATTCATTAACATACTAAACCTACTAAATATGTAGGGGAAAAATCCAGTTTACTGCTTTGTCTAAAGCAATCAGAATGGATTTTACTTAGTGTTGTGAGCTATTTGAAATATATTCAGTTGTTTATTGTAATACTTTCGTTCATGGATTCATGACTTCTGATGGAGAAAGTATTTTTATAAACAGTAAAAAATATAAGTGAAAGATTTTGGAGATAAAATCTTAGATAAATTGTCCTAGAGTAACATCAGAGAGAAAATGCACATTTAAAGCCGTTACAAACATATCTATGTACAGTCCAGGCATGCCAGGTCTGAAGCCTCCCGGGCTATGAGACTTCAGGGTCAGAAGCTGAGACCTACGAACAGCCGCTGATGAAGTTAAGGAAGGTGGCCCCTCGATCATTATCCACATGAGCCACAGTTGCTCAGAGCTTGTCATTCAAATTTAAAAAGAAAAAGAAAAAGAAAATCCAAGACAAAAATTGAAAGAAGACTTTCATTAGCTGTGTTTTAAAAACCATTCTTATGTGCTTTTATGAACAGTACCCAACCAGAGTTACATTTTTAGGCTAAAAGAAGGTTTTTCCAAAGGTCTTCTGCTTTTAATGGATTGCCCCCCCTCCTGGCAATAATGTCTTTGTTTGTTTTATTTATTTTCTTTTTGGTTTTTGGTTTTTATTTTGTTCCACTTTTAAAACTGTCAATGGTGTCGAATCCTCTCTTACACCAAATAATAATTATCAAACGCTAAAAATATTTTGGGAAGATAGTAATGCTAATAGTAGTAATAGAGACCAATAGGGAAACCTATTTGTGCATATCTGCTCAGAAGCAAGTAAGTTTAATTAGACATACAATTTAAAATTACAGAAAGTTACTGTATTCCAGTCATGGTCTTAAGGTTTTTTTTGGTTAGGTAGGCAAAGGTAGGAGAATGAATGTTAGGGAGGTAGAAGACTATGATGGTAATCAAGAGAGACAGAGAGATTAGAAGAAGAAGGGAGAAGATATTGTAACCAGGAGACTAGAGGAGGCGGGAGAAAGAATGGTGGTGGTAGAGGGAATCGGGCTAGTGAAGTCGGGAAAAGATGAATGGAAGTAGGATATGGGAGGAATGGGAGAAAAAGGTCAAGAGGAGAGAAGGAGAAGACCAACAGTTTGGGGTGAAGAAAGGAAGAAAGAAAATAAGAGAGACAGAAGGGAAGGAGAAGCTATTTAACTAGGAATTGTTGGTGTGGAAGAGAAGGAGAAGGAAGATAAGAAAGAGGGGGACTGGAGAACAAGAAAGATGATGGAGAGGGGAAGAGAAAGAGGATGGAAGAGAGGAAGGAAGAGAAGATGTTTACCCTGATGTGAGGAAGGGGAGAGAAGTGAAAGCAAGACTTGAAAGAAAAAGAATAAAATGTGTAAGAAAAACAGAAGAGAGACACTCGTACTTGGTTAATCCACATGCCTGTCCAAACCAAGAAAAGGAATTGTACAGCCTCTTCAGTCATTTGTTAGGGGGAAGAAGGTGAGAAGAGAACTGGAAAAGTTAACACTAAGATAGGAAAAAGTTGCGGCTCAACAATCCTGTTGTACCACATTCATTGACTCCCAAACAGCCCAGTACATTGTCCGTTGCTTCTGTTTGAATCTTAGTACCAACAAGACATTTTATGTGGGGGAATGGAACAAGATGGCCATGCAAGCCTTCTGGAGAATATACAGCGGTTACTTCAAAGCAGCCAGTAGAAAGGGGACCATCATCACAAAGTAAAAAAGAAATAATTTGTTTTCAAGGCAGCATTCTTGCTCTGGGATTAATTCCTTCACCTGGGGGAGAGGGGCTAGTCCCTGCAACCTGGGAACCATAATACACTCTAACCCAGTGATAGGATTGTTCATTGTGCATAACAAAATGAAACGTATATTCCAATTTGCTATTGTTATTGAAGTGTTTGGTTTGGGAATTAGGGAAGAATTATAAAACATATGGTATACAAAAATCTAGTGTGTTCTTGTAAATCTTCTGATAGTGGTATTCCTTTGAAATACCGAATAAGCTTCTGTTTTGTGTTTCAGCGATGTGCATATTGCAAGCACCTTGGAGCCACTATCAAATGCTGTGAAGAGAAATGTACCCAGATGTACCATTACCCATGTGCTGCTGGAGCAGGCACTTTTCAGGATTTTAATAACTTTTCCCTCCTTTGCCCAGACCACATTGACCAGGCTCCACAAAGATGTAAGTAGCAGTTGTGAACCATGTGTATTTACAAAAGAGTCTAATATATAACATAAATTGTAATTCAAAGATTTGGTTATATCAAAACAATTCATGAATTTGAAAAATCTCTAAAATGTTGCGGTTTCTAGCCTTTCTGCCTGGTTGTCTATATCAGCTCTCTTTGCTGTTCTTGTGTGTTGTACGCCAGCCTTTTTTGGTTTTCCTTCATCTGAATATTTCCTCTGCCAGCTTGCACACCCACCCAGCTTCCTTGCTTTGGTACATTTGGAGGTGTGTGGCTTCTGCTTTTCTTTAGTCTTTTAGCTTATATGCCTCTTTGTGAGCCTCCTTTTGTCTGGCAGGCTTTTTAGAGGATCTGAAAAGTACAGCTGATTAAGTTAGGCTCAGCTGACTGTCACACACATGACCCTCCCTGAATTGGGTGGCTGTGCAAGGTTTGAAGTACAAGATGCTGGGAGGCAAGAACGAAGCCAGTTCTGGTCTTTGAGGATGCAGTTTATTAAGCAAAGAAGCGAAAAGAAAAACGAAAGGCACATAAGCATACATACACTCTGACTCCGTCGGAAAGACAAAGCAGGCAATGGAGCAGTTTCAACAGATTATATAGGCTTTTTGTATGCGAGTAACAAAACAGGTTGTCCATCCATCAACCTGCCGGGATGGGACGAGTGGGGGGCTATCCCACCTCGAATGCCAATTACGGAGGTATCCATGGGCCAAGTGCATGATAGGCTCGTGGCCAAGTCTCATTACCTGCCCGAGATGGCGGCGAACGGTCCCTAATCAGGCTTCACTCTCCCCTCCCCGTACTGGAAGCGCGGGGAGTGAAGTACCCCTCGTTAACATTCCTTGACTATTCTCACAGGTCTGCAGCATACAGGGCAGGCTGACCTAGCAACACAATAGCATGAGCTAACCCCCAAAATACACTTGTTAGTGTGAAGGCATGCTGAACTAAAATGTGTGAGTGTACAACACAAGGCCAGCCCAGAGGGCCTCGGGCCCAACTGTGACATTTAGGCAGAGGTTGTATGGAAGGAGCCGTTTTGTTGTTGTGACAATTCATGTGACGTGCTAGTGTATGTGCAGGTAAGGAATATCAGAACTTTTATAAGGAATTTCATTAAAGCAATGTTAGGTCTTTGATGTAATAACTAAATATAACTCACATAGAAATTGACTACTTGCAGTTTCCTAGTAACTGCTAAAATCGAACAAGAAATGTTTCACTCTTTGCAGTAAAAGTGCTTTAGAGTTAATGATGAAAAGCAGAAGCAAGGATATCAAGGAAAAGAAATGTATTGATGTAGATATGGTCTGTGCATTTTTGTTATTTTTGTTGCTGCTGGTGGAATGTGCCTTCAAGTTGTTTCCAGTTTATGGTGATCCTAAGGCAAACATGGGGTTTTCTGGGTCTGAGAGTATGTGATGTGCCCAAAGTCACCAAGTGAGTTTCCACGGCTGAACAGGGGGAATCAAATCCTGGTCTCTGAGGTTGTAGTCCAATGCTCAAATTGCCACACCACACTGGCATTTTTACTTTCCAGAATACATGTTACTGATTCTTTGGATGTTGATGAAATATAGAGCCAGCAGTTCTGTATACAATAACTACATGTGAAAGCAAAAATAGACACAACAAGGGAAAGCTCTTAATTTTTTGTTACAAATGAACAGTGAGATGAATTTTAAATCCTCCCCTCATTCTAGATTTCCTAATCAAAATTACTGCACCCTCCAGAATTTGCCGTTTACCCCACTGCAGAGAAAATCACAACCTCAAGATACCTTTCTTTTTTTGCCCTATGGGACTAATATCAATCTCTGAGATGGATTTCTATGCAGTTGCTGTACTATGTTTTGTGACTGTGCCCATTCATAAAGTCCTTCTTCAATGTGAAACTTATGATCATAAGACCATTTTGACTTCATGTCCAGGTTCATCCATATGCAGGAAAATGTTTAAACTTGTCTACAAATACCCTATTAAAGTAGCTGTCTACAATCATGTCCAATAAGGCCGGGATACATTTTATTTGTTTACTATATTTATTAGCTGTCTTTCAAGATCATGGCTTGTCCGGGGCAGCTTAAAATATAAGATTTCAACTGATGTTAGTAAAGCAGATTGTACCCTTTATTACTAACATTTATTGATAAATAATAAAAGAGCATTGGAGATGAGAATTCTGTCCCAGGCTTTTCCACTGGAAGTCTTTCTGGCTTTTTGTGTCTGGTATGAGATGCTTTGTTTTTCCATCTTCTAGCTCTTCACCTCTGTTACAAGGTGGAATGAGGGAGGTTGCCCTCTATTCATCTCATTTCTGGTAACTTTGCCTTTGCCTAGGCTTGTGCCCACTCTTCTTTAAATGGTAGTATATTACTCTTCCTGCTATGCAACATCTTTAAAAGTGCTGGAAATCGACTTGCTAATACCGATTTCACTTTTAAAGGATTTAAGAATTCTGTGTCAGCACGCTGTATAAATATCTCCATACATTGCATGTTTTCACATGGAACCTAATTACACTTTTAATTGCTGTATAAATTTTCTTTAATATTTTCCTGCCTTGTATAATAACTGTCTAGCATTGGAGTAGTATTATGGTATAATTTATTTGTATAATTTAAAGCTATCACTAAGTTTCCTCTCTTTCTCAAGTAAAGAGGTTTGTTTCATCTTAAAGTGATGCAGATTATATCTGTTAATTTATAGCAAAAGAAGAAGCAAACTGTGCAGTTTGTGATAGCCCTGGTGACCTCTTAGATCAGCTTTTTTGTACTACCTGTGGCCAGCATTACCATGGGATGTGCCTGGATATACAAGTGACACCTATAAAACGGGCAGGTTGGCAGTGTCCTGACTGCAAAGTGTGCCAGAACTGCAAGTAAGTAAAACTGGAGTGTGGTTTATTATGCGCTAATGTGAAATAAAGCCTTCAATGTAAGAGAAATTAATAAAAAAATAGGGGATACTTTATGGAATAGAGACGAAAGAAAACCTGCAAGCATCAGAGATCGATAGATGCAGATGAAGATGCTTTGTGGCTTGGGGGAAGAAAATCTCTATAAGGTGGTGATGAGATGATGAGACAGAAATGAGGAGGGGCAGAACTGCTGCCTGTTGGTATTGGGCAAAGACATAAAGAGTGAGATAGAGATAAGACCTGTGAATGTTTTTGTTGGGTAGGTGAGAGGATCAGTTATTGAAAAGGGAAGAAGTATGTGGAAGTATGCCTTCTTTTCTGCTCTTCATAACGAAACCAGATTTTTTTCCAGATGTTTTGGTATGTGAGTTCTTTCAAGTTCACATGCCCTTAGTGGCTTTGTACCTGTCACAGCCTGTTTGTCATTAGAAATGTATTCTGAGCTGTGAAGAGTGGAGAAAGCATTCTGCTGGTACTGGAGAGTCACAGTGGATCTTGTTTATTTGTGGACTAAACCATTATATAGTCAGTCCTCCACTTTCTTGGGTTCAATATTTGTTGATTTGATTCTTCATTGGTTATTTTATTTTATTTATTTAATTTACATATTTTAAAAATCTTACTGTATTTGCCTCTGCCATGGAAAAAATAGGTTTTCTCTAGGAATTCTAGATCCTTCAGCAGTGCTGGAGCACTTGGAGATTTCTAGAGAGAACACTTCTCTAGGCATTGCTAGATCCTCCAGCATGACTCTTCTTCTGGAAGTGGACCACAAAATTCTGCTGGAGGACCTAGAGATTCCTAGAAAGGGGTCCTCAGCTAAAAAAAAAAAATCTTGACAATTTTTATTTTTATTCACATTTTTTCTGCTTTTGTGGGGTCTTGAGCCCCTAACCCTCATAGAAGTGGAAGTCTGACTGTATAATGGAAATCACAGCTGAATTGCCTGCAAGTAAAGTGGTGGGTTTCATTATAAAACAAGAACCTCCCCACTCTTAACAACACTGGACATCTAAAATTGCTAACAAAATCAAAACATAAAATGTGTCCGTTTATTCCTTAATATTTCTTAGAACATATCTGAGCGTATCATGAATGAAAACCCATTGTTTTTATTAGGCTGGTAGCTCTTACATTTAAGTATGCATGGATTTTTCTTGTAGCAAAAATGTGTTAAGATCAGTATATTGCTTGCACATTATTTTATTTAGTTTAAGAATATTATGTTCTGCTAATTTTCTGCAAAGTGATGGGGGTTTTTTAAAGTATTTTTTTAATTCCTACACTAAGACTTAATCTTCAAATCTGTTTCTTAGGCATTCTGGCGAAGATAACAAGATGCTAGTGTGTGATACATGCGACAAAGGATACCACACTTTCTGTTTACAACCAGTTATGGACTCTGTACCAACAAATGGCTGGAAATGCAAAGTGAGTATAAATGTATTTTAAATTTTGAACTTGGTAGCATCTGCTTTTTAATGTGTTTTTTTAATGTTTCTTCTGTGACGTCCCATTTAATTCAATTCTGCTCATGAATAAGCTGTACATTGAACTTTATTGTTCTTTACTCTCTTCTATTGAAATTTCTTACATAATTCTTAATTAAGATTTTGAAATCATGGATTGGATTCTGATTTAATCACACTTAAAGGGAGACCCATTTAATTCAATTGAACTTGTTAGTCATGACCAGAGTCTCATTGATTTCAATAGATCTGCTCTTAAGCATAATTAAATCTGAATCTAACTCCTTAGGATTTCTGAATGTGAAAATATTAGTTATACTGTATATACTGAAGTAAAAGTGTCTCTAGTTGTCTGTATTTACCAAATTGGCGTTTTGCTGCTTTCTTTGTATTCCTTTTATTTAAAAAAAATGTACTTAAATAACATAATAAAAAAGTTAGCGTGAGGGGGAAAACATATGTCAGTGTGACCACTTGCAAATATTCACCTTTAATTTTTTTAAAAATGAGATTGTCAAGATGCACACAAGCAATTTTTTTAGAAATAACAAATATAAATGTGATAATTAGTGTATGTTGTATTGTATGTTTATATAAATATAAAAGACTGTACTAAGGTTTTTGAAGGCATGAAGAATTGCTCCTCAGCCCACTTCCATTTGACTGTTACTGAAAAATCTATTCCATGTTACAATAATGGAGAGTCCTTGATGCAGAGAAGCCAGCAATTATTTGCACTGTATTTATGTGATCAGCATACCATTTATGCAAGCTTACCAAGGGCTCTTGGTGTCATTTCCTGAACAGAGGTGGCAAGAAAGAGCTCCTATGTGGTTAGTACTTCTATTGGTGGTTTCTGTATAAAGACTGAAGATTCTCCTGCTAAAGGGGAGCTATACCTAACAAAAGGCATTTATGTTGGGTGGAGGTGCTGAGCGAAGCAACTTCATTTTGAGTAGACTGAAGGCTGGTAATTCTGGCTTCTTTAACTTCTTAATAAATGAATTTTAGTTTCTTTTTTTCCCCAGCCAATGAAGAACATGCTCTACAATAACTATACTTACTGTAGTATGATTAACAGAAAATGTTACTTTTTGTGGTTTTCAGAACTGCAGGGTATGTGCAGAATGTGGTACAAGGACCAGTAGTCAGTGGCATCACAATTGTCTTATGTGTGACGGTTGTTATCATCAGCAAGACAACCTGCCCTGTCCTTTCTGTGAAAAATCCTCCCACCCTGATGGACAAAAAGACAAACTGCATTGTCACATGTGTAAAAGGTAAAAAAGCCAAAGTTTCAAAATAATTATTTACTTAATTATTTAACTCTTCTGCTTATTTTTATAGTCACAAAACTGGTTTATTTTACCTTTGTTTGTTTGTTTGTTTGTTTGTTTTGGTAACAATTTTGTTGCATCCATGTTTCACTGACTCTAAACCCCCTTAATATACTGCAGTACAACATGCAAACTGGTAATTGCTAATTAGACATTAGTTTCACCATCAAAGATCTTTCTGTCTTTTGTCCTCATAAAGGAATAGTTATCAAACAATTGTATTGGTTGACTTTAAGGAATTGCATGTATGTATCCAAAGTTTGGTGGTCTTACTGTGTGCTGTTATGTCGTTTCTGACCTATGTTAATGCTAAGGTAAATATATAATGGGGTTTTCTTGGCAATATTTGTTCAGCGGGAGGGTTGACATTACTTTCCTCTGAGCCTGAGAAAGTGATTTGCCCAAGGTCACCAAGTGGGTACCATGGCCATGTGGGCATTTGAACATAGGTCTTACAGACTCCTTAACCATTGCAAGGGATAGGGACCCAAAGTATAATAGCGTGCTTGAAAGTATGATATTACCATTAGAAAATATGGCATATTACATCACTTCTGCAGGTGAAGTGGAGTCATATATTTCTGAACCTCTTTTAATTTGAGGTGATCCATCATGTTGAGAAAATTGTTGTCTGTCTGTCTGGTCTGTCTGTGTCTGCCTTTTTTTCTTTCTCTCTTGTAATAAAGCAGGGTCTTTCTATAAGTGAGTGGCCTTTTTTTAAAAAACCTTTATCTTCAGGTGGATTCACATAGAGTGTGATAGACCTCCTGATAATGAACTGGATATTCAGCTAAAAGAGTACATCTGCAGTCTTTGCAAACAGTCAATAGTGGAAGAGGAATGTGCACAGTCATGTGATGTGATGGAGACTGGTCAGCTTCTTCCTGAATCTGGCACAGGTAAAAATCTAACTTTTCTTTTTTAATCAGTTCTGTGTCTGCTGTTCAACTTTCATTTGGGCTTTTGAAGAACCTTTTATGAAGGCTATTGCTGTCATTGCTACATTACACTTTTCAAAGGACAATGAGGATTCAAAAGTACATATAAAACTACATCACTGGGACTCCATCCTAAAGTTTTTCAAGAAACAGCCACAAAACCTGTAGCATAAATCCAAGTCTCATGTCTGACACCATTTCATTCAAACCTAATTATGGAACTATTCTCATCTATTTAAAAAGTAGCAGAACTAGAAGTGGAACATATTGCCAATTAAAAGAATATTATATTACAGAAAATTTGCCATGGTTTGTACCGCAAAAATAAAGGATGAACTTTCCTCTCACAGCAAGAGTTCCAGTCATTTTAACTACAATGAAAAATGTGAAACCATTATCTGAATGTACTTATACCAGACCATATACCCAAGAGATCATTTTTGTACAATGATCCCATATTTGAACAGTATAAATGATCTTTTTCATTAAATTGAAATTAAAATTTCTCTTTAGCAATGTTTCCATCTCTAAGAGGAGATTAATCACTGACTCCAATGACAGCTCCAGCAGTTCTAGGGTTTTTGAAGTTTACTGGGTCTCTTCATATAAAAAGGGATTTTTACTGTGTCTTTTTACAGTAATGTCTTTTATGGATCTCTTCAGGAGATACAAATTATATATTTTTGTAGAGGTTATCTGTTTTAATTAGTTTTGCTGATATGGAGCTGTAATACCAAATTTTCTGTTTTGTTTTTAAAGCAGATTTCCAGTAGATAATACAGCAGAGTTTTGTCTGCTTCACATTTTGTAGCAAATGGAGCTTGTTCACAATCCCAAGGACCATTGCTAAGAATGGAATATAGATAGCTGGTTTAGTGTGCACATCTATAAACCATTCAATCATGGTGTAATTTTTTTAAGCTTTATAGACAAAGCACTCTAAGACAGTAAAGAACCGTGTTCCAGCTGTAATCAGACATTGAATCAGATATTAAAAATTTAACATTATTCACTGGTGGTGTTGGTTTAATGACATGCCTTCTTTGCAGAGACTGTTACGGCTGTAGGGACTTTTATGGGGGAAAAAGTTGTTCCTATATTGGTAGAATAAGATAAGTCTCTGAGAGGTAGATATACCATTACATCTAACCCATCAGACCATTTAGTACCACATTTTGGATGTCTATGCCTTGCTTATGGCAGGAACTAAGATTTTTACTGCATTGGTACAGCTGTTACCATTGCAAGTGGTAGTGGACATGTATCACTTAAAGGTAGTCCCTGGGCCACCTTCTGAGTTTCTAAGCGAATGCTGTTTTTATGTGAGACTTCATCTGGATTTTAAAAAGCCTTCAAAATAAAAGGAAGGTGGATGGAACAGAATTATGAATGAAAAAAGCCAAAGTGAGGCAGAAGTAAATTAGACTTATTTGTCCATCGTAAGTATATGATGTTTTGAAATCACAACACAGCCAAAATTTTATGCCACACGTTGTCTATTTGGATGCCATAAACTGCCTGTGTAGAAATCTTTCTCCAAAATTCATTAATTAGTTATCTGTAGAAATGTCCTCATTTGCTATGAAGCATTTTGGGAGTATTTTGGTAAACATATTCCACTTACAGAGGTTTTTCACAGTGCTAATGTGATTATCAAATCTGAATACTTTGCTGATTCTTTTGAAGGAGTTAGTGTTACAAACTAGTCATAGAAGCCCTAAGAGCTAGACCAAAATGATAACTGAAATAAAGGGGGAAAAACCCTCTGTTTCTCTGAATCTGAAAGCAAGCTTTATCTGAATGGTTTTAAAAGTCTCTGGGACACTATGTTGTTGTGTGCCATCAAGTCATTTCCAAGTTATGGTGACCGTAAGGTGAAATTATCACAGGGTTTTCTTGGCAAGATTTTTTCAAAAGGGGTTTGCCCTTGCTTTCCTCTGAGGCTGTGAGAATGTGAGTTGCCCAAGGTCACCCCGTGGGTTTCCATGGCTAAGCAGGGATTTGAACCCTGTTCTCTGGAGTCATAATCTAATTCTAAAACCAGTAAACCATGCTAGCTCTCCAGGAATACTATAGATCCTTAATATTGGGATCTATAGTGAATAATTCATATTTTACAAAGAGAGTTCATTAGCATTTTTATTCTTTATATTCCATCCTTAGAAGGAATGTTCTCAGCTCTGGTACCTTAGCTACATTTTTTCTTAATTGTTATAGTCATATCAGTAAAGATAGAGTTGAACCACGAAGGTATAAAAATAAAACATTTTTGTCTTTGTTACATGAGTGTGAGGAACTTAAACACTACATGACAGTTTACATTTGAATGAGAGACCCATGGAACATGGAATAATTGAAGACTTGACACAAGTGTTTTTTAAAAACTATGTGCTGTTGGACTGAGTTTTATCTTTACTGTTGAATGGAGAATAACATATGGTTTGATGCATGTACCAGAAATTTCATTTTACCTTGTCAGAAGTATGTGTGGCACAGCGGGTAAAGCATGCCCCCCAGATGTTGAACTGCAGCTCTTATTTTTCTTCCTATTGGCTATGCTGGCTAAGGCTGATGGGAGTTGCAGTCCAGCAGTATTTGGATGACCACACTTTGCCCACTGCGGATGTTTGATATCATTGTTGATTGCAAAGGACAGGATCTTAATATAGGAATAAGTTGTATATTCTATCATATCTTTAAACTGTTGTCATCTAATATGCTCTGGTTATTGTATTAGAATACTTTTATGCAAAACTAATATGCCAGGTTCCAAAAGGAGCAAAAGACAATATAGTGAGAAAATAAATATTTCAGCAGGAGTGATAAATTATTGCTCTTGCCCAAGTTTGTGCAGATCAAATGGAAACAGAAACTGGTGCAGAAGATGTGGGAAATGAAGACCAGCTAGTTACTGATAGTGGCCTTGCTCAAGAATCACTGGTTGGATGCAACACTGATGGTAAGTGACCCCCTTTTTTTGAAATGGTAGAATATGTATACCTATATAAATTCTGCATGTATTTCTGCAGAATATGTTGTCCAAAATCAAAATTTCAAAGCTTTTGGAAAACTTAGGCATTCAGAGTGTAAGTGCGGTGTGACCAGGAAAGGTTTTTCTAAGTGGAGGGAGAGATGAATGATACACTTTGAAGCACAGCTGCAAGGGAGTGTTTTGGCTAGCCTGCCTCGAAAGATCTTCTTTCATCAGAGAGCACCCAACCTGAGGAGGTTGTGTGCTATGAGTGCAGTTGGGTCACTCTGTATGGTCTGGAGTGCAGTTAAGCCCTTAAAAAGGCTTAAGTGTGACAGTGTAATTTGCCTTAAGTCATTTGCCTTTGGTCATGCTGCTGTAGGCTATTTTTGTACTGCCTCTGGCCATGCAGTATGTCTTCTGTTCTGCTGTTTTTTGTGCCTGAATGTTTTTGCTTCTAGGCTTGCTGCCAGAAGCCCTAATGCTTATATTACATGCTCTGTTCAATAAACAGCACTAAGCCTTATTGCTTTGAGTCTGCAAGGCTTTTTTCCCCTATCTGGAGCAACTGGTCACACTTGGGCACTGCTTCCTTATCAGCACTCTGCCCATGCTCTGTGGCGCATACCTTACATTACCCTGTCAAGAACTGCATGTCTTCTGTGCACCTTGTTTACTTAAGCAACATAGTAAGAGAAATGCTTACTCCCAGAGTTGGGAGTGAGTGTATATTTAGCTGTCCAGTGTGTTCAACATATGTGATAATAGGACCCTTATGCATGGACTTTACTTTGCCAGACATGGTTAAACTTTATTGTTATGTGCTGTCATATCAGCTTCAACTTATTGCAATCTTATGAATGAAAGACTTCCAGTAGGCAGCACTATTAACAGCTTTGCTCAGGCCTTGTATACTCAGGACTCTGGCTTCCTTGATTGAGTCTATCCCCCAATAATGCAATCTCCCTCTTCTCTTGTGGCCTTCACCTTTCCTTAGCATTGTAATCTTTTCTAATGATTCATGTTGTCTCTTGAATGAGGTGACCAGAGTATGATAGCCTCCATGTAGTAATTTTAGTAATACTAACTTCTAGTGGGAATTTAGGTTTGATTTACTCTCAAACTCATTTATTTGTCATTTTGGAGGTTTGTAGTATCCATAGAACTCTCTCAGAGCATCTCACTTCAGATGAGTTGATGTTCTTGCAGCTTTCTTCACAGTTTCTACAATCATAAATAAGTATTAGAAATACTGTGACATGAATGATTTTGATTTTGGTGTTCAGCAATAGATTTTTTTTTCAGTTAAGTATCTTTTATTTATCAACAGCTATTTATTTTATTCATTCACAGCTATCTTTCTAGATATTAGTCTTCCTCCGATTTCTTTCTGATTTAATTAATAGCTGAGGCAAAATGGGAAGTTGTTTTATCTCCCTTTCCATCAAGAGGAAAGCTTCTGCTTCTGTTTTTGCTTAAACACAGTTTGCTGTGTTGCATAAATTTAGTACTGTGGTGAATCTTAATGAGGGTGCTTTAGGCAAGCCAGGTTCAGTAACCAAGGCTTGAAGTGTGCTTCATTTTCTGAGCACCTCTTCATAGCAGCACTGGAAAATGAGGAGAGGAATTGGCAGGTCTAGTGAGAGACTAGATTAGTTCAAGATTTGCAGAACCATAGTATAGCATTATATCTGAGTATAGCCATTGTGGAGCAGAGGAATTACTAGCTATGAATTATTAGGAAAGAAAACTAAAATAAAACAGCCAGTATTATCTATATAAATCTGTTGTTAGACAATCTGAACAATTCATGGTTTTGTTCACCTCACTTCAAAAAGGATATTACGGAGCAGGGAAATGAACAGAAGGACACTAAGGTCATAAAAGCTTATACGGTTGTATGTTGTGTAGTGAAAGACTGAGAACTCATAATAGTTAGAGAGTGATCCACCTAACAGAGTTGACTGGAAGTTGGTTTAGGACAAGTATGGAGGAAGCATGTTCGTAAGTATACCATTAATTTAATGAATTTTAAAACCGCCAGGTGTGGTCATGTGCAATGCCTTTAAAGACATTTGTAGGAAATTCCATAGGGGAAAGGTTTAGCATCATGATTGCTAACTGGAACTGCCACTTTTAGATAATATGAAGCAGAACCCTATTAGAACATCTCTAGAATTTCAAGACTTGAGAAAGTGAGGTCAAGCAATATATGTTTTTAATGTTTTCATGGAGGATGTGTGAACTATTTTCATATTGTTTAAAATGTTGATGTTTTCTACAATAATGCTATCATAAGAGACACAAATAAAATGTTCTCTCTTTCAGGCCTCTCATTAAATGAAAACAGTGGTGAACTGGAAATGCAGATTTCTAATCATTGCAGTGCAGATGAAATGGAAGCATCTCCTAAAAACACTCATACAGCCAATGGTAATAGCATTGTTAAAAAGATAGAAACAACAGAAAATATTCTAGATCTAATGCCACAAGTAACAGGAAAGCAAACTGAAGAAATTGAACCCTCACAGGAGAGTACTGAGCTACTAGATGTGTCCACAGTGGAGTCTCAGCTTCCACCAGTGACAACTGAGGACTTAGCTAAGATGCCAGATGCTTTTGTTTTGATCAATAAAGAGAGAGCCTCCTACCGGAAAGAAGAGCAGTTAGAAACAAGAGTGGAGTCAGAAGCGATGAATGGAGGTGATACTCCTGAAAGTTGTGAAACATCATCTCTTCCTGCAAGTGAAAGCTGTGCAACTGACAGCTCCCCATTGGGAGACAAATCAGTTAAGTCACCAGCCGAAACATTTTCGTCATTCCCATCTTCGGTTGAAATTAACAAGACAAGTGTGTCTTCCTCACCAGCAGCCTCACTAGAGTTAGGTTCCTCACATGACATGCTGCGTAGTCAGACGTCATCACTAGAATCCTCTGTAGCTCTTCCAACAACATATGTGTCACTGACTCCAAAAATTGGAATGGGAAAACCAGCTATCACCAAAAGGAAGTTTTCTCCTGGAAGACCAAGGTCAAGACAGGTAAGCGTATTGTATTGAAACTTGTTCAGAAGGAAGACTTAGAAGGATAATTTATTTACTTGATATTTTGTGAACTTTGCAACCCGTAGTTGTGTTTATCTTACAAGTCCATTTATTTATTAAATTTGTACCTCACCTTTCTACCAAAATAATCTTCAAAGCACTAAACTAAATCTTAATGGGAGAAAAACAGAGAGAAGAAAATGTGCTCAGATATGAATCTCTATCTGTCTCTTCCAAAAAAAAAAAAAAAATCAGCTGAGGGTCACTTACAAATCAGTAACTATCACCAGTCCCATTTAGTTCCCAACTCTCAGCCTTAGTTCTGCTACTTCTGTTCTGCTACTGCTACATGATTCCTAAAAGTACAATGAAAACTTTTGTTAAGTTTCCCATTCACCACTAGACTGTATTCTATCTATTACTCCTGCTTCCGTTTCCTTAAAAGAATTATGACATATTTGAGCTATGAAGTAAAGAAATGGATTAGGTCCTGAGTTCTTTCACATTTGACATTTCAAGATATCTAATGCAAATAAATTTGTTAAAAAGAAAACAGCATATAATATAAAAAAATAAGACAAATGTGCTTTCTAATATAACCTGGGGTGGTATATTTTTAAGCTAATTTCACATTTACAAGTATAGAAGGATATTTAGTTTGGTCAACTCTCAGCATGGTACTCAAACTGGAACTGAAGTACCCTTTTTTCCCAGGGCAAGGAAGACAAAGGACATCCAAGAGCTAGCTGTTTTCATATTTGGGTTAAAAAGAAGTAGGTTTAAAAGAAAGATCTGGTCAAGTAGTGTTTGGGAGAGAAACGAGAGCTTCTGAAAAGAAGCTGGGAATCTGAGCCTTGGATTTGTTAACAAAAGATTGGAATTTGAGCTTAGTAATGATTACAAATGCTCTTTATATTTCCAATTATTTATTTTACATTATAGTTAAGATTTATGCCTTGCTTTTCAATTTAATTGTTCTCAAGATAACTTACAACAGGTTGTAATAGTACCAAAATCCTAAAACATGCATAGAACTCAGAAGTATTTGGTCCTCTAGCTGGTGAATTGGCTACTGATTATCTGTCAGAGTTCTTTCTGGCAAAGGGAAAAAAAACTATTTATTCATTATGTATTACAGTTATTTATTTGTAGGGGGAAGAAGCAATCCAGTTTGTTCAGGTGGTTATTTCTTCATTTAGATTGCTAGATGTCTTCATCTTCCAGTAGAGCTGGATCAGACCCTGGTGACTTCCTGACTTGCCCTTCTTGGTTGGCAACCATGGTTGATGGATATAGTTATTCCTTAACTCAGTGGTTCTCAACCTTCCTAATGCCGCGACCCCTTAATACAGTTCCTCTTGTTGTGGTGACCCCCAACCATAAAATTATTTTCATTATTATTTATTTATTTATTATTTAGTTAGTTAGTTATTTCCAACATGGAATAGATTGGAAACACTGCCCTAAATCACTACTCTGGATAGATTTCTAATGCCTAAAAACTGGTAACCCTCCCCCCTTTTTTAAGCACAGAAAGCATCCATCAATGCCAGAATTAAGGCAGTAGTTCTAGTTCTGAATGTTAGGTTTCCACAGTTCAAAAAACCAGTCACTCCCAAAAGCAACGCCAAAACAGCCCACATTTTACACGAGGCACAGGGAGGAAAGGACAGGGAGAGAGGAAAGATGGCGGCGGCATAAGCAGGCGCATTTTGTTTCACTCCCACCCTCCCTCCCTCCCTTAAGAGGAGTGCGACTGCTCAGATGCTCTCACTCCCACGTCGCACGGGCGCCCCTTCCTTCCTCCTTTTGTCCCTCTGAGGGCTCGGGAGTGGGGTGCGATACCCGCTGTAGCCCCTCGACCACGCTACACATGCAAGCCCCTTTTGGTCTCCCCACCTCCGGCCCCCCACCCAGCAGGGAAAGACGGGGAAACGTCCCCACACGCGACCAGCACGCCTCCTTTCCCCTCCTGCCAGTGCAGGGTCTCCTCTTGCCATCTCTGCCCCCCCACCCGGCAGGAAAGACGGCGAAACATCCCCACACACACCCAGCACGCCTCCTTTCCCTTCCTGCCAGTGCGGGGTCTCCTCTCACCACCTCCGCCCCCCCCCTCTGCAGGGAAAGACTGGGAAACGTCCCCACACACGCCCAGCATGCCTCCTCTCACCTCCTGCCGGCGTGGGGTCTCCTCTCGCCACCTCTGCCCCCCCACCCAGCAGGGAAAGACGGGGAAACATCCCCACACGCGCCCAGCATGCCCCCTCTCACCTCCTGCCAGCACGGGGTCTCCTCTCACCGCCTCTGCCCCCCACCTGGCAGGGAAAGACAGGGAAACACCCAGCACGCCTCCTCTCCCCTCCTCCCAGCGCGGGGTCTCAGAAACACCACTCCCATTGGCTGTGAGGCTGCCTTCTTTCAAAAGGGGGCGGGGCAGGATAGAGGAGTGGCGACCCCTGTGAAATGGTCATTCGATCCCCAAAGGGGTCGCGACCCACAGGTTGAGAACCGCTGTCTTAACTGGTTCTATTGGATAGAGCCAGACTAGTTTTCCTTTTATCATGATGTTAATCCTGGGATTAGAAAAGCTTCAGGAAGTCACCTTAAAAGTCATATTTTTAAAACAAAATATTTCTGAAATTGCAATTGATTTTTCTTTAAAAGTTCATTTTTAATTTGGTAGCTATACCCCTGAATAATAATAATAAAAAATCTTACTGTGATTTTGTTGTAGCCTGCATAAGGCCCATGCTATATTTACAACTGAATAAACAATTAATTACACTCTGCCTTAGTCCATGTGGTACCTCTTCAGAGATGAAATACATGGTTCTATATTTCAGTGGTCTAATAAAATAGTAAGTGGCTTTATTTCTTTGATTCAGATAACTTTTAATCAGATCATACAGATACAGCTAAGAAACTTTGCATTTTATAATATCAAAATGAGTGCAATATGGTACCATATGGTGCATTTTTCATGTACAATTATATAGCACTTAAGAACTATAGAGCAAGATTGCATATGCAACATGCACATTGTTTTTGTTATTCGGAAGGATGAAAATGAAATGTTTTAGTCCTAATGCTTTATATTTTTTATATATATATATATATATATATATATATATATATCTTCCTCAACGTAACTGTTTTGAAATACTAAAAGTGGGTAAACGCTTGTTCATTCGGAGGCTCAAAGTCCAAACAACAGCTTTCTTTGGAGCTCTGAATGTTTAATACTGTTTCACAGTTTCAGGTGAATCATTGTTTGTCTATAATATTTAACAAATGAGAATTAGGTATTTGGCACTTCAGAATGCAGATTTTTGATAGGCTTGTGCTTTCATTGTTATTTATTAATTTTTTATTGAAATATAATGTTTTCTATCTGAAGATTTCAAAGTGGCTTACAACAAAAACTTAAAACAATGATAATAAAAGATTTAAAAAATTAAATGGTTTATTCGTTAAGATACAGACATTTTAAAATCAGATACAGCAATTTAATACAGTGCAAGTAACCATAGCATATGTATAACCTGGGTAAAATTAATTAGTTCCAAGGCTTTAATGAAAAGCGAAGTTTTGACTTGGCACTGAAATGTTACATTGTTGGTGCAATTAGGCCTCCAGGGGGAGGTCATTCCATGACTGGGGGGGCCACCACAGAGAAGGCTGTCTCCCATTTCCTTCCCCAGTGTATTTCTCCTACCGGTGGGACACATCAGAGTACTCCTCCGGTAGAATTCAGTTCTCTGGCAGACAACTATTGAGGCCCTAAACCATCCCAAAATGAACACTTAGCAAAAAACCTATTTTGTATGGTAATCTATTTTTAAATTTACTTTCCTTAACTTGGGAAACAAGTAGGCTCCCATCTTAGCTGCCTTGGATCCTATCCCAGGAGAAAGGTGGGGTGTAAATTCAATAAATAATCCAAAATAAATATTAAAAAATTAAAATTATCTGAAAAAGTATCTCTTGAATCAGTGTCCTATTAAAAAATATCGTGCTAACTTCATTGCATTCTCGGATCATGCTCCAAATATATTGTAATATTTATTGATAATTTCTTTAGAGGGAATGCATATCTAAATGAGATCATAACATAGTATGGTTATTTGTTCAGTCCACAATCCAGTTGAAGATAATACAGGTGTGCATGAGAACTAAAATTGTGTAACCACTTAGCTGGAACTAAGACTCATTGAACTCAATGGGACTTAAGCAGGTAAACAATTGCTCAATAAAAGTGAGGGAGAATAGAGCAAGGTGCATTTATTAACTAATTAAACATTGTTTCTCTCTGTTTAATAAACCTCAGTCTTCCCATCTTTTCAGTTCTTTACTGAAGCATACATTTCTTTGGTATTCAGATTCTCCATATTGGAGAATGGCAAGGAGAAATAATGAAGAAAAGTTAGTTGACTTTGGAAAAGAACTGATAAATGGCTTACTTCTAAATTGATATTGTCAGACCCATTGTTCAAAACTGTAATTTACGTAATCGTTTTTTAAAAGGAAAGCAGCATTGTCTTATGATATACTGTGTACCTTTGTTAAAAACACTTGGATACCTTCTGTGGGAAAACTCTGATTTTAGTACCCTCCGTATCCGTAGTTTCTGTATTCAACCAGCCATGGCTTGAAAATATTTTTTTTTAAAAGTCCAAAAAGCAGGCTTTGATTTGCCATTTTATATAAGAGATACCATTTTATTACATCACTGCAAATAATGGGACTTGACCATCCACAAATTTTGGTATCCACGGGGGATTCTGGAATCAAATCCAAGCAAATACTGAGGGCGCACTGTACATACAGGACACCAGTTCCCTGATCTCTTCACTGAGAGTCTTAAGACCATCTTGAAGAAGAAATTATATGAATTATTGTTTATTTTTTCTAAAAAAGTCAAGCATATATGTATACAGTTTTGCAACTGAGGAAATGTAAATAAGAAGTACATAACATTTTAGTATTTTTAGTATATTTAGTTATAATTCATACCTAAAAACCACTGCTTTGTTATCCAGCTGTCAGGATTAGAGGTACAAATACAGTATTCTTAAATGTTAGAAATGTGTTTTCTTAATTCCTTTGATGGAAGGATTCCATTAGGTTAGCCATTCTTTAGAACTTAGAAACTCATTCTGAATAAGTCCTTAGAATGCACACGGGCACAAAATGCTTTCTTACATTTTTGAATGTAAATTTCTAAAAAAAACCCAACAAAAAATAAATTCTCATGTTGAAGATTGTTACTAATCTTAAATCATAATTGCTTTTGCATTTTTTTATGGTTTAATATCTTTGTACCTAGTTTGCATTTCTGCAGTAAGGATCTGATTTTCATTGAGTTTTACTTGGCAAGAATAGTTTTTCAGAATTTTCTTTAGGAACTAATTTGGGAGAAATTTCTGCAGTTGCATGTTTCATTTGTTCTTTTAAAAATATATATCAGAAAGAAACTTTGCCTTTTTAGAAATGGCAAGTACAGGTATACTTCAGTTAACAATGTAGATGTGTTCTTGGACATTATTTCTTTAACAGAAAATTTAGTACCAGAGGTAGAAATAACAGAAAGAATAGGGACATGTTCCTGTACCATAATAAAGGAAGAGCAGTTCAATGTGTTTCACCAAGGTTTTTATTCAAAACTAACAGTATGCTCATGTGAAATGAAACAATCAAGTCAAGAAGGCCTTGTGTAAGTAAACAAAATGATTTTGAATGTTCTACAAACACCTTGAAAACTTCTTCCAGAATGCATAGAAGGGTAACTTTCATTCACCAGCCTCCACTTTTCATATGATTTCCATTTCGGAAACCAAACTCATAGATGTTTTTAACATGCTGGAGTCACTGTTACCCTCTTTCTTTCTGTTTTGCTATTCCTTCATGCTCTAGAGGCAGCTGCTGTTAACTGTACCTGTTGTGGGCTGGCACAAACAACTAAGTTTAAGATTGGCTGAGAAGTATCCCATCCTTTGTGGGCTCAAGCTGTATTGCATTGTTTACTGCAGATACGTTGCTGGAATCTGGCAACTGAATGCCTGTGTTTCTCCAGTCTTTCACCACCTTCCCAGTGCTAATGCTGTTACAAAGAACTTCATGCTTGACAGAGGGAGAAGGGAAAGAGGAAGGGCTGGATGAGGGGTAAAAAGACTAAGGACAAAAGAGTCTCTTTATCAGAAACTTTGTTAACTGTGGCCATTTCCGCACAGGCTTAAAGAAATGGTGCAGAGCGTCCTCCAGGGAGGACGTCTGCACCTGGGAACGGACTGGGTCGGACCTACTCAGTGTAGTTCTGGAATGACCCGAAGTGGTCATCCAGCGTGCTTTTGAAAGACCGCTTGAAACAGGTCTTTCAAAAGCACGGAACACACCACTCCATGCCCGCGCTCCGGTGTAGATTTGCAGGCTCGCGCCAGTGCGAGCCTGCGATCTGCCAGGGGGGGCTTTAGGCTGGCGAGCTTCAGCGGTTGGTGGAGAACCTCGACCAACTGGAAGCCGCCATTTTCATCTCTGGAGCAGTGCGGAGCGGCAGCCACGCACTGCTCCGGACCAGCGTGGAGCCAAGAAGTCCGGTAAGTACTGGCACGGGGCGATTCCCTCGCCCCGTGCAGAAATGGCCTGAGTATGCCTGTAAGGAAAAGAAGTAAAGTTGCTGTCTGCAGAAGAATATGAATTTGTAGGACCACTTCAGACTCAAATTTAGCATTATGAGAGCAAGCTGCAGCAAGCAAACTTCTGTGGTGGTACATCAAAAGCCAGAGTATCTCTAGTGCAAATATTCTTCTTTGTCGTCTTAAATATTTCCTTGAAAACTCATGGGTATATGTAGATATGGTACCATATGGCTTGTTGCTGTACAAGCAAGTCTTGTTACCATGCGCTCTCTCATATGAACCAGTTTCCTTTCTTATTTCAATGTTTTGGCAAACTGTAGTTTGCTATTTTGTCAGAAGTTGGTAAACTTTGATCCAGCGTTATGTTTGTGCTGACTCTAGAAATTCGAAGAGAATGGTCACCCTGTACATGCTAGAATTTGTGCCTGCTCCTCGTTGGATCACTGATAATATACATAAAAGGATTATTTATTGCATTGAGAATATCAAGCATCAAATGCCCTAAAACTCTGCTTTAATACGCATATTAGCTATGACACCGACTTTTTTGCACTATAGGACTTAATGTGACACAATTTCTTAGTGCTAGATTGGCTTAAAATATTCCTGTTCCTTTTTTCAGAAGTACAATACAAGTATTGCTGAAGTCTGGAGACTTGTTATCAGCTTAAGAAGTCCTTAATTCTCTACCCCCTTTCCCAGTCGTGAGAAGAACTTAATTCTTCTCCTTAGTTTTGTGAATGCTGAGAGAATAAGATTTTTGCCACCATTTCCAAATAATGATTACTACTACTTTTCTTTTAAAAAGAACTATGTTGCAGTTGCTTTGAATGTACAAATAGCATGAGTTAGATGTGAATTTGCAAGGATGGGGTGGTTTGCAAAGATGGGGTGAAGTAGAAGAAAATGCTGCTTTAGGATATCTCCAGATGACATCACTGAACATGATTATTCCCTCTTGATCATGTATTCTTATTTTTAAAAATAATATATATGTAGAATTAATAAACCCAGCTAACCCATGGAGATACACGCAAATGCAGTCTTAATCTATTTTGAGCCATTGTGGAGTACTGCACATTAAAAAAAAATGTGTAAATTATGATTTCTTGCTAGCTTTATTTGATATCATAAGAATCGTAGTAGTTATGGGGTTTAAAAAAATACCACTTAGGTGTCATAGCTTCTGCGCATGATAGTATTTTAACAATACACTTATATTTCATTTTCACATTATGCATTTTATTTTGTTTTGTCTGCTGTGCTTCTTAGCTTTTTGAGTTTGTTGGTTTATTTTAAATCACAAACATGAGTCAGTCGCTTTTTCCAAGATGCAATGTGAAATGAAGAAAGGATCTTAATAGTACACTAGATCTATGATTCTCCTAACTGCTGCATCTTGGATTAGTATTGTAGAAATCAAAATTATACTTCATTTATTGGTTGTGCCAAAGAATCTTTTGTTTTCCTGCAGCACTTTTTATCATTATTATGTAACGAAATGTTTTCACCTCTGAAGTCTTATGTCATACCATATAAATGTGATTCTGCATTGAATTTTTTACTAGTAAGTCTATGTGCGTTAAATTGAATATTTGTTCATGCCTGTCTGAGTTTTTTCTTTCAGATCTTTTTATTTGCATTGTTTATTTTTATTTTATTTGGCTGAGTTTTATACATATATTTTCTCACCCGCCATATCCTAGGGGGCTTGGAGTAGCCATAATACAGTGAGCCCACCTTCCTGGTCCCCAGACATTTCAGAAGGTCGGGAAACTTTTAAATCCAGACCGTTACCTGGCAGTGCCATATGGAGCATCAAAGTGGTAATTAATTTGTATTTATATTCTTGTAGTCCTTTCTGCTGTTCTCTCTACTAGAAAGATGACAATGAGCACTTATTTTTACTATATATTACATTGTAATATATTAACTTTTAGGATACAAATCCTTCCAGGCCAACTTACAGGTAACATCCAACAAACACATTAGAGAATGTCAACATATAGAAAATCATTAGGATTCTTTAAAGCACAGTCAAATTCATGTCATGCTTTCCTTAAAGCATTGTCACTACTTACATGCTTAAAAATGATCTCCTCACACATAGGATATGATGGTATTGCTAAGATTTTAAATATGACTAACACCATGTGGAGTCCATTTCTGTTTCAGTGATATGTGGTTCTTGCCCTACATGGGATAAATCCTGTACACTGATATAGCCAGGTAGTAAATTTGGTTTATCACATTTGAAAATATAAAGAAAGTAGACTTAATTATAACACTGGAGGAGAAAACCCAGAAGTATAGCAATATTGTAGAATATTATAGAAGAAATGATGCTGGTATAATAAGTTGAAGTTGATTAGCCCATACTGATGTTGGAGCTTTCCACTTTTGGTTCACTTCTTTTCTTGCAATCATGTACTTTGTTGCTTTGCTAGTGTTTTCTTCAAATCATAGTTTCCTGTTGCATCCAACATTGGCAACTGTGGTTTAATGAATCAGGACCAAACAATGGTTTCATATCTTGGTGAATAAACCAGGGGCAGACCACTCTGTTTTGAATGTAAAGGAAAACTGTGGTTTAAAGAATCTATGATGGATTTATTGAACTTAGCACAGGAGGGGAATGGTGACTATTCTTACCCAAAACTTGTGCTATTCTTGACAAATTGCTGGTTTTTCAAACCAGGATATTTGTGTCTCAATTTTTTTTCTGCTATCACTTCCCATTTAGCTGCTAATTTGTTACTCAATGGTTAGCTGAGATAGTCTGAAAGATGTTTAGTATAAAGTAGATGTTAATAGTGCTTTTGTACAATGTCTTACAATGCATCTGGTTAATTTATCATATTTCCTATATATTGCTGCTTTAATTGTTCTTACCATTTTAGAGATTAATATTATGCTGTATATTATTAGAAGGTATTAATTTTTTGGTAATCCTTTTTCTCCATAGAGTATTTTAAATTATGAACAAACTAGAAGAGTTTGTTTCTCATGGGATGAGCACTGATTTGATAATTACTATTCTCCTTTTAGACACTCCCATAATGGTGTCTTTCCTGGTGGAAAACACACTGCTTTCATTAACATACTGGTATCAGTAATTGTGTTACTAATTGAATATTGTTAAGCACAATGGAAGCTTGGCATTTTCCCCAGTTTTATTAATTGAGAAGATGGCTAAAGTCTATGATATATTGATGGTTTCAGTTGATAACAGCGGTTTAAAACTATTTGTGTTTTAAGTGCTAGGAGCTGGATAAAGTTGATGAATGTGAATGCTCACACATCTGTATGTGCGTGTAAGAGAGAGGGCGATGTGGAAAATACGGATGTGAGAAGAGACATTTACATTTTTGAAAAAGTGACTTGTTTACCTATTGTTTTCTCCTCCCCCCAAGTCACACATGCCTACCCCTTAATACTATCTCATAAATTCTCCAGTCTTTGTTCTGCTAACTATTTGATTATGTTCATCTAAAACTAGCATTTCTGTGTTCTGTGAAACCTAATTTATAATGCACTCAATCAGATGCATGAAACATTATCCAGAATTACAAGTATATGGCTAGGTTTGGATTATAGAAGGTGAGGTCCAAGATACTGACTGTTCACAGAACTGTTGCTGGCCTGTTTGTCACAGGTATAATTCAGAAATGCATTGCAGGTGATATTTATCACATTGTAAGACAAGTAAGTGACTTGAAAATAGAATGCTACCTGGATGTCTTAGACTCTAAGGCAGCAGCATTATGTCTGATGGATACTACAAATAAATAGGCTACTACAAATAAATAATCTCTTGGCAAATGCCATCCTAGCTGTCCTTTGCACCAATGTCCTCCACAAAGATGGGTGAATATTAACGGGTCATCTAAATACCTAACACTACTTTTTTTTTTTTTGGTGAATGAACAGAGTTGATGACATAGTTATCACAGTCAGTCCTTTCTGCATTTGATTTCTCTCTCACTTCAGTCTTTACCATCCTATCCCCATCATCAATACTTTGTATGAAGGTTAGGCATCAGTGGAGGAGAACAGGGGCCATAGGACATACAGCTGCTCCCAGCATGACCAGAAGAGATATGATATCACTTCAGTTCTGAAACTTGGCCGAAATAGAATATGGCTAATTTCCATGATTTCTAGGAATGAAAGTACAAGTTTTAGGGATAGTGGGGGCCAAAGGAATCAGACCCAGTACATTTTTGTGGTGGTTTGAGTGTCCCCCCGCCACCTTTTGCTCTTTTGGTCCAAAATTTTAATAGGAGGAATCTAAGGTCTCCAAAATGGCTTTGAAGGCCCCTTAAAAATGCCAGGGGGCAGCATGCAGCTTATATGCCACACTGTTGTGCCTTTATTTTATATGTACCTGAAATTCTTAGTAACGCTTCATACATGTGAAAAGTGGACTGTAGTCTGTGAAAACTAATGCTGTAATAAACTTCTTGATCTTTATGGTTCCCTGGGGCTCTTTGGTGGTTTGGGAGTAACAGACTACAGAGGTTAACCTTTTGGAAATGTCTTTATAAGAAGCATTCATCTCCACTAAGAGCTCTGTGAAGGATGTTTTGGCTTTATTTAAGTTTTGGAATTTACTGTAGGGTCGTGGATCAGGGTTCCCTGGGAAGCGGAGACCACGTGGTGCAGGCCTTTCTGGTAGAGGAGGGCGAGGAAGATCAAAACTGAAGAGTGGAATTGGATCTATCCTTATGCCAGGGGTAAGAATCTGTGGCATCTTTGTACCTTGTATCTTGATCAAGAAAAGGTGCTGGCCAATGCTACTGCTGAGAATGCTTCAAACATTTTCCTTCTGATGTGAGACCCATCTAGACTGACACACTAACATCAGCTTTCTCGCATTTCAATCTGACATTCAGAAAAAATGTCTGTGTCTCCATAGATCTTCTGTCCCTCTTAAGTGATAACAAGGAGAAGATGCTGTACTTTGCTATGATGTTGTCAACAAGACTTGTCTTGCTTTATGGATAGTTTCCCAACCGGTAGAATATAAATTAAGGCTGTAATAAAATTTATTCTACAACTTCCCAACTGGTAGAGTATAAATGAAAGCTGCAATAAAAAATTATTTATTTGTTTAAAACTCCTCTACCCTTTATCGCAGGCTCTCAAGGTGGCATACAATATAAACAATGTAAAACATTTCCAAATTAAAAGCAGAAATACTATGAAGAAGGTAAAAGCACATTAAACATAGAAATAGTAAACCCACATAAAAAAGCAACAATTAAAGCTACTTTAAAAACTATGTCAACTTAAAACCATATATATACATGTTGATTTGAAGAATCACTGTTTTAACAACAGTTATCATTGGCTTTTATTGATGATGGGTATCTCCTTGGTATCAGAGACAGTATTGCCTCTCTGTTAATTGTTTGGCTACTCTTTGGGCACAGTATGAACAGAATGTCAGACTAGATGTGGCTTTGGTCTGATTTAGCGTAACACCTCTTATGTTCTCAATGAGGAAATTCTTCTGTTCTTTCGCAATCAAGTTACTTATAACATCTTTCCTCTCTCTCTCTCTCTCTCTATACATACATACATACATACATACATACATATATATATATATATATATATATTCCTTTTCTATGTCAGTTCAGATGTGCACAATATGAGAAAGTGCATTGTAATTGATGGATGGGGCAAATGAGAGCTTGGTGGATGGTGGGGAAACATGTGGGATAATGAAGTGTCAGTAGAAACTTGGTTTACAGAAAAACCTGTTAAAAAGTTTCACATGTTTAGTGTGAAAATCAATAAGGTGTAATAGAACTGCAATTGAGAGTGAAAGTTCTGAGCCCAGACCAACAGCAACCTCTAAGACCTTTCTCTCCCTCTTTCAATTTATATAACTAAGAAACATTTTTTCCTTTTATTTTGGAAAGACAATGTGATAAAAATGCTAGAATGTGGGACTAAGAGTGGTGAGACCCAGATTCAAATCCCTACTCAGTAACAAAGGTCACGTGGTAACATTATATCTCAGCCTAAACTGCTTTACAGAATTGAGGTTAAGATAGGACAGGACTAGGAGGAGCATAGTCCTGTCCTGTCTTCTGGTATTGGAAAGAATAGCAGTATAACTTGAAAGGCAGTAAGCATAACAGAAGCAGTAACATAGAAGCAGTAATAACTTAAATATGTTCTGATACATAAGATTGCCATCTTCAATAGTGCTGAAATAGTGTGTGTGGAAGAGTTAAATGTTAGTAATGGTTTATGCGAAAAAGTGATTATTTTTTGTTTGTTTCTGTTTTTGCAGGTTACAGATATGGACATTTCTTCTAACAAAGATGAGGAAGAAAACTCAATGCACAATACTGTTGTCTTATTTTCTAGCAGTGACAAGTTTACTTTGCATCAGGTTGCAACTTTAATTCATATTTACTGGTTTCTAGTGGAAATCATTGTTTATTTTCTATTTTTTACCCAGCAGATGAAAAATTCAGAAATATCCACTGATTTTTTTTTTTAATTTGAACTATCCACTTCTGGTGCTAAGGTTTGTGTAGCCTGGTGACGTTCAAATATAGCAAGTGAATTGCTCAAGCTGGATAATTCTGAATCTTAGATCAAATAATAAAGGGTGTCAGTATTTTAGTAAATGTAGGAATTAAACATTCTAATACACTTTATAGAAGCTGTGCTAGTAGAGAAAGATTCTCATAGTTGGGAGGCTTCTGATGGTGCACTTTGTGGCTGCTTTCTTCTTGTCTAGCTGAGTCACCAAGTACATGTAAGATTAGTTGTTTGTCAGATATTAAACTGGCTGGTAATATCTGGGCTTCGTTCAAGTGCTCATGTCCTTAAAGACCTGTGGAGCTAAAGTTCAGCAGTAGAGATGAAATAAAATAATAAGTAACATTTGGGAAAGAATAAGAAAAATTCTGAAGGACCAGCTATTTTGTGAGTTTGAGTGGGGAGAGGGAAAATGTACTTTGGCTCTTTATATTGTTTTTCTGTGTTGGGAGGCAATAATATGCATCCCAGGTTGCTAAGCTGGATGCACCAGTTTCCTTAAGGAGATCTATGCATTCTTGTTACTTACTGGATGGGAAAGTGTGGTTTAAACTGGATAGCCATGGCAACGGTCCCGCTGGGCTGAAAATGCTGCTGCTTAATGCCACGTTGGTGAATGGGGAAACAACTGCCGTTCAGGACTTAATCCTGGATGAGCATGCTGGCCTGGCTTGTGTCACAAAGACCTGGCTGGATGAGGCTGGTGCATGGTGGGGGAGCATAGTAATCTCTCTCAGCTGTGCCCACTAGGTTTTTCTGTGCAGCAGAAAGTAAGATCAGGAGTGCAGAGAGGCAGCATTGCAGTGATCTATCATAATTCTATCCTCCTGGCCAGGTGCATGAAATTGTGTAAAATGTAAGCTTTGGGAAACATTTCAGTAAGCATTTACTCTTACTTCCTTTTTTGTAATAACATTTTGCTCTAAATGTGCAGTAATTGTTCAGTATACTTTGAGGAGTCGCTTTTCTTTTATGTCTCGCCCATCCTGGAAATCAGAAGGAAAGATATCTTAGAATCCAAAGCAGAGCTTTCTTAAGTATGACAACTCTTTTCCTAAGTCTACTTGTTGTGGAGAAGGCAGGCAAGAACTTCTTTTCACACGAGCAGTTTTTGAATATTTAATCTATAAATTATTTGTGGGAAGTGTTAATATGTTTTAGAGCCATTTTACTGTGGTTTTCTTATACATTTTCAATTGCTTTGTAACAAGATAGACTACCATTCCTTACTGTACGTTAAAAAAAGGTTGATAGTTTTGTTAGCATAGCAGATAATGTAAAACATGACATATTAATTCTTAATGGTTATTAATAACTGAACCATATACATCTGAATTTCTGGAAAACCGTAAGAGGTGTTTGAATGTGTTTAGAAGTCTGTATTTTTCCTCTTATATATCTTGCTGCTGTTTTTTATACTTAATATTTAATATTGCCTGTTACCTTTAAAACACCCCTCCACCTGTTTGGTATTCTAGGATATGTGTGTAGTTTGTGGAAGTTTTGGTCAAGGAGCAGAAGGCCGATTGCTTGCCTGCTCTCAGTGTGGTCAGTGTTACCATCCCTACTGTGTCAGTATTAAGGTGAGTGCTTTTAAATTATTAAATGCATTTTCTATTTGCAGGGATATTGTACTTAAGCCACATTGATTGTAGCTCTGACACTATTAGAAAGTGCTGCTAACTTGCTGAATTTTCTTCGTAAATGTGATTATTATTTGTATGCCACTGGCAAAACACTTTAATTAAACAACATTTTTTAGATGCAAGAGAAGTTAACCTTTCTGTAATTTTACAGGCATAAATAGCATCAATTATCCTGCAGTTGCTTGAAAAAGTATTAAAACATAAGATCAGTACTGTATTAAGCTAGATATGAGCCAAGTATTAAGATACATCGCAGGCTTTTTTTTCTTGGAAAAATTATATTCCATCTTCATTTACAAAGGCAGTAAGATTCAATTAATTCAGTTTGTCTGTTGGCTGTCAGAATTGACAGGAACTAGAGTAGTTAATTAATGTTTTATATTCATTAGGCCAGGAGAGAATGTGTGAAAATTAAATTTGGGGAGTTACAAGTTGACTTATGTGGAGATAAGAAGCTATTTGTGGCAACGTATAAACTATAAACTGTCTTTCTCAATTTATAAGTGCAATTATATGAAAAGTGGATTTTCCACCATGTGTTTTAGCATTTAACTTAAGACCTGCATATTCTTTGTGGAAAGGATATGTATTTGTAGAACAGGGATGAAAATTGTGAAACCTCCTAGATGTTGGACTGCAGCCTCTGACAATCTCAGAGAGCATAGTCAGTAAAGAGGAATGCTGGGAGGCACAGTTCAACAGCATCTGAATGGGCCAACACCTAGATTTGTGGTAGAATAATATAATTTATAAAACACTTCATAAAGGAGAGCAGTAAAAGATGGTTTGCTTGAAAACATTAATTTTTGAAATCGGGAGCATAATCATCTGATACTGAGCTGCACACTTTATTTTTCTTGTTTATGGAGAATGGGTCAAGTCTCTACCACTTCAGCATTGACTGCAGTGCTTAAAACACTCCTGTAGAAGGGGGACATCTTAATCCTTATTAATGGTTTCAAATAAATTCTGTGTTAATTACTCAACCTGAAGATGTTGTGAAAACATGATTCTAATGTCAGTGATTGAGCAAATGCTTTGCAGAATGTCCCAACTTTAGTGTCTATCATTTCCTGAAAGAAACAAGAATTCTGTTTGAAACTCTGGAAACCAAATGCCAATCAGTACTTGACAATACTTGATTAGAAGGGATGGTGATCTGACTCAATATACACTTAAGGCAGTGTTTGAAAGTGTGAAAAACACTTCCGACATTTAAATCGTCCTGATTAGGAAGGGAACTAGAGAATTTTTTTTCCAAACAAATATCCATTTGTTTCCATCTATCTTGTATCTGTGCACTGTTGAATTTGGCACCAGGGGGTGGAAAGTTAAAATGTATGTTAGACCTGGTTCACACATTACAGGTCTTGATGAGTGATCAGAGGGAAATCAACATTGCTCTACTTGTTTGTTATTCTGAAACATTTCCTACCAGCTTTCCCTACAAGTAGGAAGGCTAGAGAAGCTTGGTGCTGGCCTGTCATAACTAATCTTTGGCAGGTGTGACTTCTCTTCTTGCTAGATCCAGATCTCTGTAGCTGTTAAAGAAGACTAGCTGCATGGGAGGGGAGCATCCAGATTCCAGCTCGTAGGGAGCAAGTTTCAGCAATACTGAATATCTGTCTGCAAAAACATCTTTTTGACTTTCCAAAAATTTAGAGCACTTATCTCTTAAAATAGTAATTTTAAGTCTCTTAGGAAGGGTAATTTTAAAAAGTGTTTCTTCAGGGTACGAACAATCTTATTAGTAATAAAAGCCTATAAAACAAAAGGAATGTGTGCAGTGTTTCTATGAATAATTTTGTGCTGTCTTCCACTATTCAGATTACAAAAGTGGTGCTCCACAAAGGTTGGAGATGCCTGGAGTGCACTGTGTGTGAAGCCTGCGGGAAGGCTACAGATCCAGGAAGGCTGCTCCTTTGTGATGACTGTGATATCAGCTATCACACTTACTGCCTAGATCCACCACTGCAAACAGTTCCCAAAGGAGGTTGGAAGTGCAAATGGTGTGTGTCTGAACTTGTTCTATATGATGTTAAATATTTTTTTCACTTTGGAGAACAAAAACCCTACATCTCTCACAACTCCACATATAATTCAGTCCTTGTAGAGGAGAAGTTCTGTTTTTATTGGATAAGTTCCAGTTGCTAAGGCCTGAGGGTGTGGATGTGGTATTTGGCTAAGTCCATCTGACCACTCAGCCCTTGCATGGTTTTGTTACCTCAAATAATGAGAGGACTTTTGGGTCCATCATGCTATAAACACATCTTTGAGAGGGGAGGAAATACCAACCTCTTTGAAAGAAGTCGTGATCCAATTGCTCCTGAAGAAACATAATCTGAAAGAAACAATTGTAGGCTGATTGCTTTCCACTTTCTAGGCAAGGTACTTGACCAGTATTCGATTAAATGGGTTTTCTGGATCCATTTCCCTGGCTTAGGCTGGTTTTAGGACAGAAAATCCCTTAGTCATCCTGTGGATGATTTTTTTTTAAATGTTCAAGAAACTTCAGCTGGTCCAAATGACAGGATAAAGGTTATCAATTTAGATTGGTACATTTGTGATTTGCACTGGCTTCCCATCAATTCTCAGGCATACTCCTGAGTTCTAATATTAATCTTTAAAGTTCTAAATGACTTGGACCCAGATATTATGAAGCACTGTGTACTGTCATATATGTCTAACCAGACGCTAACATCATCTTATGGGGCCTTTCTCTTTCTCTTAGTGCCATTGCCAATAATGGTGACGCTGGTGCCTACTAGAAAGAAAGCCTTTTCAGTTGTGGCACAATAGTGTGGTATAGATGGTCATTGGTACACCATAGTCTTTCTGGCAGCAGATAAATACTCCCTAGTTCATAGGGATTTTGATTTTGCAGTTTTAAATACTTTTTACATCTTTGCAATACTATTGTATTATGCTGTTAGTTTTGACATCAGTCTGCGTTGTTTTTCGTTTTATGGAGTTATCACTAATTTGTATTTTACGTATTTTATAGAATTATCACTAATTTGTGGATACTCCAAGCATTGGCTTTTGTGAAGTAGAGAAGCATTGTTAGTAAATAATCAAGGAAATAATAAAATGTCACTCTCATTTTGTGTTTTTCAGGTGTGTTTGGTGCAGACATTGTGGAGCTACTTCTCCTGGTCTAAGATGTGAATGGCAAAATAATTACACACAGTGTGCTCCTTGTGCAAGTTTGTCTACCTGCCCAATCTGCTGTTGCAATTATAGAGAAGAAGAGCTCATTCTACAGTGTAGACAGTGTGACAGGTCTGATTTCTACTACATTGTGATTTTTTCATATTGTAGTGTGGGACTGCTATTGGTTTACCAGCAAATTTATTTTATCTGTTCCTGAGCAAAATCTGTTTCTTATAAAATAGTGTGGTGGGGAACTTAGGTGCAAATAATTGTTTTTAGAAGAAAAAGTCATATTGAAGAAAATAATTATCATGACAATTACTAATGGCAATTTCTATTGAAGTACAGTTTTAGGTCCCATACTAGGCTAGTAAAAGACATTTCGTGCCAGAATAGTGATAATGGACAAGGGCATAAAACTGTTCCTTCACAGTAGTATATTTGTATTGCATAGAATGAGCATCATTTCTGCACACAGAAGAACAGTCAGCCTAATCCAATTCCATTTCATATGAACTGAGCTGCAATTTTTTGGCTGTCGTCTCTTCCCTTACTAGGACCCAGCGCTGATCTAGCATTTCCACTATTTTACCTGAAAGCGATGAAACAAAAAAAAAACAGAGTTGTCACCTCAGCAAAGCCCTACAGTTAACCTCAGTCAAGTTAAATAATGTAGTGACAGAACACAAGTGCCAAGAAATTGAACAATAATCCTCCAACACAAATTTCTGGAATCAACCTTCCAGTTAGGAATAGAACCATTGTACCAAAGTTTGTACAATTCTTCATCTTCAAAGCCCATCTAGAAGGATACCATGATTGATAGTACTGAAAGTCACAAAGAGTTCTGTTCAGGAGAATTGACGGTGCCATTTTAGCTTTGGTTTTTCTTGGCAATCATAATCTGTCAGGGCAACCAGAGGAATCTCAGTGCCAGAAATCAGAGATATCACCCCACTAAAATGAGTCTTGAAATTCTATCTCGTTTAAGAGTGCCTTCAGCAATATAGCAACCACTTGCTGAAGCACCTTGCTGAGAAAAGAATATTAGTGATCAGCTAATTTTAACACCTGTCTTGGAGCATTGTGCCATTGCCACTTTAGAGCAGCTGTTAAGGCACTAGACATGTTCTTTGTTGCTGTTTGTTTGCAGTCATAGAGAGTGGATGCTGTTGTCATATATAATTGTATATATTTCAGTTAATCCTTTCAATGTCTTCAATTTAACTTCCAGATGGATGCACACAATCTGTCAAAACTTAAACACAGAGGAGGAAGTTGAAAGCACAGCTGACAGTGGTTTTGACTGTACCATGTGTAGGCCATATATACTACCAGGAAATGGTAATTTCCTAATGGGATATCTAGTAGTCTTGGAGGTGGTTTTGCAATATCTTTCTGTCTGTCGATCTGGCTGGCTGTCACTTTCTCTCTCATATGCTGGTGGTGGATGTTGTGTGCCTTCAAGTTGTTTCCAACTTACATTAACCCTAGAACAACCCTATCATGGGGTTTGCTTGGCAAAATTTGTTCAGATGGGGTTTGTCTTTGCCTTTCTCTGAGACTGAGAGAAGGTGATTTGTCTACGGTCACCCACTGGGTTTCCATAGCTGAGCAAGGATTTGAACCTTGGTTTCCAGAGTTGTAGCCCAACAGTCAAATCACTGCACCATGTGAGTAGATGCTGAATTAATTGCAAAGGCAGTGCTTGAGAGAAATAATTTATTTTGTCTTGCTTCTTGGCTAGGTAGGATAAGTAATGATAGATAGAACAATTTATGAAAGAATCATGGTTCAATTTCTGTTGTTCATGTATCATGCTTTTCCTATGTATCCAAACAGCCAAATTATTACATCTCAGAGTGGTACGGCCTGAAAACTTACGAACTGTTAGCTTAGTGCAAGCTCCCTTGAAAATAATCAGAATTATTTTCAATTGCACAGCACAGGACTGCACTAGAAGTTCTTTTGTTTTAGTAGAGATTCTAAGGGACCAAATTTTTCTTGGGTCTGCTTCCAGAAATATCACTGTTGTTTTATTAGCACACATCATTGTCAGTTTTTATGTTGGGCCTTCCATTGTTTTTCTGGAGCTAATGCACCAAAAGATAAATATGTGGTCAGTGCTAAAATTAAAATGTTCACAAGAAGTGCAATTCTTTCACGCTGCACTAATCAAGCAGTTGGATAGTTGCAAAAAATTAATGAAGTGTATCAATCACAAAAAATGAAGTTGTAGTCAATGATACAAAATATTATAATTGGGCCAACTTAATACATTATATTTCCTACTCATTTTATTTTTCAGTGCCTTCCACAGAATGCTGTGAATCATCAGCTGCAGCCCAAATTTTAACGAAAGCAAAGGAACTTGGTAACTTTTAAAATTCTCGATTCCTTCAATCTTATCCAATTTTTTTGTTGCTATTTTTATGTGATTCCTAAAGCTATGGCTGCACATAGTGCATAAATATATCTTACAACTCTTTCTAGCAATTTAGTTATTTCCCACTCCATGCCCTCTTATTACTTACTTTATTTAAAACCTGAGCCTTTTCTTTGAAGTACTTTTTTACTGAATAAATATTCAAATGCTCTTTGAAACTGAGCATCTTGTACGTTAAAGTAACTCCTTAACTGTGTTCAACATTATGGAGGATGAGGCCTAAACAAATTTTAGACCACCTTTTGATTGGCCCCTTGGCTATGATTTTTAGGAAACAGGGATACAATACCTGAAAGTTAGGGAACAAAACCAATAATAACGAAAACTACTTAATGTTCAATAAGCAAAATTATTGAAACTATGTATTCCTTTTATGATTCATGTAAATTTCCTAGACCCACCGAAGACATACACTCAGGATGGAGTCTGTTTGACAGAAACAGGGATGTCTCAGTTACAGAGTCTTAGCGCAGTTGTACAAAGAAGAAAACGGACCAAGCCAAAGCTCAAGTTGAAGATTATAAACCAGAATAGTGTGGCTGTACTCCAGACACCACCTGACATTCAATCAGAACACTCAAGGGATGGGGAGATGGATGACAGTAGAGGTAATTGTTGCTCTGTGCTATATTGTGCTATTAGCAATACCTGCAGTTTACAGATGGTCCTTGCTTCCAGAAGGATTCATTGCTACTGGAAATGTCATTCTTCAGATGATTTGAAATGGGACTCAAAACGGGACTAAAGGCGGTGGTATATGCAGTGACCTTGTATTTCCTTGTTTTTGTTACTGTGTCTTCTATCTTCAAAGGCTAAAGTGTGCAGTCAGCCAGAGAACTACTTTTCCATGTTCATGGAATAAGCTCTTTTGGAACACAAATAATTAAGTGTTTATGATCAGCAGAAGCCCATGGCTTGCTGCCACCTCAGTATTCTCAGCTACCTTTGTTGCCTTGTGATAGCCTTTGGTAATTCACCCTAAATTTTGCTCTTTATTTTGATCAAAACAATCTTCTTCACCTGAAAGCATGCCAATCTAATCACTTTTGCTCACTTTTGAGTGTTGTAAGAAGGCAGTAAACTGCCTATCCAAAACCAAGACCATTCTTTTTCTCTTGCAAATTGGCAAGGCCTAATAATTTCTAGGCCAGCTGTACAAGACTGATAGCAGACTATTCTCAAACAGAATGAGAGAAAGATGTTGATTAAATGAATGTGAGGAAGGACTTTTACATTTTAGCAAAATAGTTCAGTGGTTCAAGATCACTTATCAACAAAAACAAGAGTGGCGATTGAATGAGGGAATATCCAGGTGTACAAAAGAACGGGTTAATGTGTACTTTTGTGGGTGAGGAGTACCAAAGACTAGATGAATGTGGTTTGGTGATTCTTAGAATGTTAGCTAAGAACTGCAGTGAATGAATGACAAAACTTTTTCCTTGACTGTAGGGAACTTTGTTGTTTGCCTATCTAAGCTTTTGTTATCCCAACGTTTGCAGGGCCAGAATGCTCTATTTTCCATGTTAATGGAAAGTAACAACTCCTATAAACACATTGTATCCTGGATAGCCGTCTTTTGCTGGCTATCCATTATAGACAAGATGGGGACAGAGAGATATGATAGGAGGTGTGGAGACAAAATAGAAATAGGCAAGATTTTTTCTCGCCTCAGTGTAGATGGAGTTCAGACGGATTTCCCTTGGAACAGGTTAGAAGCTTCCAATTACCTGGAATTGTGTTCCACCATAAAATTTCTTTACCAGGTTGATCAGATAAATTCTGTGTTAAAGTTCTGTTAGAGAATAGATGCTGTAGTGTAACCTTGATGGTTGCTGAGTTTCTGTTAGTAGTAATTAAGGTGAGAGATAAAGCAACTCCTTCATATGGTCCGAATATTTAGAATGCTCACTATTAATATGACTAATTTTTTTTTGTCTTTATGCTCTGGTAAATTCTCACTATTTTTTATTTAATACTGTAAAATTTTGTTCTGACTGAACTGTTGGGTCTATAGACTGCAATAAGCTAAACAAACAAGAGGTCCTTATTCCAATGCTTGCAGGGCCAGAATGCTCTATTTTCTATGTCAGTAGAAGGCAACAACTCCTATAGCCATGTTCCATTACAGTATCCATTACAGACAAGATGGGGACTGAGAGACATGATAGGAGGGATGGGAACAAAATATAAATGAGCTGGAGCTTTTTGTTAACATCAAGTAGGGAAGCCAGTTGTTTGATGTTGACTAAATTGAACTGATTCTGTTGCCTTCTAGTTCAGTCAGGGACTCTTGAGTCTTGACATTACTATAAGCAAATAGTTGTCTTTCACCTCTGTGTAAATGAAATGTTGGTAATCTGTCTCATGATAATGGCTTGTAATAATTAATATGATGAGCACTCTCAAGGGACCATAATAGTACTAAGTGCTTTGGATCAGCCTTACATACAGATGTTTGTTTTTCATTGTTCTTGAACATGAACACAATGCAAATTAATATTATTAACTTTTGAATACTTTCAAAAGTTTGAAACAGTGATCTGTCTCTAAATTTCTGGTGTGTATCGATTACACCTTAGATGCTTCTAGCATGTTGTAGAATACTATGACAAATCTAGATACGAAGCTGTGCCTTATCCTAAGTCATGGATTTAACAAAGGGAATATGTTTTTGCCACAGTTATTTTCTTTATGTGATATTCCCAGTTGTTAATCCGAAAAAAATATCATGAGAGACATGTTATTTACCAAATGTGGGCAGCATGTAGCTTATAGACTGCATGTAACCCCTGCCCAGTTTTGCACCCCCTCAAAGGCCTCACCAACAGCCCAGTTTTTTTTCACAAAGGCAGGAGGACCATGCTTCTTGAAATCTACAGGACATGTGATTTTCTGTCCAATTTTCCATTCAGCTGGTGGTGCGGCTCATGATGGATTCTGCCAAGGGAAAATTGAATCTTGGACCTGCCAACTTTCTCTACCCTGCCAGCTTTCTCTACCCTGTTAGAGACAGAATTGCAGATACATTGTATGCGGACACAAATAGCAGTTCAGTCTTGCGTTAAGCTGTTGAACGTAGTTACAAATGTGCAGCCAGTCCTTTAGTCCGTTAGCCTAGCATTGTCTCTTTGTTCTGACCATAGCTTTCCATGTTTTCTGAGATGTTTAAATGGAGATGCTGTTGTGCTTTTGTGTTCAAAACGTGCTCTGCCACTGTACTATTTGCCCTCTGTATTGATACATAGCTAATATAGAAACATCTGCCATTTCTTGAACATAATCTTATTTGCTGCTGAAACCAAATGGTACCTCACCCTTTTTGTGTGTGGAACTTTGTATTCCGTACTAGACTAGCTACATCTCCGGTGGCTGAATGTAGATTCTTTCCCTAGTGCGTGCTTCTTAATATTTCATAGCAGGTTCTTCATGTTATAACTGTAGAAAAAAGCCAATGTTCTAGGATTTTACCTTGTTGCTAAATTTTATCTTTCGGCATGAAGACGAAAATGTAATTAAGTTACCAAAGAGTACACTCTTAACAGGTAACCTAGGCATCTGTTTTTGCAGAATTTTCCTTTGGTTGAGACAGTTGGAAAAGGACAAAACAAAATGGGCGGAAGCATTCCTACAATAGGAAGTCCTCTTGTAGTTTTAGAGTAGGAACCTCAGGTAGTTGGGAGAGCAATGAAAATGAATGAGGTCTTGCTTTTGCAGCATAATTACATCTGTGGAATTAGGACAAGAGTCATGATAGGTTCTTATAAAATATCTTGTTCTTCAGATGCCCATGTATCTCTCTTGGCTTGTACCATGTTTTACCAACCTCCGCTCATATGCCAGCTCATATCCTTCTTAAAGAAGCTGGACATGTCCTCATCTACTGTCCCGATAACATCCATGAAGGATTATTGCAATTTACATCTTATTACCTTTAAAAAATTGTATGGAAATTTGTCTTGGTTCCAGAAAGAGCAGTAAACTATCTAATATATAAAAGGCAAAGTTCATCTGTGTCAGGTGAAGACCTCATATGATTGGCTGTGTCAGGTGAAGACCTCATATGGTTGGCTGTGTCAGGTGAAGACCTCATATGGTTGGCTGCCTAAGAAGATTCTATGGAATCCTAGGGTTTGTAGTTTAGGGAGGGACCTTTAGAATTTTCAGCAAGAGAGCTCTTGGGCCTGAATAGGCCGGTTGCTATGGAAATGAGGCTTTGCAGCAAGGAGGAGAGCAGTGTATTCCCTCAGGAATCCAACCTCTCTATATTAATAACTCTGAATACAGATTGGATTGGGGAGTATGGGGAAAAATTATGGGTACTGGACAAGACACTTTGGGGAATTAGAGACATAGGATCTCAAATCTTTCTAAACAAGTATTACCTATAGGTAAATAAAATCCCAGGCAATGCCAGGTATATATGCTAGTTTATAATAGTGGTAACGGAGAAAGTATCCTACTAAAAGAGCTTCACTAGCTTCCAGGTTGTTTCTACACCTGAGGGAAATTGGTTTTTGGATCTTTAAAACTCAACACACATACACAGAGATTGAATTGCAATTTTTAAAAGATTACCTGATTTCTATGAATTCTCTTGACAGTTAAAGTTTTTTGGAGGCTCTGTTCAATGCACTCCACATCTTTTGAAGTGCAAAGAGGGTGGGAATGTGGATCAGGGCCTTTTCACTTGTGGCATTCTGCCTTTGTAGCAATCTATCCATGGTGGAACACCTCCCTAATAACATTTATTCTCTCTAGTTTTAATCAGTGGTTTGAGGTTTGTTTTTGTTTTTTTGGTAACCTGTTGTTTTTGTAGCTGACTCAATTCTGTTTTTACTATTTTCGTGTGTGCTTATCTGTTAAATTTTAAAATAATGTTGTTATGCTTATTTTTTAAGTATGTTGTTTGCTTCTAATTCCAAGCTGAGATAAAAGTGTAAATAACAAAATCCAGTATATTTTACTTTGTAACTTTCCTTTTTATTGTTATTCAGAAGGAGATCTCATGGACTGTGAAGGAAAATCAGACACAAGCCCTGAGCGAGAAGCTGTAGATGATGATCCTAAGGTGATAGAAGGAACGGAGGGGATCAAAAAGAGAAAGAGAAAACCATACCGACCTGGTAGAGTATATACTTCAGATGGTTGCTCATTCATTATGCTTCTGTTTTAATGACAATGTATAAGGATTCTTTGAACTTGCACATTTAGGCTGGTGAAATATTGTTGAAAAATACCCTATTTGTAGTGTACTGGAACCTCTTCTAATCGGGTTAGGATTTAATTTACTGTCTCATTATCAAGATATGCATTCCAAAGTTACCAGACAGCAGGGAATCTACCCATATGCTGTTAAGTAGTAATGCTCAGCTGAAATTTGCAATTTGATGGTTAAACCTGTTAAAATGTTGGCCTGCTGTTTTAATTGGATATATTTCTTACAAATGAATGCTTCCACCATATAATATTGAAGAGTGTGTTTGGAGGCATCTTTTAAATGTAACCCCTTTTGATAATGCTATCAAAGCAGCTTTCATTTTTATTAAAGCAAGTACCTTCACCATGGTGGTTGAGTAGCTTTCTTTTCTATTGCTAGAACATCTACAACATCTCATGAAGCAGACTTATTTCATGTGCTCAAATAAAATGGGACAGTTAGTTCATAATAGTTTTGACAATATAGCTGGAGTTCAAGAAGTAGAATTTTAATTTTAATTTTTAGCTAATATGCTTTACCTGTGCAAAATTAGCTGTTGGATGAATACATGCTATTGGTTGTGACTTACTGCATCCCAGCTGAAATCTTACTGGGGGGGTGCCTAAATGTTGCTAGCATACCCACTATCTGTTAATTTACATTTGTTTCCTATTTAAGTTCTAGAGCCCAGCCTCCCTGTTATTTTAAGATGACCAGTGTTTGCTGATGCTAAGATGGTATCAACATTAGTAGAAACAGCTTGACTTTTTCAGTTTTTCTATACATGAGCAGAAGGACATTCCAGAATCAAAAGCCCCTTTTGTATTCACAATAGTGGCATAAACCTTAAAAGAGAGAGAGAGGGAGGGAGAGAGAAAAAGAAAGAGAGAAGACTCTCTGTTCCATCTGCTCCTGTCCAAGTGGCAAGTCCAGGTAGCTTATTTCTGCTTCTTCTGCCCAATCACCTATGTTAATTCTCCTTTCTTTTCCTTATTGTTTTCTTTCTTGATTTTTCTTCTTATTCCCTTTCTTAATGGTAAGAGGATAGGGGTGAATTTACCTCATTGTAGTGCCCCACCACTCAAAGGATCTGGCTGGGACATAAAAATATTATTTCCACAACAAGGAAAATCTACTCTAGCATAGTTTTGAATTCTTCTTCTCTAAGATGTTGATATGAAGCGGAGGATCAATACAGCATGCTCTGCTCCAGTTACCACTTCTTCACCCAGAACTGGACTGGGTTAGCAGCACGAGAGAAGGCAATAATTTACCCCCACTCTCCATCATTCATGCAGCTGCTGTCTGGCCACATGCAACTGTAGATGTAATCCATGGAAAATAAGACTTATTGCTGGTTTTGTAGTATGTGTATTTCTCATTGTCCTTTCCCCCCACCCTATTCTTAGTGTCAAGTGTTGTGGTGAGCTTGAGTAGTCTTACTTTAAATAGAAAAGTGTCATTCCTTGGAAAACTCCCATGGTCTAGATCTCTTCTCATATGTTATATTACTTCTGTGACTTTATCAGTTATAATTCAATGGGGAGGCAGATGAAATAGATGTTTTCCACTGGAATAAATTGAGAAGTTACTTAGCAAAGTTATTGATACCATACAGCCTTAGGTACTTCCTTGTGAAGACAACTGATGCCTTCCTGAATTCATCTGTTCAGCAAATTCCCTTTCCAGCCTCCTTTGAACAGGTTTCGGTTGAAAGGAAAATTCCCTGAGGAGGCCCATGTAACTAACAAGCTCTCAAATAGACTGTGCTATCTGACCTCCTGACAGTATCTGAAGTATATGTTTCCCATGGCTGCTCTCTCTTCTTCTGCAGCAGCTTAAATAGGATGTGATGAATCAAGTCTGAGAAAGATCTTTGATGCCTCAGCAGCAGACATCAAATCTTCACCAGCAGCCTCCATCTTTACCAAGACTCTTCCACTGTATTAATTAAATTTCTAGCCTTACCATCTTAGAAGAGCTTTATCAATAATCTCAAGAAGCTATTCTTGTCTTCAGTTTATTATCAAAGATGCTGCAATATTTTCCACAAGAACTATTCCCTCCAGCTTTTGGGTCATAGCATTGATGATGGACAGGAAATCTAAAAACTACCTGCACGCTACTGCATTTGTCACAGATAAGTTATGGGTGATATAACAGCACAGCAATTTTGAGAGCCAGTGTGGTGTAGTAGATTGGAGACCATGATTCAGTTCCTTGCTCTGCCGTGGAAACTGACTGGGTGACCTTGGGCACATCACCCACTCTCAGCCCTAGAAAACTCTTTAGGGTCACTATATGTCAGAAATGGCTTGAAAGCAGCAGCAGAGGGAAGACTTTCTCGTCACAGGGGATGTCTAAACTCTCTACTTCAGGCTTTCATTGTGTATCTAGTCTTGTATCCCTTTAAAGGTGATATTTCTGCAACGAGTAGATCATTGTAAAAATGCCCAAACTAAAATGCTTTAAAAAAGGTTTAAATGGTGGAAATTATGTCTTGAGTAATATAGAAGGGGGAAAAAATCCTTCCTCTCGGATTTCCTTCATACCTGGATGATCTCAGCTATAGCTTGTTCAGTGTTGCGTTCCATCAACTAGTCAAGGTTATTTCTTCCGTCCATTTATTTGCCTTTGGGATGCAGGTGTGCAGGAATGGGAGTCATCTTAGATTTCAAATGCCTCAATTTTATTTGTTAAAGAAGTATTTTCATATGGCAACTGTCAAATTCATTTGGCATGCGGAATATATCAGCCTTATAGAAGCATCTGTGTAGTGATTCTTGCATATCACAGATGGTAGCTTATTTATGATAGACACCAGAATATATACCTGGCACTTTCATTCAATCTGTCTTCAACTCATAGGGTCTCCTCCAAAATCTAAGAAGTAATGGTAATTCACCCATGCCTTTAAAATACTGGGAAGGCAAACAGCTCAACTCAACTACTAATATAATTATTGTCAAAACATAATAGAAGAAAAATTATAGCACACAAAAAAGTAGGATATCATTCATGTAATACTCAATCTCTTAGCACTTGAGATATTCTTACAGAGCTTTATTCCTGTGTAAAAGAGTAAAGGTGATGTTTCCAGAAGCAAATCCTTAGATTTGTTCTGAATTTAGCTAAAACCTTCTCCTACCCTGTTGAAGTTCTACTACATTGTTGTTGGTGGATTTATTTTTTTGCATTTATGAAAAGCCACATAACTGTCTTGTATATTATGAGGTAAAATTGGATGCCTAATAAATGTATGCTATATACCCTTTTACATTTTATATTTAGTGGCCTGTAGTGGGTTTTTATATGTGAATGATGATACCCCTGCAAAATGTCCAAATTCAAGTGTGTTTTCTCTTAGTTCAGGTACTTTAAACTGTTTGTTGTGTGTTTGCACGTGTTTTTACAGGCATTGGCGGATTTATGGTACGCCAGCGCAGTCGTACAGGGCAGGGAAAAACAAAACGATCTCTCTCTAGGAAAGATTCTTCTGGCTCCGTATCTGAGCAGATTCCTAGCAAAGATGAAAGTAAGATGAAAGTAATTAAGAGAATCAGTTGCTTAATTTAATGCAATAGTTACCCTTATAATTTGACATTATCAAAAATCTTTTCCAGTATAAGAGTACTATATTGGACCATTATATTAAAATGTATTATAGTGTCATTTTATTGAACTAACTAGTGTTTTTATCCACGTCTGTATTTTCAAAATTGTCCTTAACTCATAAAGAGCAATTTCTGAAACATTATTTTAATTTTTTTTAATTACAAAATCATATGAACCATTTTTGAAAATTCCTATAGCTATTTTGCTTCCATACTTGTCTAAACATGTGCTAGAGGAGAATGTCATGTGTGTTTTTCTGTCTTTTTTTGCTAATCTGGTTCCCTATTTTAAGTTTATTTCATTTGATTTCTGTTTCCTTTAGTTCATCTTAACTTGTTCAAAGGTACATTTTTTTCATTATAGGGACTTCATGACTACATATGTGCATGGAATATTGCAAATTAGAACCCATGGGACTTGTGGTTCTAGAAGGCCAAATTGATTAGTGCTTCTGAAGTAGACTTTTGCAAAGTCCTAACCAAGCCCCTGGCAGCCCAGTCTAAAATATTTATTCAGTTTAATTAATTATTTCTTTGAATATTCGTATCTCAGGGCAGTGTACAATAAAATCATTTTAAACAATTTAAAATAAAACTTAGTCTAAGCAACACAACCATTTAAAACAAAATAAAATGGTTTAAAATCATGTAGAGGTACAAATTGGATCACTTATCAGAACCTAAAGCTTTAATAAAAACCCAGGCTTTAATCAGGTGCTGAAATGAGGTCAGAATCTGTGCCAGTGCAAGTGGAAGACATTCTTCATTGGGGGCACCGCAACAGAGAAAGTCCTCTCACATGTCATCACACTGTGTATTGCTGCCACTACCAGGGCAGAAAGAAAAGCTCCTCCAGTCGACCTCAGTCCTCAGGTATCCATACAGGGATGTAGGTGCTGAGGTCCCAAATCATCTATGGCTTTAATGTTATCACCAGCACTTTGCCTTTAGACTGAAAGCATATTAATTAGCCAGTGAAATTCCACTAAGACCATTGTTATATGGTTTCTGTATGACATTCTAATCAGCATTCTAGCTGTTGCATTGTACACTAGCTGTAGTAGCTTCTGAATCTTCAGGTTCAGCCACACATGCATCATACCACAGTAATTGCAAAGTTCCCAGTTGATGAACTGCTGCGGTTAGGATGTTCCTGTCAGAGCTGACCCCAGGCACTCTAAGCTATGGAGTCCATGAGTCTCCAGCAGCAGAGTTATATGTAAAGGAACTTATAAATTATCCACCTGCTTTCTCAGGGGGAATGCAGGCCCTTCCAAGGTATACTACAGCCTTCTTGAAGGGAGCAGGCACCCCCCACCAGAAAGTGAGGTTTTTTTCTACTCCTTGGACTTGGAAGTTGAATATAAATATTATAAATAAACCACATAACAAGAATTGCAGTACAGAATGGATGATAGCTGGATAAGTAGTGTTTTGTATGTAGCTTTCTCCCTCCTTTGTAGAAATGTATTTGCTTAAAATAGGAATTCATGTCAATTTGCTAGAAGTCTTGCTTTGCTCATGCAAATAACATGCCAGCTAATCAGAATCCAATCATACAATAAGTGTTAATGAGGCCCTAAAATATAGAAATGAAGTTTTGCTGTAAGGAATTTAATTCACTAAAAAGTTTTAATCATTTTACAATAGTATCTGTTACTGATAACATAAAACTTTCAGTACAGATGGTTACATATATAGGTATGCATTATATGGTATTCATTTCTTATTGGGAAGAGAGAACAAATTTTCTTTGAGAGGGGTGGGATAGATTCAGGCCAATTTTGGTAAATAAAATATATAAAACCCTTTAGTTTGGTTTTAATTTTATTTACAAATTGGAGATTCTTTTAAAAATGCATCATTTACCAAATTGCTCCATTTCTGTGATTTTGTGTTATCTTAACTATTATAATCCTTCTGACGAAAAGAACAGATGCTCATAGAATCATAGAATCATAGAAGTGTAAAGTTGGAAGAGACCACACAGGCCATCCAGTCCAACCCCCTGCGATGCAAGAACACCCTCAAAGCACTCCGGACAGATGGCCATCCAGCCTCTGCTTAAAAACCTCCAAAGAAAAAGACTCCACTACACTCCGAGGCAGCGTATTCATCAGGGAGTTTAATGATGAGACCCTTCTCAGAGCAGAGCAGTACCTCAAGTGTGGGTTATAGTGAGGTAGGATGATAATGTAGTTATGCATATTTGGTATTTCTAGGTTGGAGTGAACAGCTACCAGATACACCAGTTGATGAAACTACTCCCGTTTCTGAAAATGCTGAAAAAAATAAAAAACGCTACAGAAAAAAGAAAAACAAGCTTGAAGAAATCTTTCCAGCTTACCTGCAGGTAGTGTCATTGCTATGTATAGTATAGTATTCTTAGTATTTGAATATATTGAACAAAGTGTTAATAGTGTAAAATATAATTTGAGTACTTTATGTCTGCTTGACACTATGGAGGGCTAGAGGAGACAAAATACTGTTAACAGTTTTACTAATGTTGATGTTTCTTCTGTTCTTACTGTTTTGTTTTGCTTGCTTCTCATAAACTGTCAAAACCAATGAAGTTTCTTGGAGTTCAGATATTCCTTAAAGCTCAGGGCCTCGTAACTCTATTTTTGTATGTAAAGATAATATTAAAAAAAAATTCAATTTGCAGTTATCTGAATAAACTGTACTTTTAATATAAAAAATATAATTTCTGATGTGTAATTTATCATGATTCTGAATTGCTTTTGATTACACAGAAGCATTTTAGTGTTATCTTGCTATTAAGAATTAAATTTAGATTTAAAATTTAAAATTAAAAAATAATTTAATTGCAGAATTAAAACAGGAATTATTACATGCCCTAATACTTTTGCTTTCTAGGAAAATAGGATACATTATCAGTCTGCATATAGCCTAAATGTCTATGTTAACATATTCCTTAAATTTAGATAACCACAGTTCAAAATACTGTATCTTTGCTTGAAGCAAAATTTGTTGAGTGGTTCTTATAAATAAACATTTTATGAGAAGAAAAGTAATAATCCTAGCATTTTCTGTATGCTACATAAATAAAACTCTTTGAACTCAGTCCTAAAATAATTGAATGGAAGGAGATTTACATCTCCCTTTCTCTATCATAGCTGCCTGTAACTCCCAAAAAACTTTTCTGAAGGTTGGGTGGGGACTTCTGAACAATGTAGAATTGGGTATGGTGGCTTAATAGAAGAGAGGAGAATTGCCCCAAGTTGGAAATTGTCCTTTCATTCATATAGGATCTGATCAAAAGGAGAGGATAAGAAATTAGCTTAAGCACTTCCAAGTTGTACACTAGTCTTTTAATTTTTTTGAAACATAGATTTTAAATAGAATCTGAATACATGCAGTCTGATGAAAATGAACTTGGTACCTGATAAACCAGTACATGGTTTTGTATTCCATTTCTCAAATATGGGGAATTTTGCAGATTATGTTGTGATTTTAATAGCACATAAAAAACATGTTTGTTTGCTTTTAAATTTTAGGAAGCCTTCTTTGGAAAAGATCTTCTGGATACTAGCAGACAAAGTAAACCAAGTTTAGATCATTTAGGTGAAGAAAACCTTAACATTTCATGCAAAACAAATCTGAGCACAAACTTTTTAGATCCATCTTCAGATCCTCTTCTTAGCTCAGCTTCTACCCCGGCTTCATCAAAAGCTGGAACACAAGGTACACAGACCTGTAGATATAGTCTTGACATTATGGCAAGGGCTGGGAAATGTGGATGGCGTTGGGAGGTTTTGAAAGTATGAATTTTGGAGATATTGGTTGTGTGCACATGAGAGGAAATAATTGTAGGTAAATTCACCAAATGCTACTGATTTGGGGAAATGCTACTATTATTTATTTTATTTATAATTCTACCTTTCTCTCAATACTAAAAAAAAAAAGATTCAACTAAAAGCACAAGTTATAATATTAAAACAGAATTAAACAGTTTGTTTTACTGAATTGAAAAAGGCCTTTGCCAGCAGAATGTCGGAAGTTGCAAAACCTGGAAGCAGCCAGTAAGGAGCATGTCTTAGCCTCACTTTGTTTTGATATTAGTCTTTATTTGGAATTTGATAGATTCTTTTCCACAGCAGTTTCTTTGTAGAATTCTATAGATCACCTTTGCTTTCGTGTGGTGCAGATATTGCTTCTGGAGATTTCATGGATCAGCCTTCCTATTTCAGGCAGTCTCCATTATTCCATCCTTTGGCAAAGTGCTGAACTGTGTGGTTACATTTCAGAGGTTTCTAGATGACATAGGTTATCTCCATTTCAGCATAGCTTCAGGCTTGTTGTAGGATGGAGACTGGCTGACTTCATCACATTGGTGGGTGCTCTGTGCTGGCAACTGGATAGTGGCACGTGTCCCTGTTAGTTTCACTGGATTTCTTAGTGGTTTTCATTACTGTCAGCCATTTCTAGTCATCTGTGTGGCCTGGCGCTTGGAGGCATTATTTTATGGTCACTCGAATCCTTCCTGAGATCAGAATACAGTGTTGGAGACTCCAGTTCAATGGTTGTTGGTCCACGCTGTTCTCCAGGGTTCCATCTTATCCCCCAAGCTCTTTAACTTATATACAAAACCACAGCAAGAGGTTGGTGGAATTTTATGCTTCTGTGTGGTTAGTATGCTGATGAGACCAAGAGCTGTCTGTTCTTTCCATCTAAATCCAAAGAAGCTGTTCTGATTCTAAACCCGTGGTTCATTGTTAAACCATATAGATCATGGGGTGGATGAAGACAAAACACAGATGAGACAGAAGTGCCCTAGACACTACCCCGACACTATCCTGACATTGTGCATGTGTATTCCTTTACTTGGACAATTAATCAAGTTTGGTTCCTCTTTGCCTCTGTTCTGTTCCCATAGACATCAGAAAGAAACATACCATACCTGTCAGTTCAAACACCACATCAGCTGTTACTGTATTTTCCGGCGTATGCGGTGCACTGGTATATAAGACACACCCCATTTATACCTCAGCAAATACTTTTTGCTAATGTATAAGACATACTGGCGTATAAAATGCACTCCGTTTTCAAACAGTATTTTTTTTGGGAAAAAGTGAGTTTTATATACCAGCAAATAGGATATTTTTTTTACTCTCCTTTTCAATGGTCACAAACAGTATCTGTGTAAATTAAATAAGTACAACCTCTTTGTTACTAAAATAACCAATTAGCTTCATATAAGAAAAGGATGCTCCAAATAAGTTTTTAATATTTTTCCATTTAGACCAAAATTTCTGCTTTTCTCTGGGAAAAGAAACACTGTCTTTTCTTCCTCCACTGCTTTTAAATTTGTTGAAATACTACATTTCTAGTATTGATAACAATACACACATTCTTTTTCTTGTAAGGTAGTTAATACTTGCATTGGTATTAAAATCTGCTGCCCTGATTCAAGCCACAGATGATAATGCCCACAGGTGTCCGTGGAGGGGGGTGTAATTCAGCAGTTTCATATTAGAGCCTCACTTTATTGTTCCTTTATTCAAGAACAGATACTTTAAGATCAGCGGCGATGTCTTATGAGACTGAGATGTTTCCATTTTAGTTTGTGATACTGCTAAATCTGATGTTTTGATTATGAGAAAGATACCTGTTTTTCATGTTTTGTGATTTTTAACCTGCTTTACTTCTTTGATAGTTTAATTACATTTTTAAGTTTTGTATTTTGTGAATTTTTAGCTATGTTTATGTTAACTGTTACAAGTTGTCTAGATAGATAGATATTAATAAATAAGTATATATTTTGTGTAGGCATTGGTGATGACCCAATAGCTGCTCTTGTGCTGAACAATGATGATGACATTCTTGGAATTTTTTCTGATGATTTAGTGAAATCTGCAGATCATTCAGGTATGTGCTAATAAAATTCTTATTGGTTTTATTAAATTAATCCTGATTTATAAACTCAACATGTGCCATATTTACAGTTATATTCAATTAGTTATTCATCTATATGCTTCTTATACCTTAAGTATGCTTCAGCTGGCAAATAACTCCTACCTCTTGCTTTGATCAGTACATCAGCCCTTTGTTTTACTATCCACTTTACTTTATTGATATGCAGGTAACTTTTAAAGTTTTGACTTTGTCTGTCATAACTGTGTACTATTTCAGCTTGTGGATGTATGTATTTTTGATTTGTGTTCTTTCTTGCCTTCCTCACTCTTATTTTCCCTTCTTATTATAATCATCCATTTTATCTGATTTGGATCCTGTAGGTCTTGATTTATGCACTTTCCAGGTTGAGAGCTCATCCTCCCCTTTTGGTAAGGATATAAATAGTGGGTGATCCGTGATTAGAAGTAGCCCTCTTTCCTAGTAGTTTCAGCGAGTTAATTTTTGTTTTTACTTTTGCATGTGAAATGTCAGGCTCTTTCACCATATCACTAAAATACTTTCATTTTTCACTGTCTCTGTCTATAGAGTCTTGCGCAATGCTTAATGCTGCCTATGCAGTGCACTTGGTAGATTTTGAAGATTCAGTTTTAAACTGTTGTGAATAACTACATCTTGAATTTGTGTGTGTTTGTGGGTGCGTGCATTTCAAAATACAAAGTAATTCTTCTGCACTACTCAAGTATGTTAGAAAAAGTATTAGCTATCTGTTATCATAATGGTAGTCTTATTTTCTTCTTTTACTTTGATGTAAGATGAAAAGCATGAATAAAAGGTGACATCAGTTTTTAAACTGGCCTTGGATGGTCATCGCCAAACATAAGAGATGTAGTTGGAGCCATTAGTTTTGTTCAATGCAGGTTTTAATCATTTTTAGGTTGCTTGCAATTCTCGTAGGGGCTCTAAACATTGTCAGTTCAATTTTAGTGAGAGTAGCTTGCTTTAGACATAGGTTTAAAACTCCTGGGCAAAGAAGCACCAGCATTCTGTCATTTTCAAATTCGAAATTCAAAAGTTAGCTGTATGTGCCTTCAAGTCACCTGTTGACTTATGGTGGCCCCATAAATTTTACATGTACAGTGATGCCACTAAATAAATAAATAATAATAGCAATAATGTACAATATACTTTGTGGCCATGGTGAACAAGATCCCTAGGTTACAGTGATATACCATCCAGGCCAGTGTGTGCACGATTTCCAGAGCTAAATATGGGAACAGTTATAAAGATGTTTGCAGCAAGGATCACTCCTCAGGCAGAATGCCCTCCCACTCCCACTGCGTCTTGGCAATCTTCAGCAAAAGTTTTTCTTCTTTGGAAAAAGTAGTTGAGAAGTGCAGTGTATATGGATCAAAGAGCAGTATCCATTCTTGACTCCAGTAGGATCTTTAACCAGTTTACAGTTAAATACTATATGTGTCTAATTCTCTGTAAATGTATTTAGAACAAAATAACTTGTAGATGATTTTAAAAAAAACCTCTGACTTTGAAATCCTGACAACTATCCCAAAAATTTGCTTAAAAATCTTTCAGCATTTTAATGTATGCTGAATTTTAAGTTATTTTGCTTTGGAAAATTTTGGAATCTGAGGATAGGCTAATGATTCAAGGGATATCTTTGGTGAGATTCTAATCAACTTGTGCAGAAAATGCCTGTTACTTAAAGTGACCAAATGAAAACACAGTCACTATGGGCTTCAAAATGTTTTTCTAAGCATGTTGTTAGACTGGAAGAATCAGCTTATTCATATCCTTTTAGTTAAAACTATATTCTTCCTTCTGTCAGCTGGTCTGGATATTGGAGCCATCTCTGATGATCCCTCTTCTCTGCCTCTGCAAAGTGTCAGTCAGAGTTCACGACCGTTGAGTGAAGAACAATTAGATGGAATCCTGAGTCCTGAACTGGACAAGATGGTCACAGATGGTAAATGACTATCTTTTATCATTGGCTTATAAAGAAACCTATTATTTTAGATGATAGAAGGCTAGTACATTTTGAGATGTGAGATTAATTGGTTGCTGTTAATCTGACAGAAGTACAATAGATTATAATTGCTTATGTTTCTGTTGCTTTTGCTTTGTCCAGGTGCAATTCTTGGTAAAATGTACAAGATTCCAGGTATGATCTCTTGCTTTTTACTATATTTTAATGCAGCTTAACATATGCAAACGTTTCTTTATACTCACATTTAGTATTTTACAGAACTGGGAGGAAAGGATGTTGAAGACCTGTTTACAGCTGTACTGAGTCCTGCAAATACTCAATCAGCACCATTGCCACAACCCCCACCACCCCCACCTCCACCGTTAATGCATTTGCACAATCCAGGTATATTTTTCATTTTAGGGTGTTCTTCAAAAATACAACAGTATGATAATAAATAGCAATAAATAGAAATTTAGGCATAATTCAAACTTTTTATAAATTTTAGAATAGGTATTGTCCTTTACCATGAACTGTTTTTGTCCATAAAAATTATATTACAAACGATAAAGATCTGGTTCTTATATGTGTGTGTGTGTGTGTGTGTACACATATACATATGGCCTAGATTTGGGAAGAGATGAGGGTCATTATGTCTCTGTTCACCCAGGAAGCAGGCCAAGTTTGTTTTAAGTGTTGTTATAGAATGATGTTCTCTGATAGAAACAGAAATCATGGGGCCTCCAGCTCCCATTGACAAAATGAACAAAATGGGGAGCTATTGCACTACAAACTGGATATATCCAGCATCATACTGGAAGCATCACACAGATTTTCCTTTGCAGTCTCATTCCCCTTTTCATTGGCCATGAAGTAGGCCTTCAGTACAGGTTACATTCTGTGCTAGTTGCCAAAAGGAAGCAAGGGAGCTGAATAGAAGAATGTGGTTGACAGGTCACCCTCCTAGTGTGTGGTTTGGAGAGGAAAATAATTCCTGCTTTCCCAGACAGCATGGAAACAAAGTGAATTACTAGATTGCTTTTCACTCATCCTACGATGGGGTACTGGGGGAAAGGAGTGGATTCATGGATGGCTGGATTGATGGTTGAGTGTTAGTGGAATGAGTGGTTGAGATGCATGGATGCAGGGGGGTAGCAGAAAGAGTAGGTGAATGATGACTTTGGTACAATGTGCCACTGGCATGTGTCCTTTGAAAGATGACTACAAGGACACGCGTTTTCCCTCAAAAGGAAAAAAAAAGTTCTTCTTCGTGGTCTCTGTGCTTCACACACTAGGAGCTTTCGCGCATGCGCAGTACCATTCAGAAAATTCTAGAGCTTAGTAGCTTGGCGGGAACCCCTCCCCCATGGCTCTACTGAGCATGCTCAGCCCTCCGAGCAACGGTCTCCCTTCAGTTCTTTCTCATCCGCTGTCGCATACGGAGGTTCTGAGCTTAGCTGCTGCCTTTGACGTTTGTTAGCAAGTCTTTTCTGGTTTTTTGACTACGGATTGGTATTTGGATTTCGTCTTCGGCTTTCGGACTGGTTTTGACGTCTTGGTGATTTGTTCCCGTTTCTCTTGGGACTCCTAATCCCCGACTTGCCAACTCCCCCTTGTCTTCATCTTCGTGTCTTCAACCCAACTCATCGCTTCTTCTCTCCCCATCTTCTCACTTCTATGTTGGCTCCTTTCAAGCCTTGTGAGAAGTGTGGTCATAAGGCCGCGCTATCTGACGGGCACAGCCAGTGTCTCCTGTGTTTGGGGAGGCCCACAACACCAAGGCCTGCTCAATCTGCAGAGAATTCACCTCATAGACCTTGAGGAACTGTCTGGCCCGCCTCAAGTCACACTGCTGGGAACAATCTCTGTCAGCACAGGAGTCGACCCCGTCCACCTCGAGGATGTCCAAACTCACCTCGAGCCAACCTGCGACCACTCTTCCATCAGAATCGGCGGCTGCCAACCCGACCACGTCGATGGTACCGCGCTCGGTACCGTCACATAGGGCTCTGTTATCAGCCCTGCCGAAGATTCCCAGGATCTCTTTGGCTTTAGCTTCGAGGGAGACCCCTGCGGGCTCGCAGGGTGCCAAACCACCCAAGATGCTGACTGCGGCTCAGCGCAAGTGACCTGCCCCCTCGGAGCCAACCCAGGAGAAGAAGAAGAGGAAGAGGAAGGAGAAGCACGGCCCTCTAGCTAGACCGGCTCCTCCCACTCCTCCCCAACTCAACTCCATGAAGATCCTGAGGAGGAATCGGAACCTTAGGAGGTCCTAGAGGTTTCTGACACAGAAGAGACCACTGGCTTGGTGATGCATCTTGACCCGCCTGTCCTCACAGCTGCAGTACCTCCGCCCGGACGCCCTCAAATGGTGGCCCACCTGGAGGCTGTTCCGGTAGCTCCCCAGCCCTCATTTCACCACCGAGGTTCCGGGGGTGAAGCGCCTCTCCGATACCGGAATGGAGGGTCAGACAGCACTCCCCACAACACTGGGAAGCCTATCCAGAAAAGGAAGCCTACCCGGAACGGAGGGTCAGACAGCCTTCCCCACGCCACCGGGAAGCCTATCGGGGATGGTCTATACCCTCGCGAGACTCGCCCTATTCCTCTACCTCTCATGCCATGAGGTACGGGCAGGAGCAGACCTGGAGGGAGTACCCGGCCTCGTACCGGTCCTACTCACCTTCATACAGGGACCGGTACCATCCTGATGTGAAGCAGTGGTCGCCGTACCGTCGCTTCCGCTCACCATCGCACGGAGCTTACCACTCACGGCATGAGCGGTCACCCTCGCGCTCACCACAAGGATTGCCGCGTCTCCGTCGATCCCATGAGCACACGCCTCACTACCGGGCGGTCTCTCCGCTTCCAAGGGTCACTTCTACAGTGTCCCATCCGACCTCGGGGGCTGTTCCGGCACAGACCACTACCACTGTCGCTACAGTCACCCAGGCGATCCAGCACCCTGTGCCGATGGTGATCCCTCCAACAAGGGCTGCTCCACCTCAGACGACCGACATAATACCTCCTCCAACCAGGCCTGCTACCACTGCTGCCCCGACGGTCACCCTGTCGGTACCGTCTCACCATGCGTCGGCTGAGAGATCACAGGACAGATCGCCAGACAGGTCTCCCAGGACTACGAGTCTAACTCGGACTCCAAGGAGTCGACGCTGGACTCACACGAATCTCCACCCTTGGCCTTCGGAGATCCCGCACCAGAGTCGGCACCGGAGGATGTCAGGCAGTTCTCGGCCATCCTCCTTTGGATGTCAGCAGCCCTGGGTTTGAAGGTCACGGAACCAGTCCAGGCAGTGCAGGACCCAGTTTTCCACTACGTGGACACCCGTCCACCTTCGACGGCTCCACTTCCGTTCCTGCCCGCCCTCGTGGAGGCCCTGAAACATCCATGGGCCCAGCCGGCCTCTGCCCAGCCATACCGCATCAGCTTGAGCATCTGTACCAGACCCAGAGGGATGATGCAAAGTTCCTGTTTAACCATCCTCTGCCGAACTCTGTGGTCGTTGAATCAGCCCAGACCAAGGGAAGAAGTAGGCACACACTACTCCGCCCGATAGAGAAGGACGCCGGCTCGACACCTTTGGGAGGAGATTCTACTCAGCCTCCTCCCTTATAGCCAGGGTGTCTAATACACAGGCCTGCCTGGCGGCTTATCTCCGCAGCCTGCTGGATAAGTTCTACCCTCCCTTGTCCACCGTTCCAGAGGAGAATCGGACGAGTGCCAACCAGTTTTACACTGAGGCGGTTGCACTCACCAACCAGCAAATCATCTCCTCCAGGCACTCCGTCGAGGTGGCCGCCCGTGTTGTGGTGGGCTCCGTAGCCTTGCGTCGGTACGCATGGCTATGTTCGTCAGGCCTCCAAGAGGATACCAGGAAGCGAATTGAAGATCTCCCCTTTGATGGCAAGAGGCTCTTCACTATGACGACTGATGAGGCCATGGACCACATCATCAAGGCTCGACTAACAGCCAAGAAGATGGGAATCCACCAACCTCAACAGTCCTGCCGTGCCTTTAGCTCTCGACCCACCTGGCACAGGTCCTCGTCATCTAGCTTCCAACTGCACTCACCTCGGTTGGCACCATCGCGGACCTCAGCTGCGTTCTCCTCACGATGACCTTCTCGAAGCCACCAGACCTCTTCAAAGAAGTCGTCGTCTGGGACCAAGTCCCACTTTTGATGCGTTCCACAGGACGCCTCCACAGCCAACCTTCCATCTGCCAGCAGCCCTCAAAGATTGTCCTAGCCTGGCCAAACACCTCGCCGAATGGTGCTCAATCACCACGGCCTTTTGGGTTCTAACCATCATCCATCTTGGTTACGCCATCGAGTTCTGAAATATTCCACTGTGAGGCATTTTCTATTCCACTCCAGCCAGCACGGCGCTGCTGGAAGAGATCCAATCCCTCCTACAGAAGGGAGCGATCGAAGAGGTCCCGCCCTTGGCCATTACCACCAGCTTCTTCTCCTGGTACTTCACCGTACCGAAGTCAGACGGGACCTCAGAGGGGTGAACGAATACATCTGCCCCAAGAGGTTCAAGATGGTCACGCTGTCATCGATCCTTCCTTTCCTTCGTTGAGGGGACTGGTTCACATCCATCGACCTGAGGGATGCCTACTTCCACATCTCCATCCGTCCGCAGCACAGAAGATACCTTCGGTTTGCGATCAACGGCACCTGCTATCAATACATGGTGCTGCCGTTCAGCCTGTCCACCGCGCCGAGGGTCTTCATGAAGTGCATGGCCCCAGTGGTTTCCCATCTGCGGACGAAGGGCGTCTCCGTCTTCCCTTACCTGGACGATTGGCTGTTGGTCGCGTCCTGCAAACGCAGACTATACATGGACATTCACAGGACTCTGTCCCTCCTGACCCGTCTGGGTCTCCGGGTCAATCCGAAGAAGTCCCACCTCGAGCCGGTGAGAGTGCTTGACTTCATCGGAGCGACCCTGGACTTGGTCTCTGCCATGGCTTTCCTGCCCCTGGAGTGAACTCGTACCCTTCGCCAGGCTGCGTCTACCATCTTCGACGCCCCAACGACATCGGCGAAGAGGATCCAGCAGCTCCTTGGGTACATGGCTTCTACCACAACCGTCACTTACGTCTCACAACTTCGAGCGTGCCCACTCCAACACTGGTTCGTCCGAGCTTTCAACCCGCTCCGAGACGACCAGGGGCTGCGACTCCAACTTCCGCTACAGATACACCACTCCCTACTGTGGTGGATCTCCTACCACCACCTCCTGTTGGGGATGCTGTTCCGACAACCAACTCCTCAACTCACGGTCACGACGGATGCCTCCCTCCTCAGGTGGGGAGTGCATTGCGACGATCTCAGACTCTGGGGATGCTGGACTGGTGATGAGACCGAGCTACACATCAATGCCCTCGAGCTCCTCACCATCTGGAAAGCTCTGAGGGCATTTCGCAACCTGGTCGCTGGACGGACAGTCCTTATCCTGATGGACAACACGATGGCTGTCTGTTATGTCAACAGACAGAGAGGGACTCACTCCACCACGCTTCTCACCATAGCCCTTCAATTCTGGGAATGGTGCGTGTCGCTTCGGGTCCACCCGATTGCCATCCACCTGGCTGGCCAGGAGAACACCACAGTGGATGCCCTCAGCAGGGAACCTCCTCCCACCATGAGTGGTCCCTCTCAGATGAGGCGTTCCAGAGGATACAGGAATGCTGGGGCGAGCCCATGATCGACCTCTTCGCCACCGCATTGAACGCAAAGTGTCACCGGTACTGCTTGAGAGCCAGCAGGAGGCTGGACTCTCTTGGCGATGCTTTCCAATTCGAGTGGACCGAGGGGCTCCTCTGCGCCCTCCCACCATTTCTTCTCCTGGGCCGAGTGGTCGCCAAGATCTTGGCGGACCGAGCCGATGTCGTCCTCGTAGCCCCGTACTGGCTGAGGCAGCAGTGGTTCAGGCCCCTATTCGAAGCCGCTCGGGGTCAACTTCTCAGGCTACCGACAGCGCCCAATCTGCTGTCTCACTCCAGTGGTCACGTTCTCCATCCCGACCTGTCACTCCTCGCCCTCCACGTGTGGAGGATAGCGCCCTAGACGACCCTACCATACAGGATGTCCTGACCGCGGCCAGGAAGGAGTCGACCCACCGCAACTATGGCTATAAGTGGCAGCGGTTTGTGGCCTTTGCTGAGGTGTGAGGCGAGCTGGTATCGCCTGTCAGTCTCGGTACTGTGCTCTGGTTCCTACTTCACCTTCGACAGCAGGGAGTCGCGTTCCCCTCTTTGAAGGTCTGCCTTGCCGCCATCGTGGCCTACCAACCTCAAGGCTCTCCATCGGCAGCTCTGTTCCAGGACACCACGATGAAGCAATTCATGAAAGGCCTATAACATCTATACCCACCGGTATCACCACCGCTGCCACCCTGGTCGTTGTCCCTGGTCCTCTCCCAGCTCACGTGACAACCCTTCAAGCCCATGGCCACTGCCGATGACAGGCTCCTGACCATGAAGACAGCCTTCCTGGTAGCTGTCACCTCTGCCAGATGGGCCAATGAGCCTTTCCTGGTGTTCCATTGGGACAAGGTAGTCCTTCGCCTGGACATTTCTTTCCCACCTAAGGTGGTGTCACACTTCCACCTTAACCAGGACATCATTCTACCTACTTTTCCCCCAAACCCGACAACATCTCTGGAGTGGTCCCTACACTTTTTGGATGTCCGTTGGGCCTTGGCCTTTTACACCCAACGGACTGCGACCTTCAGGCAGACTCCACACCTGTTTGTCTGCTATGGTCAGCATCGCAGAGGCCACAAAGTGTCCACCCAGAGATTCTCTAAGCGGGTGGCCCAGACAATCCTACTGGCATACGAGATGGCCAAGCAGCCTCCACCGGCCCTGCTTTGGCCCTACTCCACCAGAGCTGTGGCATCCTCGGCAGCCCTTCTGCGAGGTGTGGACCTGCAAGAACTTTGTCAAGTGGCGATCTGGTCCAGACCATCGACCTTTGTGTGCCACTACCGACTGGACTGCCGGTCCCAGAGAGATGCCCGGTTTGGACGAGCGGTGCTAGCCGCCGTACTCTAGGACCTGATCTACCGTCCTTCTGGTAAGCTACAAAATCTCCTAGTGTGTGAGGCACAGAGACCACGAAGAAGAAGAACAGGTTGCTTACCTGTAACTGTGGTTCTTCAAGTGGTCATCTGTGCCCTCACACACATCCGCCCAGCCGTCCCCTCTTTCTCAAGTCCCTTGCCGGCAGACTTTAGAACTGAAGGGAGACTGTTGCTCAGCGGGCTGAGCATGCTCAGTAGAGCCATGGTGGAGGGGTTCCCGCCAAGCTACTAAGCTCTAGAATTTTCCAAATGGTACCGCACATGCGCGAAAGCTCCTAGTGTGTGAGGGCACAGATGACCACTTGAAGAACCACAGTTACAGGTAAGCAACCTGTTCATTCCCCATAAATATGATGTGACAGTGTGAATGAGACTCCAGGAGCAAAGCTGCTACATGTAAAGGGAGCTTAGAATTTGAATTCTAAAGTCACTGATTATCTTTAATTTAAGCTGTATGGGTGTTACTATGGATTTTGAATGACAACTTTTTATGGTTGGGCAGGTTCAGAACATTTTGCTGAACAGGTAGGTGATACATAATGTTGCACAGCAAATGTTTCTGTGTTACCATCACAGTGCACTCTCCTCAACTAACTTATATATTGTTACATTAAAAACAAGTATTTAACCATTCAAGATGTGATATCACTTTATAATATGGAAATTATTCAAGAGTGATCACTCTAGTACAGTTTTAATTTAGAATAGCATTCAGTGGTACATGATGTGTCTCAAGTGGCCAGTTGTGGTTAAGAAGGAATTTTCTTCCTTTCACATTTTGCCTTTTTCCAGTTCCATGTAGGATTTAGAGATAGTCACATCTAAAGAAATGATAGTGGTTAGGGAATACAAGAAGTAAAGTTTCTTCTTAAGAAAGCTCAGTGTGCAATTTTGTTTCCATGCTTTTAGGCTAAGTTTCCCTACCTTTTGGAGGATCTTTTCCTTAGTTGAACTGTTGAGGTTTTGTGGGTTTTTGTGCCTTCCCTCATCATGATTCTTGTTGCTTGTTTGCATCATTTGGCTGTTGTCTGTTAAGCTTTCTTCTCAATGATATTATTTGTCAAGTATATAGTGAATGGAAGATCTTTTTCTGATCAGAAAATGTAACCGAATTCACTTCCAGTTCTGCTGATATCAGAAAATATAGATCCCTGCTGTATCCAGCTTTTTTATATGTTGGCACTGATCAGTTACCATTGTATAGGAAGAAGACACTGAAGGCATTATGTTTCAGAGAAAAAAAATTAAAAAGACTTTTGACTATTGCACAAGTTTACACAGTAATCTACAGAGCTTTTCATTCATCTTTTTGAGGGGCAGGAAAGGATTTTGGTTCATTTTTGTGGGAGAGGATTTTCATTCCATTATTTAATCACATCACAGAGAAGTTTCATGCTGTGCATTAATATCAATATTACAATGGTCTTATCTATCTCCTTCAGAAATTATATGGCTACATCTTGAGCCTGAAAATAAAATAACATTATATGTAAAATTATTTAGGTATAGTAAGTCTCTGGGTGTATTGTTCTTACAAACCCTTTAAAATCCTTTTATCTTTGCTGCAGTTTATACAGGTAAAGTTTTAAATTGTTTATTCTTATACTGTGAAGTATCAAACCTGAGTTTTGCTGATAGGAAATTTGACTCATTCTAAAGCATCCTTTGTGTGCTGAGTACTATTGTTATACATTAAAACAGGTTAGCACAAATTGGTCTTAGAATAGTAGTCACCGTTCACTGCTATATTTGCATATTTTCTTTAAAGGGGAAAACACATTTTCAAGAGTTCCACTTATAAATGGCCTGATTGGACCAAATCCCCATCTCCCTCATGCATCTTTGGTTCCTGGAGGTGGATTAGGTGCTTTTCCTACTATATCACAGCCATCATACACGGATACCAGGTAAATGAAATGGATGTCTAACTTGCTATGTAAATTGTCTTTTGGAGGGCATTCCAGACATTGAAGTCAGTCCCTGCTCTGGATTACTAGAATTTAACACGAAGTTGTTGAAAGGGGAACGAAGTTGTTGTTTTTTCTTCTGTTCAACCCAGAGCTTGGTGAACTTAATTTCCAGTTGGAGAACTATTTCCTCATTTGCTAGTCTTTATTATGTGAATTACATGCATTGGGTATTGTGATTGATACTTCATCATACTTAACCCTTAATGATATCAACAAGGAGTTTTTCTGAGTTTCGGTTTTTGGCCCTCAAAGTGTAGAGCCTGATTTGCAACCATAGTGTCAGTGGGTAGGATCCACTCAGATCTGATCTTCTTCCATGAGAAGATTGACCCTGCCTGGATTGGCATAGCAGAGGTCTTGATGAATTCTTCTGGGGCGCCTCATGGAAGTTCTGTGGTTTCCTGCCAGGATCTAGTTTCACTTTCATAGCAGGGGATTGTTGAATCCATGCCTTCCCTTCCAGTAGCAATTTGCCGGCAGTTGAAATCTAAGCCTCTGCTCCTCTTGGTGTCAATGGCTCATCATCTGAAGGCTGCCTGAGAGACAGAGTGAATACCTCCTTTACAACATAAAAAAGTGGGGGTTGGGGGAGAAGTATATATATGCTTACATCTCCATTCATCCGTTGGCTCCCTGTTAAACCAAAGACCTCCAGATCTACTGCATGTCTTAATCCCCTTGCTTTAATCCCGTCGATTGTTGAGAAGGTACACAAGTTAAGATGTCATGGGCACAGGATTCTATGGCTTCTGGACCTGGTCAGTCTGTGTATTCAGAAGAGCTGGGGCTTCCCTGCTGCAGGGCTCTGTTAGCTCAAGTTCCTATAGTGTCCTCCTTGGGATATACTATTTTTTCTAAAGTTTAAATGCTATTGTCCGAGAGTTTTTTTAAAGAATTGGTGAATCCCTCCCCATTCCACAAACTTGTGCCTTTTTGTGTTCCATACAGCTCAGTCATTGTTACTGACTGTTCCCCAAATTAACTAACTATAGTACAGGTGGAATGAAACTAGAAGAGAAGTTTTAGGCAATCACACTATCCTAAAAACAAAATGTCCTTGAACTCATTGTGGCTTATCAATAACAATGACTTCCCTAAATTGCTACTGTGGCTTGTTAACATTCCCAAGAGTACTAAGTGGCTTCCAAACTAGGTAATATTCTCCATTAGTCTTGTTTCAATGTAGAGTTGGCTGTTCAAAATTTCAAATCATGGCTCTTCTTTTTGACATAGTAATTCTAACCAGAAGGGCCCTTGGGTAGCTGTCTAAAAATAGCTTAGGAGAGAGAACATGCAGCCCATGGGCCACGTACTGCCCAACCAGAGTCATAAGTAATATTGAGGCTGTCTGTGTATCTTTGAACAATCTAGCCCTGTACATGGTCACAAATACATCTGTTGCTTTCCTTTCACAGAGATAAAAATACAGCATTTAATGCTGTGATGAATGATCCCACTGGTTCATGGGTTCCATCTACTGCCCCTCTCGAAGGTGAAGGTGATACCATGTCTAATGCACAGCGAAGCACTCTGAAGTGGGAGAAGGAGGAAGCACTCGGTGAAATGGCAACTGTAGCACCTGTTTTGTACACAAATATCAATTTTCCAAATCTAAAGGAGGAGTTCCCAGGTATGTTGTGAACTGCAGAGTTCAAAAGCTAACTTTACAGATCCGATGAGCCGCAGTTTTATTTCATAGGATTCAGATTTTTGTAACTCTGAAGGAGGTGACTTATTTAACGCTGAAGAAGGGAAATATTGCATAAACAAGAGAACTTTTAATGCCATTCCAAATCTTTCAAAAATAAACACTACTTCTTTCTCCCTTCATGTTTTCAGATTGGGCTACAAGGGTGAAGCAGATTGCTAAACTGTGGAGAAAAGCAAGCTCACAAGAAAGAGCTCCATATGTGGTAATCCTCTACAGTTCTTGTTAAAACTTCTTTTTCTTGCATCTCTGGCTTCATCTGATTGAGCTAAAATTATTATAAATTTTAAAACTGTAAAAACATTTTTTTAAACAAGTGCGTTCTTGTCAATAATGTCTTCTTTAAATTTACTACTTAGGCCATTCAAGCTTTGGACAGAGTAGACACATCAATCAGTTCCTTTGCAACACTTAAAACCTAATAAAGAGTTTGCATACTAAATCTTATAAAAAGCAGGATCATCCAAAGAAGTACTGTCAAGAACATAAGCCAGAAATGACTGCTTGCAGCTATTTTAAATAGTTAAAAGCTCCATTATTGCTTACTGAAGCAATCTCAGTATTTCTTAGATACCATTTCTCATTTTGACACTATCCTGTTTGACTTCAGATTCTGCACAAATTTTGCTCAGATGTTGTATGAACTAGTGGATGTGCTTCTAGCACAAAATACAAGCTAAGACTCCTGTTCCTCTCATATTTTCATTTCTTACTTGTTATTTTAGCTACTTACACCTTTTCTCACCATAAAAATTGACACAAGTAAATCAACCCTATGTTATATTTATGTCTAATGAGAGTAGTAGTTCTCAAATATGAGGAAGTGATCTAGTTTCTTATTTGAGATGTTGAATTAAAAGAATTTGTTTTTAGACTTACCATGTGAGCCATTGCTTACCTTTAGCAACAAAAGGCAAGGCATAGTAAATTTGTGTGTGATACTCTTTTCTTTTTTTCCCCAGCAAAAAGCCAGAGATAATAGAGCTGCCTTACGCATCAACAAAGTTCAGATGTCTAATGATTCCATGAAAAGGCAGCAGCAACAGGATAGCATTGATCCAAGCTCTCGTATTGACACAGAGCTCTTTAAGGACCCATTAAAGCAGAGGGAATCGGAGCATGAGCAAGAGTGGAAATTTAGACAGGTGTGTTGTATTTTTTGCTTGCTTTCTCCTTTTGTCTAATACAATTGCAGAAAGAACTGCTCTTAATTAAATAAAATTGATTGTAAGGAAAGGAAATTGGAGTTCATGATATACTCTGTATATGCTGCATGTACAGTAGTTACTGACAATCTAAGGCACATGTGTCAAACACAAGGCCTGCAGGCTGAATCTGGCCCGCCAGGCCATTTCATGTGGCCCTCACACCTCTCCTGCAGCTGCGGTTCTCCCCCTCACTGGCAAGCCCAATTCCCACATTGCGGGCCCCCAGCTGTCAGTATTCTGAAGAGAGGCCCAGCAATGAGCACTCACAATCTCGTTCTCCTTCTGACTGCTCCTGTGTCCAAGTTTTGCTGTCAGTGTTGCCACAGCTTACCATGGCAATACTCTGCACAGCTCACAAGAGCTGGACAGAGGAACAGTCAGAAGTAGAAGTAGATCGCAAGTGCTGGCTGCTGGATCTCTCTTCAGAATACCAGCAGTTGGGGGCCCACAATGTGGGGATTGGGTTCACCAGGTACAGAGAGGGGCAAGGGAGCAGAAGGAGCCACAGGGGAGGGGGGCAGGAAGAAGCACAGAGAGGGGCTGGGGGGCTGAAAGAGGCAGAGAGGGAGACAGAGAGTCTTACAGCCTTACAGATACAACCGGCCTTTTGAGGGCAATCATAATGTTGATGTGGCCCAAGATAAAATTGAGTTTGACACCCCTGTTGGTGACATCATTATAATCTTGACATGATTACTGAGAATTCTCACATTTAGTTTATAAATAGAGCTTTAAATTAAACTGAAAAACAGTGATGCTAAAATTTATAACCACATGTCCCATACTGCAGACATTTGATTGATTCCAAGCTAGTTCACAGTTCAGTCTCTCAGTGAAACAGCACATATGTAGAAAGAGACTTTTCAGTCTCTAATGACTGTTGGAGTATTTATAAGTCAGCAGTCTCTTGCAAGCACAAAAAGGATTTTGTACACATGGTGTCTGGTTAATATATTAATATGAGGTTTCTTAATTGTGAATTCAGACTTCATACATACTATTCAAATGCAGTTGAATATATTTTTGTCAAATGCATGTTCTGCAAACTCATTTGTTAAGTTTCCATAGCAATAACCTTCTATGTGTGGTTCAGGAAACTCGGAATGGAAGTTTTAAAAATAAAATTTGGGAACCTCTGATGCAGATAATTCTTCAAGTCTTAAATGGGATCTCCATCACTTTTACAGAGGCTGCCTTGCTTATTCTCATTAAATCTTCTAACCTTCAAAAAACATACTTTCTGTATTTGGGAGTATGCCTAAATAATTTACCTTTTTAAATGATCAGCTCCTGTACCATACATATATCTATTTTTAATTATCTTTTAATTGCCAGTAGATTTAAGATTGTATTTTTTGTTTAATTTCCTCATAGTTGTAACAGAACTTTCTTTCTTGCCAAAAACAGCAAATGCGTCAAAAAAGTAAACAGCAAGCTAAAATTGAAGCAACTCAGAAACTAGAGCAAGTAAAAAATGAGCAGCAGCAGCAACAACAGCTTCAGCAACAACTTGGGTCACAACAGCTTTTGAACCAGTCAGGTTCAGATACACCTAGTAGTGGGATGCAGAGTCCTTTAACTCCTCAGACTGGCAATGGAAATATGTCTCCTGCTCAACAGGCATTATATACAAAGCACCCACCTGGTACTCCCTCCTCCTCCTCATCATCTTCTACTTCTTCTTCTTCTACTACTACTTCTACTCCTTCTGATGTGTTCCTGAAACCACAAGCCCCACCTCCACCAGTGACACCAAACAGAATCCCTGTTCAAGAGACACACCCTCAGGCTCCATCCCAACAGACATTTTCTCCTTGTTCCTCTGCTAGACCACCTTCTCCCGTTGACCCATATGCAAAAATGGTGGGAACTCCTAGGCCATTGCCTGTTAACCAAAATCAAAACTATATCCGAAGAAACTCTATTCCATCAGTAGATATCTGTCCACCCCCATCACCCATATCTAGGCCAGTTCAAGTATCTGAATCAACAGGAAGTCGACCATCACCAGTCAGAGAGTCGTGTTCTTTGTCTCCAGTCAGCAATGACCCTTATGCAAAACCTCCGGATACACCTAGACCTGTAATGGGAGCGGAACAGTTCTCCAAACCCATGGGTGTATCAAGATCACCTCTGATTGCAGAACAGCCAGGAAAAGCAACTAACAGTGATCCATTTGCTAAGCCGCCTCCTAGGACAGATGGCTTTTCAAGACCTCGGATGTCTCCAGCTGACTCATATGCACGACCTCCATTGACTCCCACTCCTGTTGCTGAGGGAAGTTCTGGCCCATTTAAAACCCCAATGCGCCCAAATCAGTCACCACAAGATCCTTATACAAAAATGCCACCGACTCCAAGACGAGTAGCTGTGGACCCGTACGAGCGGCCTGTTTTGACGCCAAGGCCTGTGGACAGTTTTTCACATAATTCATCTAATGACCAATACACTCAGTCTCCTCTGACTCCACAGCCAGCAATAAAAGAGACCTTTGCCCATCCACAAAGAGTAATTCGAAACCAGAATGATTCTTTTTCCCAGACTGGAACTGGTTCAAGGCAAGGTGCTCAGGATCCATATGCCCAGCCCCCGGGTACTCCTCGTCCTGTCTCAGACCCGTATGCTCAGCCTCCGGGTACACCTCGGCCAGTCACAGATCCTTATGCCCAACCTCCGGGTACTCCTCGGCCTGCCACTGTTGACCCATATATGCATCAACCACCCACACCAAGAGCTGCACAGAAAGCAGACTTATTTGCTCAGGTTTCGGCTAATCAAAGGCATCCTGATCCATACGCCCAGCCTCCAGGTACACCAAGGCCAATTAATAATGATCTGTATTCTCAGCCACCAGCAACTCCAAGACCTGGAGTTTCAGAAACATACAGTAGACCCACACTTGTGTCCAATCGAGATCCTTATCTACAGACTTCACAGAACAAGCCTTTTGTAAGGCCATCAGATCCATGTTCTCAGCCTCCAAAATTATCAGGATCTGCTGTGACAGATACTAATTTTAGCCATATTCCAACAGCCCCACCTTGTGACCCTTATGATCATCCTCCAATGACACCAAGACCTCAGCCAGAAAGTTTAGGAAATGCGCAGCATCCCCATGATGCTGCTGAACAGCCAAGACCTGGATCAGAGGGGAGCTTCAGTGCACCTGTAAACTCCTCTGTGACCTTGCAGGGGAAACCGTTTCCCCAGACTGCCCCAGTTCCTGGCCCAGCAGCGACTGCAGGAGCAACAAGTACCCAGAACACAATGACACAGGCAGATGCAGAGAAACTGAGACAGGTGAGTTTAACAGTGCTGTATCATATGCTGGCAGAAAGTATGGTATGTTATAAGTGAAGGAATCTGTCAGCTGCTTTTAGAAAAACTATAGTTATGCTATCTCAACTAGTCACATTCTGTTACAAATTATATTCTAAGTTATAGGCAGAAAGTACCACTGGAGTCCCGCTGTCATATTAACCAACCTGTAGTTCAATGTATGTTATGTGAGTTTTCTCTGAAGAATAGGAAGAGATAAGCAAACTTAGCTTTGCTTCTTGGTTTTTTTAGTTTTGGCTGTGTGCAGTTGGTTTGTTCTTCTCCAGCAGAGCTGATAATCTGTGGTTTGTTTTATGATTTCTTTCATGTTGGGGTGAGAGGAGCCACAGTGCCAGCAGTCACTGCGTTCAGATGCAGCAGTAAACAAACCTCAGAGCAAAGCTTCATGGTTTGTTTAGCTGCTCCTTCAGCAAGCAGGAACAATTGGGCAATTTGTACTATTGTATTGCTTGTACTTGATAAGTCAGGGTTTTTACCATTCCCTAATACGTTGTTATGCCCAAACATGGCCAGCATATTCAAGGACAAGATAAAAGTTTTCCAGAATGCCTCAGTGAAATCTTTAATTCCTTCCTAAATTATAATAATTTATCAGTTCATAATCTTAGTTAAAGGAAATTTTAATCAGCCTCAACCATAGTTAACATCAGCACTACTGTATCCTGTAGCCATGATTAAGATGGACAGCACTGATATTTGGGAAGAAATATGAAGGCAGCAGTGAAATTTGCTTTGAGAACAAATACACTCCCAAAGAACTGCAACTGTGCTGATTGCAGGAACGTGGACAGATTGAAATGTCTTCTCAGTCATAAGATTTTATTTATAAAGGGTATATTCCTTAACTCAAATGCAAATGAAGAATTAACAGACTAAATTACTTTTTGTTCCATGTCAGCGCCAGAAATTGCGTGAAATTATTCTTCAGCAGCAACAACAGAAGAAGAATGCAATCTGTCAAGAGAAAACACCACAAGAACCCACCACGACATCTCATACAGGACCTATTCAGCCCTGGCAACAAGAGAATCTGAACCAGATTTTTAATCGTCCTCCTCCTCCATACCCTGGAAACGTTAGGTCATCCGTTGTCCCTCCTGGTGGGCTGAGGTTCTCAGGTTTTCCTGCTGATGGACAGTTTAATAGACCCCAGTTTCCAGGAGATATGGGTGGCATGGGAATGAGGCCTCATGGAATTAGGTACATTTCTCGATTACTGAATCATAAAATATGTTATTTCTTAATAAATGTGGATTATTTATCAAGTGTTGTGACTGTCATCAGAGTAATTGAGATGAATTGGCATATAATGGACAGTTTATTATTAAAACATGTGGTACTGTACTTGATCCAAATGGGGAATGGGGCAGTCATTTTTAAAGAAGATTGCTTAAAAATGTTAACTGTCCCATAGAAAATATTTTCTTTCAAAATAATATCTGAATGTATTGTAGTGAAACATGACACACAAGCAGTTAAAATTTAATTGATTACTCTTTCTGAAATACATTCCATTAAAACTGGTTTTGACGTGTAGAAAATGAACCAAGGACAAAAATATGTGAATAGTTAGGTCAAACATCACAACACAATAAGCCATGTGTTTTCTTGATTATTGTTCAAATTATAAATATATCAAGCCTGCCAACTAAACCATATGGGCATTTACTTTCTGTGTCATGAAAAAACATAATACAGTTTTTGCTCTTAGAAAATTCTGGGCACTTTAGTCAGCAAGTTAACAATCTTGTTTGGTGCTCTTATATATGAAGAGGGAGCACCAAACAAAATCTTTGATTTCAAAATTGTTTCCATTCGTGGGTATCCCTTTTTCATATAGAAGAGAAGTGTATGCCTGAATAATGGAAAGGTTCTATTTAGCCGCAAACTGATGTTTTACCTCTTATAACAAACCATTAGTCTGATCAGTGTAATTATATGAATTACTTCCATTTTAAATTGGGGGTGTGTGATTTAAAACTGATGTTTTAAAAGCAAATATTTAAATTCTTTTCATATATAGTTCACTCTGTTTTGATCCAAATTCTAAAGTTCATCAGAATATGAACATAACATTGCTTTGCTGGATGATTCCAGTATTGTGTTTCCAGAAATGTTGAGAAGAGGAAAATGGGACACACTTTCCAGGATGCTGAAAAGATCGTAAATTTTCCTAGCTAAACAATCTGATGCACTTCAGCATATGAATGCTCTTAAGACCTTATTCAAAGACCTATACTAAAAAGAAGAAAGCCAGAAAAAAACACAAATGCTATGTTTTTGTTCTCTTGTAGTTTTTTATTTAGTCCATGACTAAGGACTTAAGACTATTCACAGACCCAAACACATTGGCCTTTTTAGTTAATAAAATGTAATCTTTTCAGCATCCTGAGAGGTGTCTCTTTTTTTTCTCTCTTGTATTTTTTATTGGATGATCTCCAGATTTTGCTCTTTTTAAATGTCTGGGCCAGATATAGCAAGAGCCAGCATGGCATAGTGGTTTGAGTATTGCACTAGAACACTGGGATACCAGTGTTTGAATCCATGCTTGGCCATTGAAATCTATTGGGTGTTCTTGGACAGGTCGCACTCTCTCAGCCTCAGAGGAAGGCAAGGGCAAACCCCCTCTGAACAAATTCTGTCAAGAAAGTTCTGTAATAGGTTTATTTTAGGGTCACCATATGTCAGAAATGATTTGAATGCACACAACAAAGCCAGATATAAATTAGCTAACAAAATTGCTATTTCAAGTTATTTAAAAATGTAATACTCCATAAAAATGGATATGTAAATATACCACAAAAAAGTAAAGACAAGCATTCTATTTTCTTTTCCAGATTTGGATTTTCTGGAAGTGGTCATGGACCTCCCCCATGTCAAGAACGCTTCCTTGGTCCTCCACAGCAAATGCAGCGTGCTGGAGTCCCACCACAGCTCAGAAGATCCATGCCTACAGATATGCCTAGACTACCTAACAAACCACAAATGGGTAATCCTATTGGACTCTCACAGCATTTCCCACCACAAGGGATTCAGGTTCAGCAGCACAACATTATGGGACAGGCATTTATTGAGCTCTGTCACAGAGCACCTGAAGCCAGGCCAAGACTCTCTTTTAATTCCCCATCAGCTACTGTTATGAATGCAGTTCCCCAGCATCAACAACGTACAGGGTTTTTACTAAGGCAAGACTGTCAGGGTCCCAGACACCTAGAGCCCCTGAGACGCAATTCTCAAAACCTTAACACTCCATTGCATGTGTCAGCAGGTTTGGAGCATTTACCGGCATCTCAGCAAGAAACAATGACTCCAAACCATCCACCTATGCTAGTTATGTGTTCTCTAAATAATCCACAAGTTAATGATGCTTTTCCAGGAGGTTCTTTACCAGCAACAACACCTGTGGAGACAGCAAGTGACTTACAGATTCCCAACCAGACCACCGAGGTATTAGGAGAAAAACTTGATCCTGATGATCCCTCTGTGAAAGATCTAGATGTCAAAGATCTTGATGGTGTTGAAGTTAAGGATTTAGTTGATGAAGACCTTGAGAATCTAAATCTAGACCCAGAAGATGGTAAAGGAGATGAACTGGACACGTTAGATAATCTTGAAACTAATGATCGTCACTTAGATGACCTTCTGAGATCAGGAGAATTTGACATAATTGCTTACACTGATCCAGACCATGATTTAGGTGACAAAAAGGGTATGTTTAGTGAGGAGTTAGATCTTAATGTCCCCATAGATGATATACAGGGCAAAACAGAAGATGTTCAGCAAAACCATCAAAATGATAAAGCTGCCAATCCAGGAGGCTCACTTTCTCCTCAGAACAAAACTGGTGAAGTCAGTGAGATTAAAACAGAAGCGTTGTCTCCAAACGCAATAGATGAAAGTAACTCTGAAAATGAAAAAGGTGACAGAAATGTGACAGCCTCAAGCACTCAGCATATGGTTGAGTCAGAATTACATGAAGGAGAAACAAAATCTGTGTTGCCTTGTAATATGGAAATAGCTGACAAAACAAATATGAATGAGGAAACCACTGTGTCTAGCCCAGACGCTGCTCAAGGCACTGCTCCCACATCTGCTCAAAGTGTAGCTAGTTCTTGCAATATCTCTGGAGCCACTCCAGTTCTTACAAGTTTGCTATCTAATGAAAGTTCAGACAATCCTGATGTTGGGCCTTTAGGCTCTCCAACTCAGCCAGTACCAGCAGCACAAGCAAACCCTGTTCCAGGTATTCCACAAACTTTAATGACATCTGCCGGTCAAACTGCGGAGAACGCTTTACCTACTGTGAACATAGTTCCACAATTAAGCCATGGCTTCTCACAAGGGACAGCAGTAAATCCAGGTTTTATCCCTGGCCAGCCAGCAAGTCATAGCTTTGGGCCAGGACAGCCTGTAAATCAAACTGTGCCTGTTGTAAATAGACCTGGCCCCACTGGAATGCCTGGTCCCCAGCAGATGATGCTTCCGCAGACATTAGCTCAGCAGCAAAATCGAGAGAGGCCTCTTCTGCTAGAAGAGCAGCCGCTTCTGCTGCAAGATCTTTTGGACCAAGAAAGACAAGAGCAGCAACAGCAGCGACAGATGCAAGCCATGATTCGCCAGCGTTCGGAGCCTTTTTTCCCCAACATTGGTGCGTGTGTTTTGTTTTCTTATACTGAAATCGCTTTAATGTTGAGTAGGATTGGATGAGGAAGAACTCTAATCGAGTGTCTATTCTGAATGAAACCCTGCAACCAAATATCAATACCAGTAATGTCCACTAATGGAGACATTTTAATGTCACTAATCCTGTTTTGTAATCTGGTCAGTCTGTATGTGGCAGATGAGGAACAGTAACTGGAATAGGTAGGAGAGGTTTTCTACCCTTGCATAAACCTTCCTTTGAGTTCTGGAAGACTACAACTTAACTTTCTAAGTTTTGCAATGGTGTTGTTTACCGAGCTTTGATTTGAAAGTAGGTGGTTCAAATGGACAGCATCTTACACTGACACCCACAGTGAGGCAGTTAACTGAAATGTCTGCAGGCCCTTCCCTTCTTGGTTGCTTTTGTCCCAGGACTAGAGGATTGAAGATGGGGAGAGTGAGTTGGAACTGGGGTGGGAAGAAGTAAAGGGAGGGAGAATTTGGTGGAAGAACTAGGCTTCACAGGCAAAGAAGAGATTACAGGAGGGGAGAGCAAAGGGTCTACTTCCGTCTACTATGCCCCACTTGCTTTTCATTTTTATATTTATTCAACTCAGTATATATGTATGTTCAGATCAGATTGAGTGAGCATATACAGATAATCTCTCTATCCCTCTCTGCTGCCACAAACATTGTATGCATCTACTTATATAAACTGGATATACTAAGGTTTTTATTGTCATTCTGCAATCTTTATTTAGAGTGTGAATGAAATATTATATTTGTAGATATTTAGAAAAATAGGGAGTCAGTGTGGTGTAGTGATTTGAGCATTAGAGAGTGACTCTGGAGAACAGGATTCCCTGCTTGGCCACTGGAACACACTGGGTGACCTTAGGCAAGTCACGCTCTCTCAGCTTCAAAGAAAGGCAAAGGCAAATCAACTCTGGGCAAATCTTGGTAAGACAACCCTGTGATAGATTGCTTTAGGCTTGCCATCATTCAGAAACAACTTGAAGGCACGCAATAACAAAGGAAAATAAACCTTGAACGCAACTTATTCTTTGGTTAGTGCAGAGAAATAATTGCAAAAAAAAAAAAAAAAATCCATATTAACAAGGCAACAGGGGGAGACATAATTGCTTTGGAACTGCCTTCAATAAATTAATATAAATTCTGAGTTTACTCAGTTGAAAAATAACTTAAAAAGAATAAACACTTGAGGAAAACTACCAATGTGTAAGGAAACCCAAAACAAATAACACAGGGGCAAGGGGAAGCACTCTATCCAATGCTTTACCAGCAAATCTCTCACACATACTCTGCTTCTCTTTCTCTCTGTATAATTGTGTATGTATGCACGAACAGAAATGAACACACAGATGCATACAGATACTGTGTGGATGTATACTCTCTTCTTGAGAACAGGATATCCTGTTTCTGACCGTGGCTTGGAGTTAGTATTGAAGAGAAAGTGGACACCTTGCTGTTATAACTTTGCTCAGAACACTCTTCCATAGCGTTACTGATTTTTACTATAAGAACTCTTTGACAGAGAATAGACTACCTTGGGGTGGGAGGGGGTGCACTCTCCTTCTTTAGAGATATTTAAACTGAGGTGAGATGGGACTCTTTCAGGAGTGCTATAGGGGTGCATTCCTGCAAGGGAGGGGGATGATCTAGATGGCATAGTGGCCCCTTCCAGCTCTGTGATTCTGTTATTCTAATCGGAATCTTTGCATTGATTAACTAGAATCACACTAGATTCCGTAACCTAAATCATGTTGTTGTTATGTGCTTCTAAAAGAATTGTTACTAAATGCCATTAAAGGCCTGAAAAAACTTAAAAATAGTTTGAAGAGATTTTCCTATTTTAATTGTGCATTTTTTAAAAATTACCTTGACTGGTTGAGCCTATGGCCATTTCCACACTAGACTATTATTGTGCTATTATTCCACTCTCCCGAAACTGCAAATCCTAGGATTCCATCGGATGTTGAAAGTGGAATAATAGCACTATAATAGTCTAGTGCGGAAATGGCCTATGTGAAAGAATGATACAAATGAAAAAAGTAATTATTGTACACTGGCAGTAATACATAATTAATAACTTGCAGATTTAACAGATCTTTTAAACTCTTATTTTTACAGATTTTGATGCAATCACTGATCCTATAATGAAAGCAAAGATGGTGGCTCTGAAAGGGATCAATAAAGTAATGGCACAGAACAATATGGGAATGCCACCAATGGTCATGAACAGGTAGGCAGATACAATATTTTATATAATGATTACATATGATGTCTTCTTTTATGTAGTAATATGAATGCATGCCCTCCCTGTTTCCTCAATTTTTAGGGCATTCTGATAGCTTCTAATTACCTTTGGAGAGTATTAGTGAAGGAAATTACACAATATTGAGTACAGTCTCATAGTCATGCAGGAAGGGTGCAGGATCCCTACGAAAGTGGAAACACTGCACATATCTGTAGCCCGCCCCCCAACCATGCACACTAAAGACTCTGCTGCTGCAAAAATCTTCTCATCATCCTCCTAGAAAGAAGGAAGAGAAGGAGAACAACAGTGAAGGAGCTCATCCTCCTTGCCCACTTCCTCTTCTCTGTTTCCTTTCCTGGCAACAGCTCCGTTACTACCTCTGCCATTCTGGCATCACAATATCTCTGCCTTGCTCTGAGGCTGCCTCCGCTGGACCTCCGTCACCTCTGCCAGTCACCGAGCCTTCCTCTAGAGAAGGCCTTACATGTAGAAGACCTCACAGGACTGGGCTGGCAGAGGGGACAGCTCATTCTTCTTGCCTTCCTCTTTTTCCTCTTCCTCCTCCTTTCCATTTCCTTTCCTGCTGTCAAAACACATGAGCGCGGCTGGCTAGTACTGAGACAATCTCATTCACGTATTCTGTCTTTACGCATGCTGTATGTCTCGTGTTTCTCACCACCAAAAACATCAACTGTACAGTAAACATGGGTCCAAAGCTTAGTGCTTCTAGTACTTTTAAAAGTGCTCCCAAGAGGCAAACAAAAGTGAAGAACTTATAAGAAAAGGTCAAATTATTAGATATCCTTCATACGGCAAAGTCCACCACTGTGGTTACCCGCCATTATGACATCAACGAGTCAACTGCAAGGAAAAAAGGAGGAAAATCTGTGATATTGGGGAAATTCAAGCGATAATTGACACCATCCCAGATGAGTTAACAGAGGATGACCTAATGGAGCTGACTGCTCCCAAAGCAAAGGTGTTACAAGACAAAGAAGAGGAAAAGAGGAAGAGGAAGAAGAAGACAACAAGCTTACACTGGCAATATTGCAGAGGGTCTGTGTAAGTTCAGGGCTGCCACAGACTATTTTTGTGATATTGACCCATCTATGATAGGTTCTTTGAAGATGAAGGAATTCATAGAATAGGCATCTGTGTACACCAACATTTCTAAAGAAATGAAGAGGCAAAAAAGCCAAATGGAAATCACAGTATATTTCAAGAAGGTAACACCGAATATCACTGCTTCCCCTTCCAATCCTTTCACCTCTGCTGCCCCTGCCAGCTCTGAAATCCCTGACAATGCACTTCCATTGTTCCCATAATTGACAATACAGGCACTGTATTGTACTGTACTGTAATGCTGTACTGTACAGTTGCAAAAAACATTGGTTGAATGTATGCGTCTTTGTGTTTAAAGTAAGTCTCATAACTGTTTGGCAAGAACTGTGGGCCAAGAATATGGCAGCAGTACTGTACTGAAGTGTCTGGGTGGCAGGGAGGAGGCAGAGAGAGGAAGGCATAGAGACCAGCGAAGGCAGCCTCAAAGTGTGATGGAGGCATTGTGGTGCCAAGTGGCAAAGGGAGGTGTGGGCTAAGGGGCCAAGGCTGTGGGTAGGAAAGGAGATGGAGAGGAAGAGGAGGGCAAGGAGGAGATGCCTCTGCTTACTCAGCCCTGCAAAGTTTCCCAGATCTAGATCCTTTTCTGGAGGAAGGCTTGGAGATTGACAGAAGTGATGGATTTGGTGGAGAAAGCCTTGGAACAAAGTAGAGGCATCATGGTGCCAAGCAGCAAAGGGAGGTATGGGGCCGGGCAGTGGCCAGGACATCAAAATTGCCTTGATCATTTTATATCAAATGCTTATAGTCACTTTGTTAATGGAAGTTGTAAAATTAATTCAAAAAAAGTTGCTTTTCATTTATTTTTCTCTAGGTTTGCCTTTATGGGGCAAGCAGTTCCAGGAGCACAGACTGGAGAAGGCCAGAATCTAATACAGCAGGCAATTACACAGGTAATGTCCTCTGTCCTTAAAATTGCAGTAAAGTCGCTCTCAGATTTTCTTGAGCTGAAGCATGATCTAAATCATAATGTAGTATAATGATAGTGTTTAGACAAGCCTGAATCCATATCTCAAATCATTAGTCTACTCACTGGAACAATTGGAAACAATCTGTTGCTCAAAACCCTCCATGATCTGAAATGCTGCCCTTATATTAAGATGATGAGCAGATGATTGTCACTGTTACAAAGAAAAGCAACACTTCTTCATGGTAGAAGGGTGGGGGGCAGGGGCTAATATTTCAAGTAGTGAAGCAGCAGGCTTTCTAGACTAGAGATGGTATGGTGCACATGTGTGTAACTTTAGTGCAGCTTCTGGAGCATGAATTGGAGGCAGTTCAAAAGTCGAAACCCGTTTCTTTGTGCAAGTTGACACTCCCTGAATCAGAACAATGAGAAAATAGAATTTTGTCAACACATTCTGCTTTCTTTCTCTCCCCTTTCCCATCCCTTTTAAAGGACGGAAATCTAACAACTCAGATCTCTAGGCCAAATCCTCCAAATTTTGGTCCTGGATTTGTAAGTAAGTATTTCTCCCAAAATGTGGTGGTGTTGTAACTTGGGCTGTTATATATAGTACATGTACATTGTATTTCAAAATATGAATAAGCTGTTTATAAGTCTGTGCAGTAGGCTGTATGTCAGAGGAAGGAACTGGCAAAATCACCTCTGAGTATTTCTTGCCTAAGAAAACCCTTGAAGGCAATACACACATTTATAAGACTATTCAAAACTCAGTAATTCTCTGGTTTTATTTTATTCCAGAGAATTCCAGAGATCATAATGTAAATCAGTGGCTATATCTTTTTACAACACCTTATAATAAATATTTATAATAATTTATATATTTTTTCAAGCTATGACAATTTCTCTTACCAGATCAACTTGCAAAAGAGTTGCAAAACTTTTGATACATGGAAAGTTCATGTTAAATTACAGAAGCATCTCAGAATGTTTAATGCTCTCTGGATTGCAATATCAATCTTTAGCCTTACGTTGATTTATAGATTTGTTTTATGTAAACAGAATATTCATTGTCAGTTTCAAAAGTGTCATTAATTGTTTATTAAGCTGAAAAAAGGATCATCTTAAATTCCACCTTGAATAAGATACATTTATTTTGTTGATGTTTCACATGCTCCTTTTTTTTAAAGTATTTCTTTCAAGTCTTCTTCAAAAATGGAAATGCTAGTATGTTTGAGGTGGAGGAGAGGGAACTTGTATGAAACTGGTTCCTTTTTTAAAAAAAAAGACAGTTTGAAACCCAGTTTCGTGAAAGTTCACATAAGCCCTGGGAAAAGGTCTATGTAATTTGTAGGGAACAACCACATGCTTGAAAGATAAAGTCCTTCCTTTGAAACTTGAATTCTTAGAAAAAAATAATTGATTTATTGTGTTTCTCTTCAGATGATTCACATAGAAAGCAATATGAAGAATGGCTGCAAGAAACACAGCAGCTTCTTCAAATGCAGCAGAAATTCCTTGAAGAGCAAATTGGTGCACATAGAAAATCAAAAAAAGCACTCTCTGCCAAACAGCGTACTGCAAAGAAAGCTGGCCGAGAGTTCCCAGAGGAAGATGCAGAGCAGCTTAAGCATGTTACTGAGCAGCAGAGTATGGTTCAAAAACAGCTTGAACAGGTAAGGATTTGTGAGGAGGGACATGGGAGAGCCTTGGAAGCATATTGGAATACCCTGGTCTTGATAATTAAAATTATAAGTCTCACAAAAGCAAAAAATTTAGAAGGTTGACAAGGGCAACTTGAGAAATATTGCTGAAAGGGTCAAACTATTGTAAATATTTGGGGACATTCTACATATGTTACTAAACTGAACATTAAATGCTGTTATCAGGACAAGGTTTTTGGAGAAGTGGTAATATCTTCTCTCCAGACAGTTTTAGAATACACTGATTAGATTCATTCCAGCCTGGATTTTGATTTGGTTTTGGTGGAAAAACCAACTGTGGTCATTCTTGGTGGATCACTTATGTCAGAAGACCAGATGATGGTAAAGCAACCTTTCAGTAGTATGCAGTATCAACCAAAACAGCGTTCTGGACTTCTTCTGAGGAGGGGGAGTTTGGAACTGAGTTTTACAGTGACTACAATGCTTTTGGGAGAGACAGAACCAAACGTTTTGCTTATATGAAACTGCTGGGAGAATTCATCTAGAGATTTGAGTGAAGTATGTGGATGATAACAGTTTTTCCACCTGTTATTCTCAGGAAGCTAGTGGAGATCCTTAGCAGATGTTTAGGGACAGTTCTCCATTGGATAGAGGCAATCAATCTGAAACATCACAGGAATGAATGTTACTTTGCTATTCAGTTAAAGAAAGATTAAATATGTTCTTCACTAATCCTTCTTTTGATGTTAAATGTATTTGAGTTTTTCTTGTTTCTGAGAAGTACTGTTATGGGATGTTTCGTTAATTACCCGCTTGCGTTGCAGATACGAAAGCAACAAAAGGAACACGCAGAGCTCATTGAAGAATATCGGATTAAACAGCAACAATGTGGAATGGGTCCCCATACTATGATGCCAGGCATGCCTTCTCAGCCCCCAATGGTCCCAGGAGGATCACCACCATCAATGGGTCAACAGAATTTCCCAGTTGTTTCACAACAACTTCAGCATCAGCAGCATACAGTTGTTGTTCCTGGGCAACCTGTTCCACCAAGGATGCCAAGCTTGCCTGGATGGCAGCCTCCCAATGCTGCACAAATGCACATCCCACACAGTGCGCCAAGGATGCCCCCTCCAATGACACCACTGCCAGTCAATCCTGTGCCACCCACTTCTGTGTCAGGTCCCACCTCAAGCGTGCAGTCAGGGGCTCCACCACGTGTAGAATTTGATGATAATAACCCATTTAGTGAAAGCTTCCAAGAGCGAGAGCGAAAGGAGCGTTTGCGAGAGCAGCAGGAAAGACAGCGAATTCAGCTTATGCAGGAGGTGGACCGGCAGAGAGCTTTACAGCAGAGGATAGAGATGGAGCAACATGGTGGAATGGGCTCAGAATTAAACACCAGAACTTCCTTGTCTCAAATACCGTATTTCAAGTCTGACCTACCTTGTGATTTCATGCGGCCTTCACAGTCACATCAGCAGTCCCCACAGCATCAACAGCAGCAGCAGATGGGACCCCTTCTGCAGCAAGGACCTTTGAACTCACCACCTGCTGCCAACTTTCCACAGTGCAGTGAGCGGCAGCCAGTGGGATCTTCCCCCTTTGGACCTGATCCAAACTCAGTTCCAGAAGGAAGCCCCACTTTCCATTCTGTTAAGCAGCCCCTTGGGAGTGTCTCAGGAACTAACTTCACACAGTGCCAGGTTAGACCTCAGTTTGCCAGTGGCCTGCCTACAGTTTCTCTAGCAGCTGACAGCGGCCCCACTTGTGGCCAGGATACTAGCATGCCCTATGGCCCAAACTTTCCTGGAAAAAGTCAGTCTCTCATTCAGCTGTATTCTGATATCATTCCAGAGGAGAAGGGCAAGAAGAAAAGAACAAGAAAGAAGAAAAAGAGGATGACACAGAATCAGTAAACACTCCATCAACACCTCATTCAGATATAACTGCACCACCAACTCCACTTGTTTCAGACACTGTCTCCACCCCAGCAGTTAGCACACCTGGTGAACTTGCACAGCATCCAGGGGAAATGGAGACAGAGGCGCGGCCAGGCTCATCAACTCCAAATGCTGCAGAGAGCCAGTCTTCCTTAGAACTCAAAGGTCAGCTCTCCAGTAGTGATCTTTCACAAAACAACGTGCCTGAGCAAACAAACATAAATCCAGAGACAGACACGGTCAAGGCAGATGCTTCTACCAGCGCTCAGGAAATTAGCCAGGAAAATACAGAAACTGATCAATGCCCTAATCAAAGTGAGCTTAAGGTAGAGAATCAAAGCAGCATTAAAGTGGAAGAAGATAAAGCTACAACCCTGTCGACCCATTCTTCACAGAGTCAGGGACAAGATGCAAGCAACCCAGCAGCAAAAGGGGAATCAGGGAATGAACTCCTAAAGCACTTGCTTAAGAACAAAAAATCTACTTCTCTTATCAGTCCAAAGTCAGATAGCACCTTCCCCTCAGAAGAGAGTGCTGAAGAGAACAAATTTATGGAAAAACGAGACCTGGCTGAAGGTGGTATGGTAAGCATTTTTATATGTATGTATTGGCATGTAGATTCAAGTATTGCTAATTGTATAGCATTGTGAATTTACTGGACCTAAGGGTAAGCCTTTACAAAAGGGTAGTCAGCAGTGGTTGACTGTATTTCTTTCACTTGTGTTTAGCATGGGCTTTTAATTCCTCCATGGGTCGCCTCATAAAGCAGGAATTGAAGAGGCAAAACCCCTTTCACCCTCTGTAACAGCTTTGAAAACTTAGGAAGGAAAAAGGTTCCTGTCCTTCGTTTTTGTAGTAAAAATGATTCCAGCAGTTATGACTTTTCACACCTTTGCACTTCTGCAGGAGCCCTGCAGTGCTCTTTTGCATCTTTTCATCTTAGAGAGCAAAGGGGAAAGAGGAACAATGTTTAAAAGAATAACTCACATAGTGAAAGATGGATGGCATTGATAATAATTGATGTACTGTGTTACGGATTTTTAAAAAAATCACAGTATTTCCATTTGGTTTTTGGCTTGTTGTTTATTCTCTCTCTCTCGTTATCTTTTCATATAATCTTTCATTGATTGTAACAGATTAGAGAAAAAATAAAACAATTGCAACCATGTAAAGTTGAAGGCTTTCACGGCTGGAATCCATAGGTTGTTGTGGGTTTTCAAGGTTTTGAGGCCATGTTCTATTAGTATTTTCTCCTGATGTTTCGCCTGCATCTGTGGCTGGCATCTTCAGAGGATGTGAAGATACCAGCCACAGATGCAGGCAAAACGTCAGGAGAAAATACTAATAGAACATGGCCTCAAAATCTGGAAAACCCACAACAACCAATTGCAACCATTTTTTCAATAACTCAGGATTACTCAGGATGGTCGTCAACAGAAGGCAGAGTAGTGTGCAGAGATAACAGGCCGTTTCAGAAGCCTGTGACCTTGCTTTTGTGGTAGCGATGCCCAGAAGGAGGAGGAGTTAGAAGGAGGACTTAACACCATAGCTGTTTCAGTATGTTGAGTTGAGTTGTGATGTGAATATTCAGTACAGCTAGTATTCTCACCCCCCTGAATCTGTTTGCATAATTACAGCAATGCCCTTTCTGATTGGATGGGAATGAGGGTAAGAAAGGAGGACGTGCGTGCATAAAGGTGTCCCAAAGGCAGCAGATTCATGTGAAGGTTGAGGGGAGTGAGGTGAGGTGAGGTGAGGTGAGGGAAACAAATGAGATAGAGGAAACACATGGTCTAGTAAAGTAGGTTTGGATGAAGTAAGGCAGGGTGGGAGAAGTGCAGCAGCCCAAAACCACTTCCCAGCCCTCAAGGGCCCTCCCATATTTAATTTTTTAACTCAAAATGCCACCGCAGCTTCTAGAGAGTATGGGGTATTTTACCATACCGTTGTCTGCCAGGCAGTTTTCAGCATGGAGGGGGGTGTTTTTCAAATCCAGAAGTTATTTCTCATTTGATTTCTTTTGGGGAAAAGGGTTTTCCAAAAAGGAGAAAGAAATTGTTGTTAAAATAATGTGGCTGAAATGCCAAGGCATGAGGGAAAGAGTCTGCTGAGACTTTAGACCAGCACAAACATTAAATAGGCAGTTTCAGATTTAAGAGAGTGGGCACCAAGACAGGTAAAGCCAGCTTGGAAGAGAGAAGAGAAGCTGCCATAGTTGCTTGCTAACGCGTTCACCTATAGCTCATCTTCATATTGTTGTCCTGACCGTGTAGTGACCATCTTGTTAGTTGCATGTAGTAGCCATTGCTGGTAAAGCAATTTCTAACTGATACTAGCATTCTTTGGCAAGAATACAGTATTTTATTGTGGCTTTATCATACGGATTTTTTAAACTAGGTGATCTGCACTAATATATCTTTGTCTTCTTTTCTCCATAAGCAATCAGTAGGAAATCATTTGCAGGGTACGTTTGGGTGTGGCAACAACCAGATCCAGAGAACAGATTTAGGACATGAAATGAAAAAACAACGAAATAAGCGAACTCAGAGGGCAGGGGAGAAGGCAGCACCTCGGACGAAAAGGAGGAAAAAGGAAGAAGATGAGAAGCAGGCTATTTACCCCAGCACAGAAACGTTTATGCAGTTAAAGCAGGTGAGCACTTGGGAGGAAAAGGCAGCTCATCACGGGAGAAGTATGAAAACAGAGGGAACCATCTGAAAGACTTCAGCTGTGCTCTTGGGTCCCTTGTTTGAACAAGATGGTCACATACAAAGCCACTACATTTTTGTCTTTTGGTCATGTTTGCTTCTTTAGAGTAATGTAAACATAGAAATAAATGCATGTGAATTTTGGAGTACATTCTATACTTGCCTTCAAATCACATCTTGTATTTGTTGTACTCTATGATGGTTATAGGTAGTCCTGCAGTGCAGTGTCCATGCATTAGGTCTTGATAATACAAGAAGTCTCCACATGTTTTTTAAATGTAATTTTATATTGCAAAATGATGATTAGAAAGTATAAAAAGTTCTGAGGGATAAGTGTGAGTGCACCTGTTCATTGTTACAAAATGAGTAAGTTGTCAGTTTTGATAACATTGTGCCCTTTTTATGTGTCTTTTTCAATGAGCCTGTCTTGCTATGTCTTCAAAAGAATAGTACATAATGTTGATTTTTGACTGAATGCCAACAATCAAAATGTTGCATCTCTATCTGCATCCCACAGTGCCTTGTAGGAATTAGGGCATTTGAATTATATGGTTCCAGAATAGATTTCCCAGCTGAACAGAGCTGAGTTTAATTTTAACTGGTTTTAGGACAATTGAGGTAAATAGATGTATGGGAAAGAAGGTTTGCTGACCAGCCCATGAAATGATAAGAACACATGACAAGGCTTGAATTGAACATGGGCAACTTTATTTAAACTATTGCCTATCTAAACTTGGACTCTGAGAAATGCAAAAAGGAAAGAGGAGAGACCTAAAGCAGGAGTAGCTGGGGCAAGTGGTTTCCCCTGTGGACACCCCCCCAGTTTCTCTTGGGTGAGACACCAGGTCCCAAGGAGAATCTGCGAAGCTAGGTTGAAACCTCAACCAGCCATTTTCTGGAAGGCAGGCCTCTTTGTCTCAAGACCCAAAGTGAGGGCAGAACCCTTTAGACTAGCCGCAAAGACATCCTCCTTTACTACGTCTCTCCTCTGTGCCTCAGCACATGTAGAAGGAGTTCCAGAGGCTTATCCTTCACCAAATTGGTGCCATAGGTGCTCACCAAAGCCCTACTTTATCCCCCTCCCATTATCTGCCTTTGGGGACTTATTTAAGACACCACCCTAATAGCCAGTTGTTCAGTCCCCTGAAGCCATCTAGGGAAGACGAAAAACCCCATGGAAAAGGGGAAGCAATTCCTACTCAGCTCCGAAGTGACCAACAAGCTTACACTGTGTTAGAGGCAGGAGGGTGGGTCATGCTGCTGAGGCCAAGTGAGGTGGAGGCAGGGCGGTGCAGCCATAAGTAAGCTCACATGCTCTACCCCCCCCCTCATTATGTGATGGCACATTGCATAATGATGCAAGGAAATGGCTTCATCCTCATGTGAGGCCAGCAAAGGTACTTCCCCCTGGGTTGCTGCAAGACATGATTGGAGAGGGGGAACAAATTGACAGAGGAGTGGGGGAAAGCCTATTGGAAAGAAGGTTGATTTATAGGGCACTAGAAGCAGTAGGCATTAAGAGTTGGAGGTGAGAGAGGAAATCTAGAATAATTGTAACTTCCAAATCATCAGTGTGCCTTATTTACGTACAATTGCGCCTTGTTTACATACCATTTATCATTAAGAAAGAGGTCATCCAAAAGTTGCAGCACTCTCATGTCCTGAGAGCCACGTGTCACTGACAGTGTTCATTTATTAAGTTTGAGAGCAACATCTGGCTATTTGAAGGGAAGATTCTCTCTTTTGAAATAAGGTTATACCTCAAATGCTTGAAGCAAGGTATTTACAGGGCTTCTTTAATGCTGCGGTACAATAAATGCATAAGAAAGGGCATCTGGTGCTAAGAATCATCTTAGTGTAATTGAGTAGATATTTGCAGTTCATTTGTGATGAATTTTGCAGGTATGATACTAACTACTAATCTTATTTTACAGCAACTCTCTTTGCTGCCTCTAATGGAGCCAATAATTGGAGTGAGTTTTGCCCACTTTCTTCCTTATGGCAGTGGCCATCTGAATAGTGGAAGTCGCCTAATGGGAAGCTTTGGTAGTGCCACGCTTGATGGGGTATCAGATTACTATTCCCAGCTAATCTATAAGGTGTATTTTTATTTCTACATAGATTTTCCAAAAATTCTGTAAGAAACAGCAACAGTAACTGACTATTATTTGTGAGACCACATTGTAGCTAAAAAGATAATTTTGTTTTCTTTCACGATCATCTTTACAATGTGATCTTCTTTGATAGAAAGTAATAGCAACAATTAAAGCGGTTTCTCATGTTGTAAATGTGTTGTAATTTTATTAACTGTCCTTTTGGATGGACAAAACAGTGAAAGGTCTAATGTTAGATGTTAGATTAAAAATATAAAAACCTTGCACTCAGAATTTAGTACAGATGTGAAATAATTTTAGTCAATACAGCACCAATTAATTAGAAGACTGTGACTGCTCTTGTCTGCATGTAATTGGTTGTGTGTTAAGATTGTTTTTGTCATAATAAAAAAAATTAAAATTAAATTAAATTTAAAAAAAATTGTTTTTGTCAAATACAAAAGTGTTTTTGACAAAATACACTCACAGAAGTGTGAGTTCCCCATCTTCTAGAATCAGACAAATGGTGACTGGTATTAGAGTAGTTTTGACAGTAGCAGCATTTACCCCCAGCTCAGTGTCTATTTTTAAGTCTTTGCAGTACCAAGCAAGGACTGCAACTTTATTCTCCTAGACTTTCTTAAAACATTCAACTGAATTTATTATTCTTGTTTGGCTGTTTCTACTTCGGTTTATATTCCTCTGGTATATTAATTTTTGTATAATGGGTGAGATATTATATTCTACTTTTAGAATATTTGCTGAAGGATCAATATTAATAACCTGAATAAGTACCAAGTACTTAGAGTCCTGAATGAAGGAACAATAGATGAGATGAATTTCTGAATTCCTTTCACCACACTAATTCCTGCATTCTTTCTTGGCTATAGTTTGCGTGCTCAGCTATATCAGCAAACTTTAGTTTGCTAAAGGGTTAGCAGTCACTGATTTCTGTGAACATGTGAAGTGAGGGTGTGGGGGGCAGAATATAACTGTGAGGCTCATTCCAGAAATATTGCCTAAAACTACTCTAGTGTGCCTTGTAGAACAGTAGTTACACTGAAATAAATAAAATGTATGCATTCTAACAGCATCTTTTTTAAAGTAGGTTACATTACCTGTAATTAAATATGCATCTTTATCAAATAAAACATCTCAAAACTTACTTAAAATCTTTCCTTTCATGCAGCAGAATAACCTCAGCAACCCTCCCACACCTCCAGCCTCTCTCCCTCCCACACCTCCACCTGTAACTTGCCAAAAAATGGTGAATGGATTTGCAACCACTGAAGAACTTGCTACAAAGGCTGGAATGCTTAGTAGTCATGATGGTAAGTTGTAACTCACATGCCAGAATATGAACTTACTTACAGTGAGATCTGAAGTTGCATGTATAAATTTGCATTCCATTTTACAGCGGAATGCTTTGAAATTCTATTTATATTCCCTGCAAAATTCATGGAAGTAATGTCAAAAATGTATTCTGTGTTTGAACATATTCAATGACAATTCCATGTGACAAGCCCAATATAGATAGTGGCGCTGGCCCTAGAATTCCATATATCTAGACCTTTCTGTGTGTTTTGGAAGTTCTTGTGCTATGGTTGTCCATAGATACCAAAATTCATGGATGCTCAAGTCCCGTTATGTACAATGGTGTAGCAAAACGGCATCCCTTATATAAAATGGCAAAATCAAAGTTTGCTTTTTGGTATTTTTTTACATTTTTGAAATATTTTCAACCTGTGGTTGGTTGAATCCATGGATGCAGAATCCGCTGATATGGAGGGCTGACTGTACACAATTTTTGTATGCTGTCATTCTTAAGAATCAGGGCCCAGCAGCTTTAAGATTTGTGGGAGAGTTGGCTAAGGTCAGTAGCTTGTAAATTGCTTCAATACCAATGCCATTTTCTCTAAATACTGCCCAAACACAAACAAAAGGTTAGGGATATTAGTATTCTGCCATCTTCTGTTTGGATTGGGAAGGGCATACTGCATATTAGCTATTGATTCAGAGTCAAATTTAAAGTTATCACCAATAATAGTAGTAGTAGTAGTAATAATGATGATGATGATGATGTGAATGGAGGTCCTCATCACACTGCTTGGGGTCTGTTCTTGCTGCATTTCAGTTACCAAAGCCCTGGGATCGAAGCAGTTTCAGCTGCCTTTCAGACCACAGGATGATCTCTTAGCTCGAGCCATAGCTCAGGGTCCTAAAAGTGTGGATGTTCCTGCTTCCCTTCCAACTCCACCTCATAACAATCATGAAGAGCTAAGGTAAGTATCCTTTCTAAACCTTTATCCTCTGTATCAGATGCCAGGTGTTCAGGTGCTTCCTGGTTTCATTGAACTTTGGAAAAATCTAGTACTGTTCCCAATGGTATTTTTGCTCTTCATAGCCCAAACAAATAGGGGTATTGTTAATAAATAATTTGCGCTTCATATCTAGCCAAATTAGCCATGGACTACGCGGAGTGCTTCATAAAACTTGGACTCACCAGCTGATCTGGAAGGACAGTGCCCATTATATGAGACTGAGAATAACTTTGTATTGTTTTTCATTTGTATAGGATGGTTTCCAGTATTCATTTGACTCCCCCAAATCAAATCTAGTTAAAATGTTTTGAAAAAAAAATTCTCCCTCCCACTAGGACAGGGACATGACCCTCTCCTTGAAATGTGGCTAAGCAGCTGTTATTCTTCTGGTAACAGAGTCTGGAATTTAGAAGTGGCAGTAAGACATTCAAATAAATTGGAGGAAATGATGTCTTGATCCCTATATTTGGAGGTCTCTTTTATTTTCTTGTATGACTCCTATATGTGTTAGGAGCCTCAAAAGTAGTACTCAGGTAATATTACTGAACATGTGGGCCAGTGAATTTTTGGTAGGAAAATTCCATGTGATGTTTGTTTACATCATTCTTTGTTTCTCTTGCTGTAAAGAGACTGAATACATGTGTTCCTGGAATAAAGTAAACTTTTCTTCTAAACTGATGTTTCTTTCTTGAGTTATACTGAACTTCCACATTACCTGTCTCTCTGCGAAGAGCAGTTTCAACACCTAGTTTTCATTCTCTTCCCAGGGTTCAGGATCCTTGTGATGACAGGGACACTCCTGATAGCTTTGTTCCCTCTTCCTCTCCTGAGAGTGTAATGGGTGTGGAAATAAGCAGATACCCTGATCTGACTGCAGTGAAGGAAGAGATGCCAGAGCCAGTTGCATCTCCCATCATTCCAATCCTACCTGCTAGTACTGGAAAGGGTAATGCCAAAAATACATTCTAACCAGTGGTACTGTTTTCTCTGTCTGCATTATCATGCATTTTAATTGCATGAATGCTTAATTTCTAATCTATTTCCAAATTAAGGTTCAGAAGCAAAAAGGAATTATATCAAAACAGAACCTGGGCCTGGCTTCTTTGGCTCTCAGCTTGGATCTTCCCAGAATGCCCCAAAATCTGGCTTTGTTTCCATAGCAATTACTTTACATCCCACCGCTGCAGAGGTAAGCAGATCAGTATCCAGTTAGCCACATGCAAAGTACAACAATGCTGTCTGCAGCCTGTGATGTCCTGTTGATTTAATAGTTAACAATTTTGTTTGTGCTGCAGTGTTACAGTTGTTGCAAGGTCTGGTAATTAGTCTTAAGGCCATTTCATTAAACTGTGACATTGGACTGAAATATGCTGCACAGACTTTTCTGAAGCAAAAGTGATTTCTAAAAATGGGTGGGATTTCAAAAATCCCTGTGTTGGTTGCTTTCTTAACATCCTGTGTATTACTAACACTTTTACAGCAGTTGTGATACTGTTAAAAAATTGGTTTCTTGGTGAGATCATCCCAAGCCACTTAGAGACCATACAGGAATTGTATTGATGCTGTGCTATCACCTAGTCAGATTAGTTGTGTGATGGTGTTATGTAGACACATCAGAACAAGTCCAAGAAATACAGCCTTCAGTCTGATTAAGCTTCCTATTGATGCTAGATGGAAATTGAATAGCTGTAGCTTTTGTCTTGTTTTACAAGCTTCCTGCCCCGAAGAATCACCAGTACTGGGTAGATGCCTTACAGGAAGCCCCTACCTTTCAACACCCCATTATCTAACAGCCTGCTTTTTCAGCGCTTCCAGATTAAGGACAAATTTCATTAATTCAACATGGGGTCTTCTCTTTCATCAGTTCTTCTTATCTGTAGAATCTTACTTGCAATCGCTTGTGTACGTGCGTAGTCCCAGGTTCTGCCTAAGGAAAGAGTGGATCCTCTGGTCAAATGAATGGAACTTATCTGTATTGCAAGGATCAAAACATGGGGTTTCTGTCTGTTCTTCTTGCCTGAGGATACTTATTTAGAACTGTGTGTGCACTGTTTGCAAAGTGTGCTCAAGGGAGGGGGAGGCACCAAGCCAACTGAAGGACTTTACAAGCAGTAAGCGCAGTCAGTTGCTTCCAAGCATGCCTCCATAAATCCTTCCTGTTCCCTATAGTAGATAAGTTCCATTTTTCAACCATTTCTACTTTGACAGTGCTCATTCCTAACATATATAAGTGGCAGAAGTCTGTATCAGTTCTGGGGTATTGCAACACATACTTATCCAGTCCTGCATACTTTTCTTCTTAAAAACAGAAACGGTGTGCATATTTTCTTTTCTTTTTCCACTACAGAATATTGGCAGTGTGATGGCTGCATTTTCCAATCTTCTGCATGTCAGGATTCCAAATAGTTATGAGGTCAGCAGTGCATCAGATGTTCCATCCTCCATGGGAGTGATAAACTCTCAAAAGCCAAATCCATCCTTTGAATACAGACAGCACTTATTACTGCCTGGTCCTCAGCCAGGCTCTATAGGTCCTCCTGGACTAACAGGGCCTTATGGACTCAAACAGCATAGTATGTCGTTTCCACCAAGTGGTAACGGTGAGTCAGTGTATGTTTTTTAAACTTTCACAAAATACCTTTTAAAAAAGAAATCTTGACAATTTGGTTTTGTGTTTAGAAAATAGATGAGTTTCTTCATTTTATTTGATGGGTTGAATGCAGAGAGATTCCTACTGGAAAGTAAAAAAAAGTCAGAGAATTTTTTTTCCAGCAACTGCTGAAGCTTCCATCTTAGGCAGAGGAGTTTGCAAGAATCAAGTAGGGCAGAGAAAAAGTTTTAAGATCCTCAAAAGGAGGAATATTTATTAAAGAAATCCACTTGTTAGGTAGAACAGCCTGATTCTTGCTGAACTATTCTGAAAGCGCAGTATAACAGACAAATATGCTCCAGTGTGTCCTGTTCCATGAAGAGAGAGACAACATACAGCAGATGCCAAAAAGGGGCACAGTGGTCAGCCCCAAGTTATTTCCCTTTTGGTACAACAAAGGGTGATGGTTTGCATATATCAACCAGGTGATATAATCTGCCCGTAATGCTTTGAGGTAGGTGGCAGATGGAAGGTGCAAGCAGGCAAGAAGAAAAAGGTAAAGTTCCTAATGTCTCTTTGTCTAAGCCACTTTATCTCTAGTGGAGAAGGGAATAGAAAAAACAGGTGCAGAAGCTGCTGTGTCTTCCAGCATCTTTTGATATCAGTGACCAGGCAAAACCAACGCTTATCAAGTATTGTACAGGAAGCTTATACTCATTCTAGTGGAGCATATCTTCAATCATTCTTTCTAATTCAGTTTGAGATTAGAATTCAGAGACATAGCCATGTTAGTCTGGATCAGTAGCAAAGGGATCTTATATCACCTTTAAGATTAACTGAGAGAAAGAATTTGGTAGCATGAGTTTTCATAGACTTCATCAACTGCATGGAGTGAAGTCCCTGGAAACGGCCCTCTAGGAGCAGGCTGTATGTATGAATAGCAATAGAAGTACCAAACTTGTGGATATGGCAATGAGATTACCAGTTTTAACTATGATTGAGAGACAAAGGCAGGAGAAAGATGTTTCCTAAAGACAAAGTGAATAGATAAGGTTGAAGGGAGCAATTAGAATATAATGTGCTGGTGGCTGGGAACCAAAAAGGAGATGTGGTAAAGTGGCCAAGAGAGCCCTCATGAGGCTGGGGTGTTAACTAGTGTTACAATATGTATAGTTTGCCAGGAAACCATTGTTTCTGTTCAACCCACTGTCAATCGACTGGAGTTTGTGGATCTATTCCAATTTTGCTGTTTCTCATTACAATCTTCCTTCGTAGCTTTGTTTTTGTTTTGTTTTGTCCAAGGACTGTTGTTCTTAGGTCCAAGACTATTAAAATGCATATTGAGTCACTGGAAACAATGTGATAGTGAGAAAACTGGTACACTTTAGCCCTGTTCAGGCATTTGAAAACTGGGTAAATTAAGCATGTGAAGAGGAGGAGTATGCTAATTCTGTCAGCCTCCACATTTGTTTCCTGTGCCCTCTGCATCTGGGAAGTGTCTCTCTGAATAGCAGAGCCTCTTCTATCTGTGGAGATTCTCCAGGGGATTGGGAGCAGTTGAACAATCAGGGTTTCCAGTTGTGCACCATCACAGACAGAGGAGGGACTTCTCTTCAGAAAGTCACACTTTATGTGTCAAAAGCAGCTGGAGTTAGCATGCTCCCCCTTATCACCCATTTATTTCACTCAGTTTCAAACACCCAGATAGAGCTTTGTCTTTTGTTTTGCACATTGATTGTTAGGAAAATGGTGCTCTATAATGGGGGAAGGTGGCTAGAGCAAGATGTAGTTTGAAGGGGCAGATGCAACCAGTGAACTCTGTCTTCAATGATATGCACGTTCACATGCTTGTGTTCTTGTATTAAGTTTTGACAGGCTATAAAGCACACAGTTCAAATGTCATAGACGGTTCAGCGTTGAGGCCACAGTGGTGCTCTCATTGTAAAGTAGTCATTCTGGGCAGCGGAGTACGGAAATCTTTCAAAGATCTACCTTCGCTGAAGCAGGTACTACTGTAATGGTTTCAACCATTTTTTAAAATGTTCCTTTTGTTTAAATAGATAGGAGCAAAAAGAGTGAAATGTTGTGTATGTTCCTATAATTCTTATATCTTGCATTATGTAGCTGTTTAATTGTTATTATTCTGCTTTGTTCAGTTTTTACTTTTGTTGGATGGAAGAATTCAATTGAGAGTTCTCTTTTATTGCAATTACTTCAGAGAAATTGCAGATTACTTTAAAGGCTTTTTTATCTGTTCAAACAGAAGAATTCATCATTCTGTGGATAGCACTTGACTCAAGGGAACAAGGAAAAGCAAGACACAGATGTTAGACAGGAGAACTCAGATTCTGAGTGCCTTTCCTTTTCTGATTCTACACCTGAAGAGACATCCTTATCCTATCTGCCTTTGAATCCCCTAACATTTCATCCATAACTGAAACCATTTCCATCTCATAATCTGAGTTCTCCTAATACCAAAAAGACTCTTTTTCCCCAAAACACTTCTTCCTCTTATTTTCATTGGTAATAAGCTTCATGTTGATATGTATGCTTGATTTTAATTGCATTTTCTTTTGTTGCTTTCTCTATAATTTTCTGTCTGAATTTCCTTGAATTGAGTGTTGTGATAATCAAACTTCCCAACCAATTTATTAATCATTACTAGTCATGAATATATAAATTCTTTGTATTAGGATCAATTTGCTGAATGGACTTTCTTAAATTCATTAGAGTCGTTAAATTCATTGCATTAAAGCCCATTAAGTTAAGCTCTGTATGAATGTGTTGTGATCTTCCTAAAAACCTTTGTCGAGTTCCCCTACAATCCTTTGCACATGAATTGTCTGATTAAAGTTTGAGTGTCTTTGGGCTGAGATAAATTCCTTACTATATGGTAATACATGGATACAAGATTTTATTTACAAAGAAACCGAAGAGCAAACACATTCCCTCACCATTACCAAAATAAAAATCCGTAAAGTGGGGTATTGTTCTCAGGGAAATTCTGCATCTCCTGCATATTGGGACCGTACAGCAGGTTCCACATTCATAGAGATACAAAGTTATATACTCCATCTGGTTTTTGGTTTTTTTAATGGCGCCCAAGCAGAACGAGTCATGCAAACCTGTTCTGGATCTGAATGGATCTGTAAAAAAGATAGCCTGCAAAACTTTAAAGATTTGCAAGTGGAACAGTTGAGTAGCATCAGTAGACTTATGGGAAGCCTACCTTCATATTCCTATGGCCTCTGAATGCAGGAAATACGTAAGATTTCATTTCCAAAAACTATCACTTCCTGTTCAGAGCACTCCCCTTTAGCTTGATTTCTGCTCTGAGAGTGTTCACTAAGTTGTGGCCCCAATTAGAGCAATTGCAGATTACTTTAAAGGCTCTTTTATGTCTTCAAGAAGAAAAGAATTCATTTTAAACAAATCAGAGTGCTGTTTAATTTCTGCTGTTTGATTGACACTGAAGACATATGCATTCCTAGGAGCTCTTTGTCCTGTGTACAAATACCCAAATATTTCAAAGTGGAAATTTTGGAAGCTGGCATCCCTCTGAACTATTACTGTCAATATGTTTTAATATGCATTTGAATTATCGTCCTTGCCAACTGGTTTGCTCTGCAGAAGAAAACTATACGTAAGGTAAAGCTAGTGTTAGCATGTATCTATAAGGCAACGTACCAGCATTTCTTGATAAAATTGATTTCTGTCTTTTTCACCTGTCCATAGTGAAAGAGGGTATGTGTTTCTTAAGTGAGAATTTTGGACTTTTTTTCTCTAGTTTTAATCATTTTGTATGTCAGAAAACTGTGTATAATTGTTGCACTTTTATTTTTATTTTTTATTCTTTTATTTTATTTTTAAGTTCTTAAAAATGATTTTACTAACTTCATTGTTGAATGTTTTTTCTAGTCTGTTCTGAACTTTGACTTTTAAAGTTTTGTTTTAACATAAAACAAGTTTCTTACAAATAAGGCATATTTTGATTTTTATGTAACTGATAATTAATGAAAGTTCAAGTACATTTTCATGCTTTTTTACCTTTTATTTCCAGGATTCCAGAGAGAAGTCTGAAAGAATGGAGAAGGACATTGTGTTCTGCAGCAACAATTGCTTTGTTCTATATTCAGCATCCTTGCAAGCAAAAAACTTAGATAGCAAGGTAAATAAAAAGTAATTTGTAGTACACTGCTGCTTTTAAAAACACGAAATAAAATTTATTTAAAATATCCATCACAATATATCATTCCAAATTTAGACGGTGGGTGAAACACAGTATTTAATGAAAAAGATAATGGCTGGAATCCTCTATCACATTGCATGCTACGTAACTTTATATATACTTAGCTACATAGCAAAGGCACTAAGAAATCCTATAAGTGCATTGCAAAAATGAGTAACAGAATTCCAGCAAGAGTCCTTGTCAAGAGTCGGGTCCTTGCAAGATACTTTCAAGTCAAGTCTCAAGTCTGGAAGCCAACTTTATACCTCAACCTGTATTCCAGAATTTCCGGACAGAGTCGAATAAAGTCAGTTTTAACAACTTAAGTACAGTCGTCCTTCCACTTTTGTGATTTTGTCATCTGCAGCTTCGGAAGTGGGGAATAGGATCCTTCTTACTTCCAATTTGCAAAGCTGGAGGCTTTTTCAGAAGTGGGGAACAGGATCCTTCTTATTCCCCATTATTGAAGCTTCAAGAGCTTTATAAGGAAAGATCCTTCCTCCTCAAGCCCATTGCTTAACACATTTTCTGTTCCCCTCTGAGATATGCACCCTGCACTCTGGGCACAAGTCTTCCCTTCTGCTGTTATGAAAAGTTTTAGAAAGCTCTTCCTATGTGTAGTGAGGACAGGCTGTGAGCAGATCTCAAACCCATTGCCTATCCCATGTGCTGTTTCTTCTGAGAAATGGGTTGACACTTTGGGCGTGAGACAGATAATCATGTGACAGTAGTTGTAAGGTTTCTGGATGAATGTGTTATGTTACTGAACCGAGGGCAGCAAGTCAGTCACTATAAATATGCAAGTCTCAAGTCGAGTTGAGTCAGTGGGTAATTTTTACTGAGTTAAGTCCTGGTCAAGTCACTGAAGCAACTTAAGTCTGACTTGAGTCTGAGTCAATCGACTTGAGTCTACATCACTGCTAGTAAATGTCTCAATGCACAACAGAACATGTGCACATCAGTCCAGTTGTGCATCAGTGCCATTGTGCATTGGTCACTTCACTGACTCCCCTACACAGTGATATAACAGCAGCCTTTTACTGGATACAGACATTATGGAACTCCTGGAAACCTAAGTCCACGTACGAAGGTACAAGTCCCCGACAGGATTCTGGCCACTATTTCTTTTCCATGGTATCTGTGGTTCCTACATATGAGTTGTTCTGCACTGGCGTAGAGCCAGTCAAAAACTTCAGGAGCTGAGCTGGGCATTTTTGGCAGGAACTCCACCCACTTGGAACTGCTGTGTATGTCATGGAATGGGTCCCACCCTTCCTTTCAGTTTCTTTTCTTTTTTTTCCACTGCAGTTGCACTGTGGAACATCTCTGTCCACCAGAATTATGTTTTGTGAGATAGCTGGGTTTCTTATGTAGTTTCGATGTGCCTTTCCTTATTTTTCTTCATCTTCTACTACTTCTTTATCTGTCCTTGGAAATTTTCATCAAGATCTTTTCTTTTTTCTACAGACTTTTCAGCCCTTCTTTAAAATTTGTGGACTTTGGAAGTAAAATACCCCATTCAGATGGCCTTTGCTGTCTCATTTGTCTGTGCAAAGAGCATATTGTTGAAAAGTGTCAACAGTGTTTTGGGGCTTGCTGAAAAATAGCCTCTGGTGTCCCAAAGTCTTCAGTATGGAGAAGTCTTTGCTGGTTTTCTGGCCAACCAATACTGACACCATAGCAGATTCTGTGTTTGAGATCATTGTCAGTTCCCTCAATCAGTCATCCCTATTCCAACCTCTTTGGTACCATGAATCTGGCACTCAGGTTGAAAGATGCAGTAGTCCATCTCTTGATATGTTGGCACATTCATTTCAGATTTTCTTCAGTCATACTGACAATTGAACAGCACATGCTCTTCAGAAGAGAGGCTACTACCTTTAAACACTCTCAGAGTGTTAGCAGTTCTCAAGATCTTCCGTGCACTTGAGAAGATTTTGGTTGTCAAATAGTACAGCTTTCTAGACAACATAATATGACCACATGATATTACATAATCGAACAAAGCAGGCTATTTTCAGGATGTACTAGACTTAGCCGTGAATCTTTTGGGGAGTGCTGCATATCCGGGGACATCTTGCCTGTTATGGTTCATCTTCATGGCACTAGCAATGGAGTTGTGAATGTGCTGCTAAGAGAAGTTGTATGTTTTTTCAGACATGGGACAGTCTGATACCTGAATACAGACTCTCAAGCTCACACTGTGGAGAATTTGTCCAATGATAAGACTCCCATGTAGCTTATGCATGTCATTGCAGCAGTAAGCAGACTTTCCACCTGAAAATATTATTAGCTAAAAAAACAAATTTCTGGTCTGTTTGGAAGGCTAGGATATGTCCCATTCCAGTATTCACACTTACGATTATCTTAGATTTCTCATCCATTTGAGTCTAGTCACTCCTTTCTCATAGTGTACTTGCTGCCGTTGTCACCCACTGATTCATCTTGAATGTTCATCTGCAAGTTAAATCCCTTTTAAAAGATATTAGAAATCTACATAGTGAATGTTGCTCAGTTATTCCATCATGGAGTTTGCAGATAGTTTTCTCAAAGCTAATGTGCAAAACTTTTGACTTAGACTTGTTAACAGTTAAGACTGATTTCTTGTAGCTCTCAGTTTGGTAAGCTTTGTACACAAGTTGCTTGCTCTTCAGTAGAATCAGCCATGTCTGCAGTTCTACAGGTATAACCTGTAGGTATTTGTGAATGTACATTTCCTTCTTGCCAAAAATGGTTTCACGCTTCCACCTTTTCACAGGAGATTGCATTACCTGTTTTCTATCCTAATTCTTTGATTTCAAAAGAAGTAGTTTGGCATTCATTGAACATCTGTAGAATTCCAGCCTTCGGTGTGAATAGAACAAAAGGCTCTTAGGTCAACTGCCCATTTATTCAAATGCTACATGGATCTTCAGAAAGCTTCACCTGTCTTTTCACAGAGGCATTCAAAATGGATGGTCATAAAAATATGCTTATCCTATAAGTTGGCAAAGAACTGCAGTGTTTGTATCCCCTCTACCAGAGCTTTGGCAGCTTATACATGTCTCAAGACATATGCAAAGGGGCTAACCGGGCACAGCCATAAATAAGTGTCCTGGAATAAAAATAGCACACTAATTTTGTCCTGATTTCTATTCAAGCATCATGAATAACTTATAAAAACATATGGTTTAAAATGAGTAGAGTAACTGCCTATGAATAAATAGCCCTGTAAGATAACTAATATACAATTTCCAATGTCAAGCATAGTATGCTTTCCTAGAAGTAATCAGTCTCAAGATTACCAGTTAATAGTGCTTGTCTTCTAAGAATTTGCTGTTGATGGAAGAGTTGCAGATCCAACACATTCACTGGAAAGATGCAGCCAGCCACCTCACATTGTCAGCCACTCTAGTGCTTTAGTAAATAATCTCTAAATTCAATATGACTGGCTAAACAGGATAATCAGATTTCCATTAGAATAATGGGATGCTTCTGATAACAAAAACTACTTAAAACCAGTGTACAGTCAGCAGTGAACAGTATTATGCATGTAGTGAGGTGGGTAAGAATGCATTCATGAGTCCTACTGCATACTTTCAGTAGGTCTGGAAATTTGTTTTTGGAAAACCTTTTAAACTCATCCATAATTTTTTTCCACTAGGAGATTTCAAGCATACCTCTTCCAGAATTATGGAGGTGTTTGTCTCTCTTCAGAAGCATATTTGTAATTCCATTTCTTAAAAGCAGCTTTTAAAAATCTAGATTGTCCAGGTTTATTACAGCAAATTTACTTGATGTCAAAACAAGGAAACTGTTTTGTTACCTTGTACAAGATTTGATATGAATGTCCATCTACTACATCGATTAACTTTAAAATAGTATTGACAGTCCATGTTTTGTTAATTCCATATTTAATTGCCTTCTCATTATTTCTCAGGAGTCAATTTCTTCATTAACACAGTTTCCAGTAAAGGAGGCTCCACCAAAAGTGTTCCATCAATATAACACCAATATTTCTACCTTAGATGTACACTGCCTCCCTCAGCTCCAGGAAAAGGCTTCTCCACCTTCATCTCCCCTTATCACCTTCCCTCCTGCTTTTGAAGCAGCAAGAGTGGAACCAAAACCAGATGAACTTAAAGTAACAGTAAAACTAAAACCCCGTTTGAGAACAATACCCAACGGTCTTGATGATAGTCGACCAGTAAGTAAGAAGTGGAAAGGAATGAAGTGGAAGAAATGGAATATACAGATTGTGATTCCTAAAGGAACATTCAAGCCTCCTTGTGATGAGGAGATAGATGAGTTTCTCAAGAAACTGGGCACAACCATTAAACCTGATCCAGTACTGAAGGACTACCGAAAATGTTGCTTTTGTCACGAGGAGGGTGATGGACTAACAGATGGACCAGCAAGACTTCTTAACCTTGACTTAGACCTTTGGGTCCATTTGAATTGTGCTCTTTGGTCTACTGAGGTCTATGAGACACAAGCTGGTGCCTTAATAAATGTGGAACTAGCACTGCGAAGGGGGTTGCAAATGAAATGCACATTCTGTCACAAGATGGGCGCTACCAGCGGCTGTCACAGGTTAAGGTGCACCAATATTTACCACTTTACCTGTGCCATTAAAGCACAATGCATGTTTTTTAAAGATAAAACTATGCTTTGCCCAATGCACAAACCAAAGGGCACTCATGAGCAAGAACTCAGCTATTTTGCAGTCTTCAGACGGGTCTATGTGCAGCGTGATGAAGTCCGACAGATCGCTAGCATAGTACAACGAGGGGATCGTGAGCACACCTTCCGGGTGGGGAGCCTTATTTTTCACACTGTTGGCCAGCTGCTTCCACATCAGATGCAGGCCTTCCATTCTTCAAAGGTACTCTACCCTGTGGGTTATGAAGCCAGCCGGTTGTATTGGAGTACGCGGTATGCCAACCGCAGATGCCGCTACCTGTGTTCCATCGAAGAGAAGGAGGGCCTTCCCCTCTTTGTCATCAGGATTATTGAGCAAGGCCATGAAGATCTAGTTCTTACTGACTCAACCCCAAAAGGTAACATAGAATATTGAGAGAGTAAATAGATTATCTTCACTCCAGTTTTCCTAAGTGCTAGATGTCTGTCAGTATGATAATTTCCATACACATTTTACTGATACATGCTGGAGTGGCCTGAACGGATATTAAAACACTTTCATATGACCTAAGTCCATAGCTTGGAAGGTTAGTACAAAAAGCCTCATTAGCTAAGAGTATAGAGGACACATAATTCTAATTGAATTTACAGTATTAGTTTCCTGGGGGTTTTTAATGCATAACGTTTAACATTAAGGAAGTAGAGTACTGAGTGAGGTGAGTTGTGTGGCCAACTAGAGTAGAACGAAATGAATGAAGTTTGGCAAGTCAACACTAATACAAGTCCCACTGATTCAACAGGTCTTATTCCAGTTGGAGCTAGCAATTGAATTTAGTCTAATGTTTTTATCACACTTAGGGGACATTGGTCTAGCGCAGTACAGGATTTTCTGCTAGATTTCTACAGACTCGTGAGGTTTGTTTTTGTTTTGTGGGCAATTTAAATGTGCCAAAACTCCTCCCTTGAAGGGGGGCACCCAAAATCAAGAGAAATAAAAGCAGTCTCAACATCAGGAAGATCAAGAAAGATTCATTCTTGAATGAATTAAATGAACCTTTCATCTAGAATTTTCGAACAGTCTTAGTTCTGTGTCTACCTGTATAGTCAGAGGGCATCACACCATTGAGTTGAGTATGTTCTATTTTCCTCATGCATTTCTTTTGTTGTTCACTGTATCTTCGCTCTGTATAGGTGTTTGGGATAAAATCCTGGAGCCTGTTGCTTCTGTAAGGAAAAGTTCTGAGATGCTCCAGCTCTTCCCTGCATATTTGAAAGGGGAAGACCTTTTTGGTTTGACTGTTTCTGCAGTGGCTAGAATAGCTGAATCGGTGAGTGATGATAAAAAACTAAAGCAAGCTGGATTTGGCTTGTTCTTGTTTGATATTAGTCCACATTTGTCTTAGATATAGAAGTTTTGTTGGTAAATTGAATGTACCACATAGTCACTAGGTAATGAAAAACTGAGTTTTAAGAAGGATGTTCTGAAATTTTATGTAGTTTTGTAAATAGGGCAGTGGCATTTAATCAATGGAAACTTCAAGCAGTGAGGGTTTTTTTTTTTAAGACAGGTGGGCAGTGGCCCCTATCACAGAACCACAAAGGCATGTCTCAGGTGATCTAGAGGTGATGTGACATCCCTTTTTGACAAAGCATCACATTTGGTATATTTGCTTTTTAAAAAATGTTTGTGGGGGTTTTGGAGGGCAAATCTACTCAAGCCAAGTTTTTTCTCACAGTTTTTTTTTTCTTTTGGCAGGGGCAGATTGTGGCTTATTTTAAAGCCATTTGTAAAGAGGAAGGGTTTGGGGGTGTTGTGACAGGCCCCTACTTTTTTCTCGCTCAGATTGATATGGCAGTTCCCCAAACTGATAAGGTGCCTTGTCTTTTCCACACACCTGTGCCTCCCCGCTTATAACACCACCTTTGCATAAAAGGGTGAGGCCTTTCAATGGTTATTTAGAATTATAGTTCTATGGCAGTGTGTTTTCTCTGTGTCTTTAAATACTGTATACAACTCAGCCAGGTGACTATTTATAACTGTAGTATTTATTAAGATGACATATGTAACAAGCTATTGGAGTTCATATGCAGGTGAAAATTAACACAGGTCTTCAGAGTACTTTTAGACAGTTTCCTTATGTTTACACACTCATATAAGCACAGATACCATAAACAGCCCTTTGGCTACACTACCACCAAAGTCTCAATCCCGCGATCTAGGTCACAATTTCTGACCAGATCCTATTATGGTTTGATTATTCTTCTGCCTCTTTCTAGGCTTCCTCTGAGAATTAACCTTTTGCCACACAGCCACTGTCCCTGGCTGACTAAGGGACTTCAGTCCACAGCTCTCTCAGGCTAAAAATCTCACTGAAGGACTGACAAAAAACAATCAGTGTTTGCCTTTGTATATCTTTTTCTCTCAGCCACCAGCCTGTTCCACACATTACTGGGCTGGGTTTCTCGCCTGAGGAGCTATTCTGGTTGCCTAGCAACCTGTTTTCACACTGCCCTGGCACTCCAGATAGCCACACCCCCGAGAACTCCATCACCAGTATCCTGCAAATTAGGGGCTGGGAGCTACAAATGGCCTGCCAACCAGAACTCTCCACCCTGTCCTAAACCTAGCAAGGAGCAGGAACCAACATTGCATAGCACTTGACTGCGTGCTTTCTCTGTCATTTACATCCATGGAGTATCAGCAGTTCTTATTTTTAATCCTTTCGCTGAATCAGTTGTGTCCTGTCTTCGGCCACTTTGCCATGACACTGACATACCATTCTCTTGTGTGTTTACAGCTTCCTGGGGTTGAGGCATGCGAGCGTTACACCTTCCGGTATGGTCGAAACCCACTCATGGAACTTCCTCTTGCCATCAACCCCACAGGCTGTGCCCGCTCAGAGCCAAAAATGAGCAGCCATGTCAAGAGGTTTGTGTTAAGGTATTTTCTTTTAAATTCACATAGTACAGCCCAGGGTTTATAGGCTCGTAGGATACTTGTGCTTCTGTGTGCTGCTTACAAACCCTGTTGTTGTTGGCTGTGTATGTGCATGTCCAAGCCAGGGGAGCTGCTTTGTTGTCTATGCTAGCTGGCTTTGAATGTCTGTTTGTCTTAAGGGGGCTTTTAATTCCACGTGTCATAAAATTCAGAGAGATCTTCAGTTTTTCTTCTATGTCTCTTCTGTTATATGACCCATTATTACAGGCCTCATACCTTGAATAGCACCAGCACTTCAAAGTCATTTCAGAGCACAGTTACAGGAGAACTAAATGCACCTTACAGTAAACAGTTTGTTCATTCGAAGTCCTCTCAGTATCGAAAGATGAAGACTGAATGGAAATCCAATGTCTACTTAGCACGATCACGAATTCAGGTCAGTTGCATCATCTCTGGCAAGACATACAGGCCTGAATCCTATTGGTTATTCCCAACCAGAGTAGACCCTTTGAATCAACAGTTGAATAGTGAGTCAGCACTTAAGTAAATACCATTGACTCAATAGATCTTCTCTACCTTGGACTAACAGGAGGATTCTGGCTTTTCTCTTAAAATTGTTGCCACTGTCTCTTCCAATCAGATCTAAAAACAATATGAAGTGCATTTCAAATTGCTACTTGTGGAAGCACATTACTGTTCTTATTTCTTTGCTGATTTAGACTGTAATTCTAAATACATTAACAAAGGAATAAGCCCAGCTCAACACACTGGGATTTTTTCCTGAGTAAACAGGCATAGGATTGCATTTCAAGTTTGTTAAAAAGCATAAGCTTTGTCATCTTAAGCTTTTTGTACCTTTCATACCAGAAAAAGCAGCCCAGTTTGTGCACTCTGGTACTTGTATACTGTAGTTCTTAATATCTTCCTATTATCTTTGTAGGGCCTGGGCTTATATGCTGCTAGAGACATTGAAAAGCACACCATGGTCATTGAATATATTGGAACCATCATCCGCAACGAGGTAGCCAACAGGAAAGAGAAGCTTTATGAATCTCAGGTATTGCATACAGCAACTTCATCTCTGTTTCACATGTTCATTTAACATAGCAAATGTAAGCTTTTCTCTGGAGGAATGTGAACTATACATGTCTGCATTTGGTTAATCTTTCTGAATGTTTGAAGCCAGCTTCATATCTTCAACTATTAGGATTTTTGGAAAATTCTCAAACCAGTATGAGCTGGGATTTGCCCTAAAACATGGACAGAATTTGCATATGTGAACTGCCCATGCCAATAAGCATGCTAACGTCCTGTAATGTAGGTACAGAGTGCATTTAGAGGAACTGAGAAAATGTGTTGGAGCCTACCTCAGAAGGCCCTGTACCTTACTGCCTTTTGCATTTGAGTATTTAGTCTCAAAAATCAGCCTTCCACTTTAGTAAGCAAATGAATATGAATCTTATATGAATATGAATCCTAAACACACAGAACTTTTGTGGATTACTCCTTTATTTCACAACTGTCCAAATTTGACTGGGTTTTCTCTCTGCTTTCCTCCCCCTAGAATCGTGGAGTGTACATGTTCCGTATTGACAACGATCATGTCATTGATGCCACGCTGACAGGAGGCCCTGCAAGGTGGTATCATTTTTGGAGATCACCTGTCTTCCTTCTACTCATGTTTAGATGATGATGATATAATACATTTGTTAAATCATTGTTTTTCTCTGGGCAAAGGTCAATACTGGGTATAACTATTAAACAGTAAAATGAGGTTACATCCTCAGTATTTTAAACTACATGCTTGAGTTTCTCCTGTTCTTTTTCTTATAGGTATATTAATCATTCCTGTGCACCAAACTGTGTAGCTGAGGTTGTAACCTTTGAAAGGGGACACAAAATTATCATCAGTTCTAGCAGAAGAATCCAGAAGGGGGAGGAGGTACGATTTGCATGGTTTCTAGTGTCACTTGAAACTTTAGTTACAGAGCATGTTCTTCTTCATGCAGGTTCCTAGGTCAAAAATGCAGAAATTAAATCCGCTAGCATCTCTTTCTTTTTGAAAGCTGTCATGAGTACATTTTGCTCTTAGCTGATCAAACTGACAACCATAGCCTCTTACATGTACTTCCATGAACGTCTCAGCATGTAGACCATCTGTTAAGAGCCATTCTGAAGAACAGCTACACTATGATTTGTTTTTGTAATACTGGGAACACTCTTCCCAAATGCATGATATGTATCTCCATTGCCAAAATTTTAGCACTTTATTCTGCACATTTGATTCAATACCATATTGCGATATGTAAAACCTCCTGTTACAACACACAGTTTAGGGCTGATTCAGGAAATACTTTTTTGACTTACAGAAGTGAAAAAAAAACATGAACTGCCCTTGATGGCTAAACTCCATGACAGCATTTTGATTCTGCGATGTTACATTACGGAGGAATTTGCAATTCACTGCTGTATTGATGGAAGTTGCTTTTTTTCCCATCCATAATCATTGCCAGCCACTTGAAATCTAAGAATAAATAAGTTAAGAATGTGTTAAGTGCTATCAGTTTTGCAAGCATGAAACCAAATGTGACAATACCTTTCTTTTCAGCTCTGTTATGACTATAAGTTTGATTTTGAAGATGATCAGCACAAGATTCCATGTCACTGTGGAGCTGTAAACTGCCGAAAATGGATGAACTAGATGCATTCCTTGCTGTCTCCTAGGGTTGCTTGTCCCAAGGAAGAAGTGATGTTGATGATGTTGTTTTCAAGGCTGGAGGTTGGGGTGTGTGAAAGCAATCGCTTCTGCAAGTTACATATTCTACTCCCATGTAAACACGCGCCAGAAGCAAGCTGGTGGAGTACACAGTTGGCGCCTGGCTTCCCCAGGCACACAGAGGTGCAACAAATCTCCAGACCGGTCCAGCACTTTTGATTTTATGAACTCACTAAGGAGAAATTGTTGAACTTGGGCAGAGAAGCTATAGCTGACCTGCTAAAGGGCAGTGTGGCATCAATGAATGTAGACTGAAATCACCAGCGAAAGGGAGATGTCCAAAGTGCTGGCCACAGCCTTACTTATTAAAGGGGCAGGCCCTCTAAATACAGAAAAAAAGTTTAAATAAAAGTAGACACCACTGAACAAGGAATGTACTGAAACGACTTCCTTAGGGATAGAGCTAAGGGAAAAATAACTTGCACTAAAATACATTTAAAATACTTGATTCCATGAGTCAGTTTATTGTAGTTTTTGATTTCTGTAAAATAAGAGAAACTTTTTGTATTTATTATTGAAATAAGTGAATGAAGCTATTTTTAAAAGGAAGAGTTAGAAGCCAAGCTGCTGCTGTTACCTGCAGAACTAACAAACATGTTACTTTGTACAAAAGTGTAAATATTTTGAGGAAGAAAAGTACAGTATAAAAATAGTAATTGACCAAATGCTACCAGACTGCAGCAGTTCGGGTGCTTATTATTAAACTTTGATAGGGATGTTACAATATGATCTCATGTATTACTTAACATGCCATTAAAATTGTTATGGAATAACCAAAATCTCAATTTAAGAGAGGTTTTACTTTATTTTTTTAACCTTTAAAGCAGGCTTAATTGTGCTCTATTAATAAACTTTTTTAAGTAATCCTTAAGACTGGTAAAGAGCATGTATATTACAGCTATGACTTTTGTAGATGTCTGAGGAAATTTAGACTGACTGGTTTATTTTATTTGTATTATATTGTTACATCCCTATTTCTTAAATCAGGTTTTTTGTGTTTAGAAATTGTGATAACTGTGAATAACTGCTAAAACCACCCAAAATAGAAGCTGAACACTGATTTTCTTTTCCAGAAAAAGTAGAGGGGATTACATGAACTGTTCAGCTTACACTAAAATCATGTTATGAAAATAGAAATGTGTAGTGAAAGCGTAAGTCTAATACAATAGCTGCCTTCTTTAAAAATAAAAACAAGGAAAAAAATTAGATGTAATTGTGCTTTCATCTGCAGGACTCTTGCAATAGGGTTTTGGAAAATGTAATTTAAAAATGTGTTTGTATGGATTGTTTTTGTTTACATTTCTTTAAAAAAATAAACACTGTTTGTGTTTGCTTGTAGAAACCTAATCAACATTTTGAACCAGGTTAGTTTTTTATTTTGTACTTTAAATTCTGGTACTGACACTTCACAGTCTAAATATTAAAAAAATGAAGTTTTTTTTTGTGTGCACAGCTGAAGTGGACTGTAAAACTGTTGGTATATTCAGTGATACAGTTCTGAACTTGTAATGTATATGGCATGATGTATTTTTATCTTACAGAATAAATCAATTGTATATATTTTTCTCTTGATAAATAGCTGTATGAAATTTGTTTCTTGAATATTTTTCTTCTCTTGTACAATATTTCGAACATCCTACCAGTATTTGTCCTACAGGTTTTTTTTTTCTGTTCTGTATGATAGTTACCCAATGTTGGCAAAAATGAATTTTTGAAGTATACAGAGTGTTATGGGCTTTGAAATTTGTGGAAACAGATTTGGAAGATCAGCATTTACAAATAAAATATTTTACATCTATAAATATCACCTATATATATATAGATTTCATTTGAGAATGCCTGTTTGTATTAACATGTAAAACATTTTCAGTATACTACTTCCATGTATATGTATCTGCTTTCTGGAGGGGAATGAATGTCCTAAAGCAGTGGTTCTCAACCTGTGGGTCCCCAGATGTTGGTGGACTTCAGCTCCCAGAAGCCCCAGCCACTATGGTCAATGCTCAGGGCTTCTGGGAGCTGAAGTCCAAAAACATCTGGGCACCCACTGTCCTAAAGAGTTCTTAACAAAGCGGGCTTCTCGGATATACCGGTGTTGTAAAAAAACAAAACCAAAAAAAAACCCCCATGAGCTACCATGCTAAAACAGCTGTAACATAAAATTTATCCCAAAGCAATATATCATCATTCACGGTCCTGCTTTCCAGCACCTTAGAAATTCCTTTGGAGGGGGATGCATAGCCTGAAGTTCCCTCAGGCAAAAAACTATCTTTTATGACATAGCAGTGAGCAAGATAAAGGAGAATTTGTGTAACTATATTGTTGTAAGCCCAGCATTTTTACTATATAGAAGTCATTGTTTGTGAGTGATCTTGTCTGCCTATCTGTGTCAGGCAGGCACAGACCTCATATGATTGACTGGCTGTGAAGAGTCTATGGAATCCTGGGGTTGGCAGTTCAGGGAGGGGCCTTTAGAGTTCTCAGCCAGAGAGCTCAAGCCGGTTGCTGTGGAGATGAAGCCTAGCTGGCAAGGAGGAGGATACTGCATTTCCCTCAAGAACCAAACCTCTGTATGTTAACAACTCTGAATACAGATTGGCTTGGGGAATATGGGTAGAAGTTACAGGTACTGGAGAAGACAGTTTGGTGAGTTCCTAAGAAGAAAATAAAATCTTGGGTAAATATGCTAGTAACATCATAATTACTGAACAGGATGCCAGGTGCAATTTTTTAAAAAAGCATTCATATTTTTGAGGTCATACAATTATTGCCACCATGTATGAACTCAACATGACTATAAAACAATGTAGCACCATCAAAATCCTATCAGAAGGTTATTTCTCTGGCCTAAATCCAATTAATCAAACCACTAATGAATACAGACCCATGGAATCAATGGAACTTAACACACATGTCAACTTAATATGTTACCATTGATTCAATAGCAAGTATAATTCAAATCAGTCTTTTAAACCTGTAGTAAATGAACTGATTGTATATGAACTGATTGTATAATGAATCTCATTCAATTAATGCTTTCATTTTCAGAGAAATTCTATTTTCTTGCAGTTTATTTACATACATTTATCTTACATCTTCATAATCGCTTTAAACACATGTAGCACACATTGGTTTCTGCTGACTTCGTGGCATGGAAAACAAGAACAGACAATAAAGTACCATAATTTTCTTTAAAATAGCAAATTCATAGAAGCCTCATCCAAAAGTGCCTTCCATTTGTCATTGTCCATTTTGTCCCACCTAATTCTGGCCATAATCAGCGGCTGCCACAGCCATTCCTAGATCTGAAAAAAAGGCTCCCTTACCATAGGAGATGATCAGCGCACAAGAAGGGTGAAGTGGGGAAGAGGTGGGAAAGTCCTGCTCCATGAAGAGGCTTCTATTTAGATACTAGCCAGTCATAAAAATTAAATTGCAGTAACTACTTTAAATATTGCAAGATGAAGGACAGATAAAATGGCAACTATGCAATGTTAAAATAAATGGATTAAAATTAAATACACAAATGACTACGGTGCAAGATCAATTAAAATAATTCAGCCATTCGCCAAAATGAAAATATAGTATCATGATATTTGTGCAAGAAATAACAGCAAAACGGGGTACATTTCCAACAATAAGAAAGTGTACATTAGTTACATTCTTCACTAATTACATTATTCTAACTAATATTTAGAATGTTTCCAGATGCCAGAGAACTCCTAAGAATGTAACTGCACTTCTGCATGTGCAGAGATGGAAACATAATTGTTACAGTATCTGTTCCAACTGGGCATTAAAGTCCACTATACAGCTTGAACTGCCATTAGAAACATTTCCTCAAAATGCTGAATATCTGAAATATCAGTTTGGGCACCAGGTCCAATTCAATTCAGCTAAGGGCTACTGTGGAAATGAAACATCACTGCTACTCAGCTCTCCAAGCGCCACTGCTGAGGGAGGGAGCCATCACAAATTGCCATGGACACGAATCCTTTGAGGCTAAACGGCTCGACAACCTTCATGCACTGCCCAACAGACACCTGGTAAAGCCGACTGCTTTTCTGGAGAGAGAAAAGTATCAAGCAACCGTTGAGAGGAAAGAAAACAGGAATATTTTCATTGCTAAGCTAGTAAGAGTTGAACTTCTTAGGGCTACTGTCTTTAATCAATTTCTAATTATAGAATTACAATCTTACGCTGAATCATTCATCACATCTCCAACTCAGAAGTGCAAAAAAAATAAGAGGCTAATCCTGGGAAATCTGCCTCGCTGGATATTGATAATGGTATTTTTACTTGTCAAAACAGATTTCTGATTTTGAAATAATCAGACATGGTGGGTTAAAAGCCGCTATTTCAAATACATACTCCACCCTTTTTTACCAAGCTGGCAGAAGCATGTGAATGAATATATAGGGATCCTTCTTTTTTCTAAAAATACTTTTATTTCCATAGATACTATTTTAAAATCATCCCAGAAGTAAAATAAAAATGCAATACAGAACTACTGCCATTTCATATTTCCAGATACAGGTTAGTTTTGTGCGCGCGCGTGCGTGTGCGTGTGCGTGTGTGTGTGTGAAAATGTGGATGTAAAGCCGATACAGGGTTGCTGGACTGCAGCACTCTAGTGGTTATTCAAGCAATGGGCAAGGTATAAGGCATCTTCCCTCACGAGCACAGCGAGTGCTGAGAAATAAATGGAGCTGCAATCTAACAATATTTGGAGGCCTTTCTAGTAGATATAGTTCTCTACTCTGCCCTAAAGGCTTCTAAGATTTAGGCCATTTCTGCACTAGCTGGCCCCTCCCAAAACTGCAAACCCCAGGATTCCAGAGGATGTTGAAAGTGGAATCATCATGCTATAACAGGCTAGTGTGGAAAAGACCTCAGTAGTCAATGGAGTGATGGAAATATGGTTAGTAGGGAGGAAAAAAACAGAAAAACAGGATCTGGACACATGAAGCATTCAGATAATCACTGAACTCACAAACCTGATGGGACACAGCTAACCACCATTTGGGGGTCTGAGTGCAGGATTGCAGAAACTAAAAGAGAAAAATGTTTTTTGCCCAAACACACTGTACTGGATGAAAGTCTTCCCTCTTAAGGATGTAAAGGCAGTAAGGTTTTACCTGTGCAATCTCAACAGCATCTAGCTGACAACTGAAAACCATGTTAATGGGAATCGTTACACATTTTTAGATTTAGAACTTTTTGAAATCACTTGAGAACTGAAACCACTTAATCTTGTAGACGACTCACCCCCAACACCCACTGCTGAGATCCTCCCGAGCCATGGCATTTCATAAGGCGTGGTGGATCAGAAGTGCGCGTTTCAGATACATCCAGACAAAGGAGGTTGTTTAGGATTAGCTCATGATCTTCATTATAAAGCCATACCTAAGGGTGGGAATAATTAGCATTTCAGTGCCTTCCGTATCAAAGACATTTCAAAGGATCCTAGTACCTGATATGATGTAAACAGTTTAACCTGTAAAGCAGATGATATCTACATGGTCTATCTTCTGCACCTAATATGATACCTTGTGGCTTCTGTCTTTTTTCATTCGTTCCTCAACTTACAGTGGAGACAGGGAAATTGAAACCTTGCAGATGATATTGCATTCTAACCTTCACCATATCGAGCAACTGAGCATGCAGGGACTGATGGCTGTTAGAGTCCAATAATATGTAGAATGGCAAAGATTTCTCACTCTTGACTTAAACAGGGACAGAACTCAGTTATGTAATTTCCATGCTATACAGTTTTCCACATATATGAGACATTTTTGAGCCCCCCCACCCTCACCATTCCTGGAGACAGAAGAATCCAAAAAGGGGTAAGAAATGCCTCTGCCCTGTTCGCTGGAGCATTTGGCCCTCTTCTTGGTTAAGAACTGTGCAAGTACTGTCAGCCCTCCACATTTACTAGGGTTAGGGGCACAGGACCCTAGAAAAACCATAAATACCAAACTCCGTGTGTGTGTGCATGTGCCTGTGTACCTGCCTGCCTGTGAGAAGTGGGCTGAAGCATGCTGGAGAAAGCAGACACCCAGGGTCCAAACCAGATTAGAGAATGGAGAGGGAAAGGAGGTGGGTTAGTACAGAGGCCCTATTCCTCTCTCTTGTCCATCTCCTTCCTTCCTTGCGTGTGTGGGAGCATTAGGAGAGGGTTTTGGCTGCCCAGAAATCAGTGTGGTTTGTCCTTACTTGGCCAGGTAGTGTCTGGTGGAGAAGGAAGAGGACCAGAGACAGGTTTTCAAGAGGCTGCACAGCCTGATCAGAGGGAAAGATCCCATGGAAAAGCAGCATGGGGGGTGGGGGGTGGGCAAGGAGAAACTTTCAAAAAATCTAATCCATGAAAGTGAAACCCACAGATGTGGAGGCCCAACTATATTAGCAATAATGGTATCTTTTGCCTTTTCCACAAAATCCTTTTGGAAAAAGGAGTGAATGCAGACAGGGAGAAAACCACTCTGACAAGAAGCCCTACCTGGGGCACTGAATGCATTGTCTAGTCTAATCTGAAAACAGGTCAGGAGTAGAAGAAACAGTACTTTTGCACCCTCTGGTGGTCAAAATTACCATCCTCAAATTAGCCAATCAAAAAATAGTGCCAATTTAGCAGTGTGTGTGTGGCAGGCTTCCAAAGTAGCAAGCATCTAAATTACTAAGAAGAGTACATGAACTCAGTGGCCAAGAGGCTCCTGGTTCCAGCGAAGGGCACAGTGAAAGGGATCTGTGCCTGACAGGGCTGGACACTGTATTCCTTTCGCAGAGCTTGCAGAGAAGTGACTTGCTTATGGTTGCAGCAACTGCTGCTGGTTTCTTCATCACAATTTCAGCATGCCGCCTTTCTGTGTCTCCAAATTTTTCCAGTTTACTTCACTATGATAGGGATCACAGAGAAATGGAAAGGACAGAAGTTAATAAGAAGCTATACAGCAGCAGGGCAAGGGGGAGGATTCTTTGTTTAGAACAAAGAGAGATGAATGGGTTAAGGGGGGAAACCAGAGAAGAACAACCAGATGAGATGATTTGAGAATAAACAGGAGTCAGAGGGAAAACTAGCAACTGCAAAAACGGGAACTGAAGGAGGACCTGGAGAGAGGGTAAAAGAAAAAGAACTCAAGACACATTGTTCTTGCCTTTTCAGCAACAGGAGGTAACACACAAATGGATGCCTCCTCCCATGCCAATAGAAAAACGGCAATACTGATTTTAGTACTGATTGAAAATTCCCTTGGCCCATCACTTTCTAATCAACCACTATCTGTCGCTTGGGATTTGAAATGCAAAATAAGGTAGCAGATCCCTGAACAAGCTGCTATTCCAGCAACAGATCATACAGGTACTTAGTGCTTTTAGACAACCCATTTCTCCAAGTAATCAAGGACTCTGCAAGCTTCCAGAAGTTTCGTCTAAGAGAATGAGTTACAAGCAAAACTTATCTTTCCATCTGATATGCCATCTTCTCCCATCTCACAGAAGCATCTTACCCAAAAATCAAAGGATATTTGTTTTCTCATTTTAGCTGGAAGGGAACATGACTGGGAGCAAATTCAAAAGAGAAATTGAATATTGGCACTGGAGAATATAGATGCCCTCCATTAGCTAAAAAGCTTAGTTACAAGCACCATTTCTTTTAAACTGGTGTCAGATAACCTTTAAAAAGGGATTTGTCTTCATCCAAGTTTGTACCTATAAGGAGACCAGTAATACAGGCCTCCTAGATGTCTTCTTTCTCCCTTCTTGTGTTGCTGGGAAGGACAGAATTGTAAATAGGGTTTTTAAAATTGTTTTTCAGTTCTGCTCATCAGTTCTGTGTATTAGATCTGATGTTAAAGCACTTATCTGGCTTTTTAAAATCCACATACACATGGAGTACATCCCAAAGCAAAGGTACAAGAGATCTGTAAAGAGATAATGCATTCTGGTATTGACCAACATAGTCCAAAAATACTGAGGAAGGAGTTAGTACAGAAAGGAAACCTTATATACTTTAAAATGTTAAAAGTAAGACATGACAAGATATCCTAACAGCGACACTTTCTATGGTTAGACTTTATTTTATGTTAAAACAGCACTGGAAAACAATCAAACCAGAAAAACAGTCCTGGCTTGGAGCCACTTACCTGATTTTGATCACTGTAGTCACACTCCCTGACCACAACAAGTCCTCCTTTCTGACTTGGATGGCCCTGAGCAACCAGACATTTATCTGACTGAAGATGACGTAACTGTAAGAAGAAAAAGAACATATAGCTAAGATGACAATATGAAAATGTGAGCAACAAAAGAAAATGTTCCAACTACAATTCCTTTCATTCTTGACATATCTTATGAGGGAGAATGAGTTGATGACACAGATTTGGGTGAAGTACTAATCTGACAATATGTTCCAGGTCAACAACATGTGTGACCAGAAAATACCATATTTGCCAGTGTGTAAGATGCACCCATGTATAAGACGCACCCCATTTATACACTGGCAAATACTATTTGCCAGCGTGTAAGACACACCGACGTATAAGATGCACCTCATTATCAAACAGTATTTTTTGGGGGGGAAGTGAGTCTTATACGCCAGCAAATACAGTATCTTGCTCTGTAAAGCTAATAGCAAAGTAACTAATAGCATCATTTGCACTTGATATCAAACAACAAAAAATGTAAAAGGTACATGCTACAAGCAGAGTTAAGGCATGCAGTTGCCCTTTAAGGGGTACCTTATTTCTGATTTACAAAATGAAACAACAGCAGCACAACTCAGATCTAGACAAAGATTTGTACCTAAACTGTAATACTGTAACTGCATTGTCCTAAAAAAAAAAAAAATTACATCTCCAAGGGAAAGAGAAAATGCAATGACTCAGGTTTTGATTCCAACATGTGTCAGGATATCACTGCTGGACACAATTCCTCAATTCCTAGAACCACTAAGGGAAGAACTATTTTTTGGAACGGCTACTTCCTATTGTTTCTCCATCTTTGATCACCCCTTCAGAGTAGTTTTACCAGTTAAAAAAAAGAGCAGTTTGGTTACTGTAACTTATCTGCCCCTGCACTTTCGAAAGGGTTGGGGTGCAGAACCCTTGCAAAAGTGGAAAACTTCGAATACCTCCCACCTGTGGTCCCCACTCCCATTCTCTCCCAGGGCTCCTACCTCCCACTTCTTTGCCTTTTGCCCCAGTGCACACTCGCAACACCTGGGCAAAAGCAAGGGAACTGGGGGAGGCATGCACATACCTCAAAATAATCAAATTTGCAAAGATGAAACTCACAGATGTGGAGAGAGGACAGTAATATAGTAAGGTAGTCGAAAGTGTGCCCATCACATACATAATGTATTATTACTCTATCATGAATTTGCTCTGGACAGATGGCAGAAATTTTAAATAAATTGGACAGTTACATACTTCTAATCTGGAAACTGAGTTTCAGCTGAACCAGTTTCTGATAAGTGAAATGCAGCATTTGACCAAACTGAAAAACAAAGAACATATGCAACTATCTTGTCTCAAATCCCAAAGATTTGTATTCCTAGTACAGATAAAATGTGTAACCTCACATGGTGACTTCGGACACAACCTGAAGTACTACTCTTGGGGATGCTGCGCACAGATGAAAGGGAAGGGAAAAATTCCTCTAAAAATATATCTGCGTAAATAAAGTGCTACTTCTTTCAATAGTCTATTTATGTAGAAGCTTTCACTATTGTTGCTGTGTGCCTTCAAGTCATTTTGGACTTAGGGTGACCCTAAGGTGAACCTATCACAGGGTTTTCTGGGGCTGAGAGTGTGTGATGATGCTTCCAAGGTCACTCAGTGGGTTTCCAAGGCTGAGCAGGGAATCAAAACCTGGTGTCCAGGGTCATCGTCCGATGCTCAAACCACTACATCACTCTAGCTCTCTACCTTTCACTATACACTTAGAATTACTGCATTTGTCCTAATAATCACTATCTGTTGGACAAAGTAATCTAAGAGAGGATGACCTACATGGAGACTGAGATACAGGCAAGGCAGAAATAAATAAGAACTTGCATGTATGTGCTCTTATTGCATATTGTTGTCTTGCACAAAAAGACACTATTCTAACTTGGGAAAACAAGTGACATCATTGTTATTGTGTGCCTTTAGGACTTTTCCAACTTGTGGCAGCTCCTAAGGAGAACTATCATGGGGTTATCTTGGCAAAACGTGTTCCAAGGGAGATCTGCCCTTGCCTTTCTCCAATGCTGAGAATGTGACTCTCCCAAGGTCACTCAGTTGGTTTCCATAGTTGAGCAGGGATTGAAATCCTCATCTCCAGAGTCATAGTCCAACGCTCAAATCACCACATGATGTTGGTTATATCGTACACCAACCAGTTCAGAAGGGATCAAATTATAGACAAGACTGTTTCCCAGCCACCCCAGACTATCGAACTACCCGTCAGAAGAGATTCAACAACTGAATACACTGTCTGAATTTAAAACAGCATTAAAGACCAGCCTTCCTGGCAGGCTTTTGAATAATGAATTTTGAAGTATGAATTTTAAAGTCTGGACTGACTGTTTTGCTATGTACTGGTCTTGTATGTTCTTCTAAACTGATGTTATGTGTTTCTAATTGGTTCATGTGTTTTTAACTCGTATGTTGTATTTTCAGCTGCTGTTGTCCCCACCTTGATCCATGGGGCAAGGTATGTAATACTACCGCTACTACTACGACTACCACAACAGAACTATTTTATATTTATTTCTGTGCATTCTTCAAGAGGAAGAACCCTAGTCAGAAGAGTATTCCAAAACACATTTGGTCAGTCAAATATTATAAAGGTCTACAACAGTGGAAGACATTCAGGAAGGTGAAGATTCTGTTCATCTGCAACGAAGTTGTTAAACTTGGTATCTTCAACTGAAGCACAAGAGTGATATATTTTCAACAAGCAACTCTTATCAGAAAGCTGTATCAGTTGGAGCTACAAGGTTGTAAAAAGGCTTCCCTTTCATTTAAAGAAGGATTCATGATCATCACAGCTATCATTTTCAAGTGTGGATTTAAGAATCTTAAGAGTTCGGATAGCATCTTACCCTTCCACGCTGCAGTGTTTTTGGTCGTTTCTGCCCTTTGTTGAAAAAGATTGGTGGCTGAACTTTGGCATTTGGTCCAGAAATTTGCATCTCTGGGTATACATTGTCCAGGTACCACTTAAAGGATTTGCAGTTCAACTTCTTTCTTAATTCCACACGGTCAGTAATATTTCCATAGTTCCTCATCCTTAGTTCTGGTCGTAGGGCAAAATATTGCTCCTAAGTTAAAGAAAGGTAAAGATGGTAGAGAAAATTACAGTTCAGAACAATTATTCCAGGTACGTTATACCAGAATCTATTTTTAAGAGAGAATGAACATGCACCACTGGGGGGAAAACATTTAGTTCTTCTGAATTTTAAACTAAATTTGTACTAAATTGCACTCAAACATGCACCTCTGAATTCCACTGAATGCTCACTAACGGGAGAATAACATATTTTGGGAGATGTGTAACTGAAAAAACTGAATTTCCCAATACTTCTTCAGCCCATGAAGAGATCAATGAAATGTATATTCTTTTACATCATCTAGTCTTTCTGCTGTCAGTTATCAAAAGAAAGGGCAGCAACAGATGCGGTCTAGCAAAAAATAAGTCTGAACTTTAAAGCTGAAATTAATTTCTTTAAAAAAGAAGTTGAGATAGCAGGCTAACATAAGAAAAAAAAAATACTAAAAATTGCAATATCCAAGTCAACACACAGTGTGAGTTTTCACCCTTAGTTATTATTGGAAATAGCTGAAGAATAACTACCACTAGGCTATAATATCTCTTTTAAACAGGGTCAAACTGAATTTTTAACAGTTTTCTGATGTGTAAACACCCAAGCATTTAAATGAGTCTCTCTAGTGCCCTTGTGCCAAGGACTTGATAAGGACTTGAGGAAGTCTTCTGCCCAAAACAACTAGACCAGATAGAATTTTATACTACCTTGTGGAAGACACCATCCTTTAAGGTGCAGACAACTCATATGAGGTGATCCAATGCTTTGAGAAACACATTTGTAGTTCTTACTTCCAAATATACTGGGTACTGACAAGATGAGGGTGTCATGCTCAACACTGTCTTACATCCAAATCAGGCAGCTGGCCAGATAAAAATCTATGCCATCCATGAGGATAATATCCTAGAAATGACACTAAAATGGCCTCGTGTTTTGTTTCCAGTGCACTGCCCTATTTCACAATTCTGTAAACAGATTTTAGGCTCCATTGGGGCTTAGTCAGTTCAACAGATAGGATCTTCTGCCAAAACCAAACACTGTGCTAAAAATAATGCCATGCTGTGTTGTAGAAGCAATTCTAGCAGAATTATAGTACAATTAGGGTAGCACTTAGACTAATATGGGGTGCGCACCTCCCTGATCCTTATTTCTACATATACTTGCTTTAACACTAGAATGCCTACGAAGGACATGCTCTGCATGGTCATTTGACTGTTCACTTCAAACACAAATACAACCTTTTTTAGGCTCTAGGAAGTGCCCTTCATCACACAGGAACTCTGAATATTCCATAGGAAGGTTTCATGAAGAAAAAAAACACTTTTTGCATTGAGCTGGACATTGCAAATTGCTCCTTGAGCTAGTTAGTTCAAATCTGTTTACATCTGCATTTTGAAATGTATTTTTCCACCATGTGTACTGGACTATTGAGTCTGCCAATCTACACGGCAGTCATAAACCTCTCATAATATGTAACCTGCTTTGAGATTACACTGCCATTACAACAGCTTTTTGTTCCATCATTCTCCTTTCCATCATAGCCAAAGAATTTTCAGTGTTTTATATTTTACCTCCATCACTTATAGATTGGACTGAGTTCTCTTCCTCTTCCGCACCATCAATGCAACCATCCCAGACAATCAGAGTTTCATAATGAAAGGCACAAAAAAAAAAAAAAGCAGAGGAGAAAGTACCTATTACTTCCTCTACAAGATGATCTCAATCATTTTTAAGGATGTGGTCATAATTCCTGGATCCTTCCCATGTGCTGTGACCAGCCACCCAGATACCTCTGCTCTCTGCCACAGGTTCTACTAACCACTGTAACAGTGGCTGCAGGCTTACCTTATATTCATCCATCCAGACATGTGCTAGCCGTAGAGAGTTGTGTGCCATGGTGTCTTGTCCACCTGGTGAGCCATAAGGCCGCCTTTTACGAAAGATGTGTCCTACTCTGGAGCAAGGAATGATGAAAAGTTTGCCTCCACACATCCAGATCTGCTCAGAAACAAAACAGTGTGATAAAATTTCCCATTTTTACTTCAGAATAGTGAGCCATAGCTTCAGGACAAAGTTGGTCTAGCTTGAAAGAACTGCATCCCATATAATCAATTTTCCTAAGTAGCTGAAGGATCCCACTCACAATTATGACAATATTCATAACTCAGTGGCCTCTGCATAAGAATTTCCCTTAATGCAAGCAGTAAGTAAGTAATGCAAGCAGTTAAGTAAAGAGAGCCAGCATGGTGTAGTGGTTTCAGCAGTAGACTATGACGCCAAAGACGCCCCTCAGCCACAGAAACCTACCAGGTGACCCTGGGCAAGTCTCTCTCTCTCTTTCTCTCTGCCTCAGAGGCAAAGGCAAATCCTCTGAACAAATCTTGACAAGGAAACTCCACTATATGTTTACCTTAGGGTCACCATAACTCAGGAACGACTTGAAGGCAAACAACAGCAAAAAGCAGCAACCACTGAGGTAGAACAGACGCAAGGGAACTCTGAGCGTGATTATCTCACATAACTCATTGCCAAGGAGAGGTATATAATTCTAGCTTCACCAGTCACTTGCTCATTTTTCTCCAGTACGGACAAATTATACTTATGCAAAAAGCAGTTATGTTAGATTTTCAATTCAGCAGTTTTCATCTGCTTTTCCCTTACACTCTGGAATATGCACGCAGACCTAAAACAAACCTAAATAAACACAACCCACGTATACTACCCAGCTGCTTCTAGTTCACATATCTGATCAATTAGACCAGTTAAATTCAAGCCACATCTATTGGCAAGAAAAGCCCAAACAGTTTAATGTCCCAAATTCTTTACTAACAGTGTGGTTCCCTGATCATGGATTCAGTTTTTCCCTAAATAATGTTTTCTATTAATCTCACAAAAGCCTTGTATACATTGTTTAGGTTTGCTACATTGTCTTACAGACAGTTATCTGTAATAATCTCTTCACAAACATCTACTGACTGAAGTAAGTTGCTGCCTTCACTGGATTGTTTTGCAAGATCAGACTTCACTTCTTCAGTAATCCTTTTAGCTATCCAGTTACAGCTTTCTTAAACTTATGTACAACACTCTGCCAGTCTGCTTCTGAGCACAATTCAAAGTGCTGTTTATGACTTACAAATCCCTACATGGCTTTGGTCCAGGTACCCAGTCTTCCCATATGAGCCCGTCCAAATTCTAACATCTTTGAAGGAGACATTTCTCTCCATCCCCACTATCTTCCAAGGCATGTTTGGCCAGAATACAAGAGAAAGCCTTCTCTATGGCTCCTCCCAGACTCTGGAACTCCCTTCCTAAAAAAGTGAAGATGGCTCTTTCTTTGCTGTCTTTTCAGTAGCAACTGCATATCTTTTTATTCCAGCAGGCTTTGGGGGTATGACTGTTTTAGTGTGGTCTACTGGTTTTATTCGATTTTTGATTGATGTTTCAAATGGTTTTAATTTTTTTAAGTTTAGTATTGCTTTAATCACAATTTTTGGATGTGTTTAACCATACATGTTTTTATTTACAATTACCTCTTACACTGTAAACCACTTTGAGTCTCAGTTTGTGAAGAAGACAGGGTATAATAAAATGATGATTGGACAGTAAAACAAAATGTCAAGTAGCAATAGCTGAAATTGAACTCATAATTATTTACCTGAAAAAGCTTGGAAAAAGTACACAGCTAAGAGTATGGAAAGAACATCAGTTTAAACAATGTCATTCTTTAGTTGTCAAAAGGAGGGGGAAGAATGTTATCTGCTAAAACAAAACAAACTCAATACATACCCGAAATGATATTTCCAGATTTTCTCCTCCCCAGATGTCCATGCCGCTATCATATTGCCCAAGTTCATTGAAATATTCTCTGTCCATAGCAAACAAACCTCCTGCCATGGTTGGCGACCTACACGAAAATGATGATTTTGGCCAAAAGTGGGAGGAGAAAGTGCAGGAAAAGGCAACATTAAGCACAGAAGACTCATAGACAGCTGTGTTCAACATATACACGCACTGCTATGCCATGTGGAACTCCAGCAACACGACAGACAGAATAAGGGTATGGAAACACATGGTGAACAGAGTTAAGACTACTAACTTTCCCCTATATCTTCCCCAAGATCATCAGGGAAAACTTTGCTCCAGACACCTACTCTCAGAGTTTCAAAACAGATGGCAACAAACAGCCAGCCTTTTATAGTGGTGTTACCTACTGTTAGAGATCACCTTCTCTAAATGAACTTTCTAAGTATTTTTCTTTCCTGGTCTTCAGAAGACAGGCAAATATCTGCCTTTCTACCAACACTTTAGGAGAATTATCCCAGATGACCAGCTGTATTCCTTGCTGTTTACCCAATGCTTTATTGTTGTGACCAGCTTTAGGGACTGCTTCTAGCCATATAAATGTAATAAATAAAATGAGTGAAGGACTTCTCCCGCTTGTGTCCTGAAAATTGTGTTACTTTCCTTTTGCACTTTAAACCAGTGATGAATAATGTATAGGGCCCTAGATATTCTTGAATTGTAATTCCCATCGGCCCCTATGCAACATAATGGCAAATAATGATGGAAGTTGTCCAGAAACATCCAAAGGGTCACACTTCCCCTACATTTCCTACAGTGCACCAGAAGGCTAAGGACTAGGATCATCCCACTTCTAACCTATCCAGGTTTCTCACACAGTAGGCAACTTCCAACAAAGCAGTATTTCCCCCCAAAAGGTGAGAGAAGAATGGAAGGTACATGGTTTATATCCATGGAGAGAACAGGAGTTATGACAGATTTATTTGCAGAATTCCTAATAAAGCTATAATTTCCATGTCTAACGACTTTGTTAGAATAAGCCTTTCTGGAAATGGAAAATACTGGAGTTCTATCAACTTTCCACATACTAGTTAGATGTAGATCAGTTTTTCCCAAGGGGGAAAAAACTGGTCTTTGCTAAAACTTATTATTGTGCTTATAGACTTTTCCTCCTTTCCATTAATCCTCACCATTTAAGAGTTCTACCAATAAATTTCCAATACTATTTTAAATCAATTATTTATTACATTGTTATTCTCCCTTTCCTTAAAGGAGCCTTTGATGCCATGCACAGTTACTCCTTCTCCATTTAAAAAAAGAGATGCATTTTAGTAAAAAATTGTATTTGCAACTAATAGAAGGTGTCTCAATAAACAGCAGAAATCTTACTTGATTGGAGCTGTTGCTCCTTCAGGGCCTTCCAGTTCTGATAAAGGAACAAGATCCCATTTAAAGTGCAGACCCCAGTTGAACCCTCCACGGACAACTGGGGAAGAGCTGTAGGTAAGAGTATCAGCACTGATTATATCGATGACAGGGCAAACTACTGTTTTGCGTGATTCTTTGATGGGTGTCAGCAACGGCTGGAGCCACAGCTCATTGACCTCACAATGACTGTCCAGAAATACAAGCACCTTCCCTGAGAAAGTAAAAGCACATTAAGTACAAGAAGACTAGGTGACACACACAAAAGTGTGAGAGCAACATGGGGTGGAGTTCCATACTTTAACAAGATATCTTTTTTTTTCCAAGAAGAGGCCTTGAACTAAAGCACTCACCAGGTAGTAGAAAACAAGGAACAAGATAATAAAGAATCCCTTTTGGAAACAGAAAACACTGGAGTTGTAGTTTCAGCTTTCCATCCACCTGGACAAAATCAACTTGGTTACAAATATCCATGCACTGGTAAGCTCACATCGGAATTACATCAGTGCGCTGTAGGTAATGTTACCTTTTAAGATGGTCCAGAACCTTCACTGAATGAGGAACACACAGCAGCAAGGCTGTTTCCTTGGTCTTGGACTCAGTCATTAAACTTGGTTCAATGGGCCCTAAATGGCTTAGGACTAGTTTAAACAAAGAAATATGCACTTGCATACATCTCTCCTCAAATATTAAGGCTATCTTCAAAGTGCCTTCTCTGGGCTGGGCTGCCTAGAAGAGTATAATGGATAGTGTGGAAGAAGAAAAAAAAGTCCTCAGTAATGCCTGCCCCCCCACCCCAATCTGTGGAATGCCTTCCCAAAGGGGAACTACTTGGTATGTTCATATCAGCATTCAGATACAAACCTAAGGCCTTTCCCTTCCAGAAGATATTCAGTCTTTTTCTATCTCTGTTTTTACTGTTTTATTGTTGGCTCTTAATGTTCAAATACCTTCAAACTGGCTGGGCTGATTTCTTTGTTTTTACTGTAAAATCTGTGATTTTGCTTTTGTTTTTATCACTGTAAACCACTCTAAGTGTCAGTTGTGTGGTATACCAGCATTTTAAATATATATAGATGTTATTTGTAAATAAAAGCCAAAACTCTTCCAGAAACATGAGAATAAAGACATTCCATTTTAGAAAGGAAGCTCTGTGTTACTGCTATGCATATTTTCATACCTGTTCTCTCCAATGGATATAGCCTAAGGAAGCTATTCTTAGAATGATGTATTGAGCTCAGATAGCACTGCTGTCATTTCAGTGTATTGTAAAGCTGAACAAGTACTGCTGAACGCTGGGAACTTCAATGAAATCATATTACCTTAATGTAGATGATTAACACACATTAATTAGGAGTAGCTTATGCCATCATTACAAGTTACAATACAAGCTTTCCTGATTTAACACTGATGAATGTTAATGCACAATGCAGGCTGATTACAGATTACCAAATGACATCCTAACCTAATTAGCTGTTATAGCCACAACACAATTCTCTAGTGAGACGACTGGGAACTGATTGTGTGAGATACTGGTAAATTGCATTAATAGAGGTATATTGTAGATGGCATAATGATACAATTTTATTTGCATTTACTAATCTATGTATAATGAGACATAGCTAGGTAAATGTTCTTTGGCTGAGGAGGGAAAATCCTATGCTAAATTATTTCTCTACATTCAACAAACCTAACTTTTCACTTACATTTACATTATATGGAAAAATATTTATAGTAAGGGGACTGTGCTGATATTACTTCACAGGCTTAAGGCACTCAGGAACAGGAGTACCTCTGCCTGACTCTCTCCTGCTCTCCTCACAAGCAGAAGAGGAAAGGCCATGGACAATAAAATCTCTCATTAAAAAAAATGTAAAGCAGGGTTGGCCAAAGCATCTTCCCTGGTCGATTTTTTAAAAAAAATCCAGAATGTTCTCAAGTGACCCGTAAGTATCTTGCAAAGCACTGTTGCCACAGTTCTGACTCTTGGGCCATTTTAAGTCTAGGATGGACCTTTTTAAAAAAAAAAAATAGGAAGTTAACAGGAAATGATTTTCAGACTTCCTGTTGTTAAAAAAAGGCTTCTCCAGGAACTAAAATGGCTGAGCCCCTCCCCCTGCAATAAAAAATGTCAAAAATGACCCATGTCCTCTCAGAAGATATTGGGGGCTTTGATTTTTTTTTTTAAGGGGTGTGTGAGGAGTGGCCCTACAAGGCCTCCTGAGAGATAAGCCATCTCCCTAGCCTCCTACAGTTGCTCATCCCTCCTGTAAAGGCTTGCTTTCCCTTTCTAGATTCAATATTGAAAGCCATACCCAGCTAGGGCTAAAGAAATGATGGGGAACTTCATGTCCATTGGTTGATCCTGGACTGTTGAGTGCTTCTATCTGGTATGCCACACAATACTCTTTCCTTGTGGTATTTGCCTCTGTTCCACAGAATTTGGGCTAAAGAAATGCTAGTTCATATCTTGAACATGACTTGTCCTATAAGAATGTGCTCCAAACTCATTGTTATCTTCCTCTTTTCCTGCCATTTCTAGAGTGTTTCAGCACTCCCTGAGCTTCTCTGGAGTAATACTACTCACCTACCCTGCTTTTCAGTCTGCTCCTGAATTCTCCTTCCCTTCCTGCTGCTGAGGAGAATTGTGGTGCACAAAGCTCCTTCAGTTACATCTAAACTTTTAATGTTGGTTAAAGTTGGAATTTGGTTGGAAAGTGGTAGCTGAATTTTATGACAGTGCATTTTGATTAGGTTTTGTTTGCTATCTTCTATGCGATGGTGGGAGAGATTGCAGAGAAGAGAAATTTTAATTTTGGCCGAATGCTTATTTTGCTGCTGAATAGAATTTTGTTATATTACCTCTAGAAGGGATTTTGCAGACTATTGGGTAAATTTCATAAGGGAGTGGTGCAAAAAACTGAAAGATGAAATTTAGATGGATCTTTGTTTTGCTGCCTGCTTACTTTTGTCTCTGGCCTCAGCCACCACAGGAAGCCAGTCTCCAAGACCTTCCTCTTTGGAAAATGTGCCCCTTTGGCCCCTATGTTATAAAGCAGGGTTTCTCAATTGGGTTTCCATGAAATCCTAGAGTTTCACGAGAGGTTCCTGGGGTTTCAGCAAGAGATCCTGATTGAGGTGGGGGGGATTTATAAAAACTGTAGATGTAATAATTTTTACGTAGAGCCTCCCCGAGTTATGAAAATTATTTCAAGCATCTTCAGGGGTAAACATTTTGAGAAAGGCTGGCCTAATGGAATACTTAATTTAAAAATAACAGAAAGAAACAAAACTATTTGTACTTTAGCCCATGGAAAAAAGTTGTATTGTCTGATTCACTAACTATACCACTGAAATCACAAGCAATTTCATTAAATTCACTTGATTTGGAAGTAATTAAGGAACAGGTTGAGTTTATCATTTATTATACCTGTAGCATGGGAAGCTCCTATCATTCTCCCTCGAATGAGCCCTTCTCGCTTCCCATTTCTGACTAGTTTTACATTCTTTGGAAGGTTTTTGGTTAGGTATACATCTAAGTCTTCTTTCAGATCAGCTAGAATGTGAAAAATAAAGAAAAAAGTCAGCTTATTAGTAATCTATTTCCAATAAAGTTTCAAACAAGTTTGATTTAAAACAGCAAAACAAGCTGGGAACCAAACCATGGGAACCAAACCATCTGACTTAATATTCTTATCAAAAGTCTTTTGTCATAGCAGGCTGACCAAATCCAAGTAGCAAAAGACTCTCTTCTAATGAGGAATAGAAAGAGTTTTTGACGCTCTTGATATACAGGAGTGCAAGATGATGGAAAACCTAATTCTGTCAAAGCCATATCCTTATTGAATCCTTATTCATGAGAATATGAGAACTGCCCCATTTGATTAGACTACAGTCTAATTAGTCCAGACGTCTATCACCAGAAACAATCACAGCTGCCTCTTGGGAGCTCACCAGTTAAACATGAAGGCAGCAGCATTCCTGTATTGTTACTATCCAAAATGGATTTCAACACAGCCAAACATTTGTTAAGAACTGTTATAAAGTCTACCAAAATAGGTGACAGGCCACAAAAGCTTAGTCTGCGATCTTTAAGGTTATATGGGATCTAAATATTTTCCAACTGCTAGCAATATTAATTTCCATGAAAACTTTAAATATGAAATAGCTGATTGCTTCTCTTTACTCATAAAGAACTGGAGTTGAGTCATAATAATTGCCCAAACAGAACCATAGAATCCACGGCAAAATTCATATTAGAATCCAAGTCTCCCGAGAACACACCACACAAAAGCAAGCACCTCCTACCTAATTCACTACTGTCATCCACCAAGATAATTTCATGAAGAAGATGTGATGGCGTACGGTCCAGAACACTATGTACTGTTCGAAGCAAGGCAGAGAATGCTTCATTATAGAAGCAAATTATAATACTAGCAGAGGGTAAATCAGAAGGGTATTTTTTTTCCTTGCACCTAAAAATACAAAACAAAAAGAACAAAGATTATAACATGTTATAACATAACATATAACAAGAAGGATATGGATAAGCTGGAGCAGGTCCAGAGGAAGGCAACCAAAATGGTGAGGCGGCTGGAAGCCATGCTCTATGAGGACAGACTTAGAGAGAAGGTTGAGAGGGGACATGATAGCCATGTTTAAATATTTGAAGGGATGTCATGTCGAGGAGGGAAGGGGCATGTTTTCTCCTGCTCTTGAGACCAGGACAAGGAGCAATGGATACAAGCTGCAGGAGGGGAGATTCCACCTGAACCTCAGGAAGAATTTCCTGACGGTCAGGGCTGTCCGGCAGTGGAACGTGCTGCCGCGGAGTGTGGTGGAGTCTCCTTCATTGGAGGTTTTTAAGTGGAGGCTGGATGGCCACTTGTCGGGAGTGCTTTGAGGGTTTTCCTGCATGGCAGGGGGTTGGACTGGATGGCCCTTGTGGTCTCTTCCAACTCTACATTTCTATGATTCTATGTTTTTTTCTCTGTTATGTTATTAATATTTCACAGATGCTAGATTTATAGAAACAGAAATTCTCCCTCAATTGTGCAGTAAGAACATATTTATAATTCCACCACAGAAACTCTCATAAGCTAAAGTTTAAGAAGAACAGGTTGCTTACCTGTAACTGTGGTTCTTCGAGTGGTCATCTGTGCCCTCGTACATTACGAGGAGCTTTCGTGCCTGCGCGGTAGCATTCAGAAGATTCGAGAGCTTAGTAGCTTGGCGGGAACCCCTCCCCCATGCCGGTACTACGCATGCTCAGCTCACCAAGCAACGGTCACTCCTCAGTTCTTGGTCCGCCAAGAAAAGGGACTGAAAAGAGGGGACGGTTGGGTGGGCACGTATGAGGGCACAGATGACCACTCGAAGAACTACAGTTACAGGTAAGCAACCTGTTCTTCTTCTTCGTGGTCTCTGTGCCTAATACATTAGGAGACTGTGTAGCTTACCAGTAGGATGGTGGGTCAGGTCCTACAGAACAGAAGCCAGCGCAGCACGTCCAAAGCGAGCATCTCGACGGGACCAGCAGTCTAGCCTGTAGTGGCGCACAAAAGTCGATGGCTGGGACCAGGTCACCACACAGCAGAGTTCCTACAGGTCGACTCCCCGTAGGAGGGCTGCAGATGTTGCCACAGCTCTGGTGGAATGAGTCCGAAGGAACGCTGGCGGAGGCCTCTTGGCGAGCTTGTACACCAGCTGGATAGTCTGGGTCACCCATTTGGAAAAACGTTGGGTGGAAACTTTATGGCCTCTTCGATGTCTGCCATAGCACACAAAGAGGTGTGGGGTCTATCAGAAAGAGGCAATCCTGTCCTTGTAGAAGGCCAAGGCCCCACGAACATCCAGGGAGTGAAGGGATTGCTCCAAAGGCGTAGTCGGGCTCGGGTAGAAGGTCGGCAAGATGATGTCTTGGCTGAGGTGGAAATTAGACACCACGTTCGGCAAGAAAGAGATGTCAGGCCGCAGAACCACCTTGACTCTATGGAAAACGAGGTATGGCTCGTCAGACCGTAGGGCAGTCAGCTCTCCCGCCCACCTGGCAGAGGTGACAGCCACCAAGAAGGCAGTTTTCATGGTGAGCAGCCTGTCATATGCGGTCACCATGGGCTCGAAGGGCGATCTCGTTAGCTGCGATAGCACCAACGACAACGACCACGGTGGTAGCGGTGGTGATACCGGCAGACAGAGGTGGTGCAGGCCCTTTATAAACTGCTTCATGGTAGCATGATGAAAGACAGCTGCCGATGGGGACCGTGGAGGTTGGTACGCCACGATCGCAGCAAGGTTAAGCCCTGCTCTAGGAGATGTAGAAGGAAGTGGAGGACGGTAGGCACGTTGACCGACGATACCGGCTTCCATTGCGCTTCAGCGAAGGCAACGAAGCGCCGCCACTTATAGCGATAATTGCGGCGTGTCGACTCCTTCCTGGCCGCAGTCAAGATGTTACCGACGACCGGGTGGTGTAGGGCGATATCCTCCAGGCATGGAGGGCCAGGAGTGGCAGGTCTGGATGAAGCACGAGACCGTTGGAGTGGGAGAGGAGGTCCGGTATCGTGGGGAACCGGAGAATCCGTCTGTGGGCGGCCTGGAACAGGGGGCCGAACCAATGCTGCCTTGACCAGTACGGTGCTACGAGAACGATGTCTGCTCGGTCCACGAGGATCTTGGATATCACTTGGCCCAGGAGGGGGAATGGAGGGAATGCGTAGAGGAATCCCTCGTTCCACCTGAACTGGAAAGCATCGCCGATGGAGTGGCGATCACGACCGGCCTTCGAGCAGTACCAACGACACTTCGCGTTGAGACCGGTGGCGAAGAGGTCGATCGTTGGCTCGCCCCATTGATCCCGAATAATCTGGAACACCTCGGTCAAGAGGGCCGACTTGTGGTGGGTAGTGGTGTCCCTGCTGAGGGCGTCCGCTGTGATGTTCTCCTGCCCGGCCAAGTGAGCTGCCACCGGATGGATTCGGAGCGAGACGCACCAGTCCCAGAGGGCAATGTTGGGGAGGGTAGTCGAATGAGTCCCTCCTTGCCTGTTGACGTAACAGACCGTCGTTGTGTTGTCTGTTAGGATCAACACCGTGCGGCCTGTGACAAGGTGTCGAAATGCCCATAGAGCTTTCGAGATGGCAAGCAGCTCGAGGGCGTTGATGTGGAGGGCGGTCTCGTGATCGATCCACCGGCCACGGACTCTGGGGTCGCCACAGTGCACTCCCCAGCCGTAGAGTGAAGCATCTGTTGTTACCGTGACTTTTGGATTCTGCTCCCGGAATGGCATGCCCAACAAGAGGTGGCTGTAAGACTGCCACCACAGCAGGGACTGGCGCACCTGCTGAGGTAGCTGGAAGTGGCGTGTCTAGTCGTCCAAGAGTGGATCGCAGACTCGAACAAACCAGTGCTGAAGCGGTCATGCGCGAAGCCTGGAGAGGTAGGTCATGGCAGTTGTCGAGGCCATGTACCCAAGGAGTTGTTGAATTCTCCTCGCTGTTACCGTCGGGGCACGGAAGATGGTAGATGCTGCCTGACGAAGCGTCCATGCCCGGTCTATCGGTAGGTACGCCCTCACCGATACTGAGTCCAGGGTCACCCCAATGAAGTCAAGAACCCTCGTGGGCTCGAGATGGGATTTCTTTGGGTTGCCCCGGAGCCCGAAACAGGTGAGAAGAGTAAGTGTCTGATGTATGTCCCTTCAAAGTTTCTGTTTGCAGGACGCCACCAAGAGCCAATTGTCCAGGTAGGGGTAGACCGAGATGCCCTTCGTCCGCAGGAACGATATGACGGGGGCCATGCACTTGGTAAAGACCCTGAGCGCGGTCGAGAGTCCGAATGGTAGCACCCTGTATTGGTAACAGGTGCCGTCGACCGCGAACCATAGGTATCGCCTGTGTTGTGGGCGAATGGGGATGTGGAAGTAAGCATCCCGAAGATCCATGGAGGCGAACCAGTCCCCTTGTCGAAGGGAAGGCAGGATCAAGGGTAGCGTAACCATCTTGAACATCTTGGGGCGGATGTAGTCGTTCACCCCTCTGAGGTCCAGGATGGGCCGCAGGGTTCCGTCCATCTTCGGTACGGTAAAGTACTGTGAGAAGAAGCCGGTGGTCTTGGCTGAGGACGGAAGTTCCTCGATCGCCCTCTTTTGTAGTAGAGACTGAATCTCTTCCAGCAGAGCCGAGCTGGCCAGAGTGGAGTAGTAGACTCCTCACAGTGGAATATCATAAAACTCTATGGCAGTGGTTCTCAACCTGTGGGTCCCCAGATGTTTTTGGACTTCAGCTCCCAGAAGCCCTGAGAATTGACCATAGTGGCTGGGGCTTCTGGGAGCTGAAGTCCACAAACATCTGGGGACCCACAGGTTGAGAACCACTGCTCTATGGCGTAGCCAAGACTGACGACAGTAAGCACCCAAGAGTCCACGGTGACATTCCGCCACTTGGCGAGGTGTCTGGCCAAGCTCAGCTGATTTTCTGGGGCTGCTGGCAGGCTGAAGGTTGCTATCGGTGGCGACCTGCGCAGACGGTCAAAACCGTGACTTCATCCCAGATGAAGACTTCTTAGAAGATGGGCGTCTTCGAAGAGGTCTTTGTGTAGTAGATGAAGTGAATGGCCGGGACGTAGTTGATCGAGGTGACCGCAGTTGGTATGCGGAGGAGGAGGAGGAAGACCTACGCCACGATGGTCGGGAGCCAAAGCTATGGCGAGACCGGGGCAGTTGGTTAATGCCCATCTTCTTGGCCGTTAGTCAGGCCTTGACGAGATGGTCCATAGCCTCATCAGTCGAGGTACGGAACAGTCCCTGGCCGTCAAAGGGGAGGTCCTCGATCCTCTTTCGGTTGTCCTCCTGTAGCCCCGACGAACGCAGCCATGCGTGTCGAAGGGCAACTGCGCCCACCATAACCCTCGAGGCAGCCTCCACGGCATGCCTCGAAGAGGCGATCTGTTGGTTCGAAAGCGCCACCGCTTCGTTGAAGAGCTGTGTGGCGCTTCCGCGGAGTCCTCCGGTAGGTTCGCCAGGAGCAGGGCGAACCAGTCCAGGAGGTTACGGTGGTATGCAGCAAGGCAGGCCATCGTGTTCAAGATTCTGGCCACCAGGGAGGAGGCAGAGTAAAACCTCCGGCCAAAGTTGTCCAGCTTGCGGCCTTCGCAGTCCGGTGGGGTCGTGTGCGCTCTGTTACCACCCTTGGTCTGGGCCGATTCTACCACGATGGAGTTCGGGAACAGATGGCTGAAGAGGAACTCAGTGTCCACCTTCTGGGTGTTGTAAAGATGTTCCAGCCGGTGCGGAATTGGCTGAGCTGAGGCGGGCTTTGCCCACGGGTGTTTCAGGGCATCCAACAGCGTCAGCAGAAATGGCAGCGGTGCAGTGGATGGTGGGTGCGTCTCAAGGTACTGAAAGACGGGATCGTGCACCGCTGGAGCCGGCACCGCTAGCTTCAGCCCGAGGGCCATGGCCATGCGGAGGAGGATTGCGGAGAACTGCCATATGTCCTCCGGTGCCGACCCTGGTCCTGGTTCTTCAAAAGCCAGTGGAGGCAACTCGTGGGAAGACGGAGTCAAGCCTGCTGAGTCAGAATCCGTCTCATAAGATTGTGAGGAAGGGGACAGAGACCTCTCCACCGACTTCTCCACGGATGGTTTGCAGGAGGGAAGGGTCAAGGTCACCATTGGCGTAGCAGACATCACCGGTGCCACCGACAATGTTGTGGTCGGGGTTGGTGTGACTTTGATGGGCACCACCAAGAGCCGAGGGCGGTGAAAGACATGTGTCGTCAACGTAGTAGTACATGTCGCTTGTGCCAAGGTGGCTTCAGGCACAGCACGTGTCACAGTCGATGTTGTTCTCAGGGGAGGTGACACTGCCCTGTAGTGGGATGAGGGCTCCCTAGACCTCCGATGGTGCGAAGAGGGTGATCGGCTAGGTAACCTTTCGTAGTGGGAGCGATAAGCTTCCCTGGAGGGCGAGCGGCATCGTTGCCGAGGTGACCAGTACCGTAGGTCCGGGTGGTACCTATCCCTGTATGACGGGGAGTAGGAGTAGTAGGACCCTGGGTGCTCGCACCAGAGATGCTCCTGGCCGTACCTACCAAGCTAGGAGGCGGAGGTATAGACCGAGTCCTGAGAGTGGACTCTCTCAAGGGACATCTCCCTGTGGCACGGAGATGGAGGCCTGGCTCTCTGCTCGGGAGAGCAGGACTCGCTCCTTCTAGAGGCTCGCTGTTGACTGGGCAAAGGCCAATGTCGGGCCATAGCCTCCTCCCGGTGGTCCACCGATCTACAGTAACTCGGTGGGGTAACCGCAACCGTTAGCTCGGGCGGTTCTGAGGGCAGGACCACCACGGTCTGCTCCTCATCTGACACCTCGAGGACCTCTTGGTGGTCCGAGTGCTCTTCTGGATCCCCAGTGAGCTGGGTAGGTGGGGGTGTCGGGAGGCGAGGCTCCTTAGAAGAGGAGCACCTCTTTTCCTTATTTCTTTTCTTCTTCTCCTTCTCCTTTCCAATGTCTTGGGTAGGTGGACGTTTCCTTTGAGCAGCTGTCAAAGGCTTGGAGAAGGTCGAGGTCTGCGAGCCCGCAGGTGCCCCGTGAGTCGGAGGAGCCGACAGCTTCGAAATCCTCGGTAGCTTCGACGTCGGTACCAAGCCCGGTACTGACGAGGTGGAGGGTGCGGCAGCTGCTGACACTGTCGATGATGGAATGGTCGCTGGCCGTGTCGATTTCTCTGCCATCACAACGCGGGCCTCGGGCAGTTCTTGTGCTCGCAAAGACTCTTCCCAACAATGTGATTTGAGTCTTGCCGAGCAGTTGCGGAGAGTTTGATGGGTAAACTGCCGACAGGCAGGTCACGCCTGGCCTTACCCAAACAGAAAAGGCACTCGTGATGCCCGTCTGACAAAGCGACCTTCTGCCTGCAAGAGACGCAACTTTTAAAAAGCGCCGACATAAACTAAGAAGAAGTCCGAGAGAGAAAAAGAGGGAGAAAAAAAGGGGGGTTCAAATACCAAATCCAGCCTGTAACCCAAAAAACGATAGTCGGAAGCGAAATCCGAGTCAAAAACGAGAAGAAAACACCAAGAGAAGCACAAGCCACTAAGAGAACCTTCTGTTCGCTATGGCGGACAAGAAAGAACTGAGGAGTGACCGTTGCTCGGCGGGCTGAGCATGCGCAGTACCGGCATGGGGGAGGGGTTCCCGCCAAGCTACTAAGCTCTGGAATTTTCCGAACGCTACCACGCAGGTGCAAAAGCTCCTCCTAATGTTTGAGGCACAGAGACCACGAGGAAGAATCCAAATGCCCACTAAATCACTAACAGCTGAAAACACGGGCCTGATATTGAGTTACTGAACAGCACTGATTGCACATTTCTTCACCCACTCTGGGTACAGCTTTCGTAAGATCTGGCCTCAACTAATCCTACCTTCTTTTGTATATTTCCTTCTCCATTGTTTTTGCCTCTAAATTCTATTTCTTCCCATTAATATTTTTTTAGAAGATAAAAAGAATGGAAATTTTAAATACTGGTTCAGTTTGGATGTACAGCCAATTCCCAGTGTATCCATAGACAAGTTCTTCAAAATACAAAACTTCTCAGTTTTGTTTGTCTTTTTCTTCTCCTGCTCTTTTAATTCACAGTTCTTTACCAATTCAAATTTTGATCATCCCTCCACCTCTATATGGACATGCCTGGGATTTTCTGCATGCAGTCATTTGCGCCATTGTTGAGATAACAGCCTGACAGTTCTCTTCCTTTACTTCTCTTCTCTTCCACTACACCATTCAATGAAACCTCTCTACAATTTTTTTCTTAACATCCTTCTACACTCCAAAATCTCTCTTTTCCCTCCTGTTTCAGTCATTTTTCCCTGCTTCATCCTCTCCCTCATGTTCGGCCTTCAAATTTCTCTTTTTATTTGCATCTGTAGAAGTAAGGCTCCTTATATTACAGCTCCAGAACTGCTTGCAACTCTAAGGAAATATAAAACAGAAGGAACACAAGAACAGTTGTGACCCAAAATAGTTTCAGAGAATTTCCCAATTAAAAATGGACTGAAAGGAAAGCACAGATTGAAGGAGAAAAGACCAGAATTTACCACCAAGTACAGTTTCTCTGTCTTCACTAATGTGCTTAGTTTTACATTTTTATCTTTTATTTTAAAGCTCACTTTTAACAAACCATATTTGCTAATTTTTGTGAAGAATTTCCTACCATTGCTTATTAACTATATTTAATAAAGAATGATGCAGAAAGTAAAATAAATGCACAATCTGAATTAATGATTAGATGATCAAATCAGTATATGTGGATTTCATTTCAGTCCGCCATATCCAACATCTGCATCATCCTGCAGATCATTTATTTGAAATAATTTATTTGCTCGAACTTAGCACATTTTTGTATGTTGGTTCTGAGCAATGAATGGCACTGCTGAATTCAGGAAAGTATGCATTTCACTAAAGAACTGTTTTTCCATGCGCATATTAATTCAGGAAATGTAAGTTAGGTTAATTTGTTTTTAAGTGGGAACCATATGAATTTCTCTACTACTGAAAAGGAGACTGGGGCGTCTGAAAAACTCAGAAGGTCATTTAAAAAAAAAGGCTTTGAACTCACATTACAAAGGGATATGCACAGTAGGAGTGTGGTAGGAAATCCTAAATCTCAACATGATAATAATTTCCCAGTTGGTTAATAGCCAAACATCCTATTTGAAGATCTCCAACTATTTGCACCTTTTTTAATAAATTTGAATATACAATTAAAATGAACACACTGGCTTTTCAAGCATCACCAGAATGAAAGGTGCAGCCATTTTTTTTTATCACATGCAAACATACAGGGCAGGTTGTTCTGAAGGGTATGGCTATACTCCTGTCTGGCATTACAAATACAACAAAGATAATTCCTCAACAGAATCCACATCCTGACACATATAAAATTAATTCTTCTATCCCATATTCCCATGGAATCTCTACAGAATATAGCATCTCTCTCTCTTTCCCCCACTTGCTACAATGCTCATTATTCTCTAGAATAAAGGCTAGTGAAACAAAATATTTACACTGGAGGGAAGGGACATGTAAAAACCTACTTTGCATCTCTTGTGTCTGGCACATCTCTGTGATATCCCAACCGGTTACTGATGAGCATATTGAAAGCATGCTTTTGATAGCCCAAGTCTCTCACTTCCTGGTCTTGTTCATTAAAAATCATACCTGAAAACAAAGTGTCAAAATTTACTCCTTAATTCAATATGTGTTTAGAATGATCATTAAGTATTCAACAAATGATATAACCCGATATGAAGAGCTTTCATGGTACTCATTTTCAGGCCCAGGAAAAGACTGATGAGGAACTGTCACTGTTACACAAGACTTCCTAACCCATGAGTGGGAATATCTGTGGCTTTCACAACTATTCTAACTCTCTTTTCTGTCTTTAAAGGGTGGGAAGTAAAGTTTGGACTACTGCTCTTTTGGACTGTAGGAAGCAAACAAGATGTAGGAAGGGCTTCAAAGTGCACAAATGAGTGAGGATTTTGCAAGTGAAGCCTTAATAAAGACAAGTGGCTCCCAGGGATATATCTGGAAATTATTTGGGGGATGGTAGTGGTCTAGTGTGTTTATTCACCACACTCAATTCCTACTAGACATACAACATACCCAGCACTTGTCCCTGTGATAGACTGGAGCACCACAGATCAGGCAGATTCCGATAAACATTTCAAACCTTAGAGGGGACTCGTAACAGAAAAAGCAAAATCACCACGGCAAATGTCTGGTTTTCCGATCACAAGAAAACCAAACTGGATTACTTTATCAGATATTTTGCCTGCAGTTGCCAACAGCTCTAGGCATGTTAGACATATTAAGCTAGGCAAGAAAACAACTGGGTCCATTTCTAATATTTTATTAAACTAGCACACCTGTCTCAATTATCTATGACTTTTGCATTAGATATGCATTCTTTTAATTCTTAAGTTATGGCTGGCACTTGCGGATCCTAGCAAGCCACTGGGTTTAAGGAGCAATGCCATATGTTAATGAGATTCCCATTTTTTCCAGTCCGTAATCACATGGAAAGTCAGAGACAACTCTCAAGATTCTTACAATGTCCTTTCAATAACAATTTAGCCTCTTACTAGTCAGACTTACCCATTTCAGGAGAGAAGTCAGCGTTGCCCCTGACAGGGTCTTGTATAGCATTTTCCAATGGATTCCTGATCTTGTCATATCTGTGCTGAGGTTCAGGCACATGTACTGGTCCATGGACAAAACGAGGATAGAACCTTTTGGGAAATGGCTTCTGAGGTTCAAGCCCCTTGATGGGCACATTCTTGAAAGACTGTGTCTCTTCGCTAAAATTGAAATAAATAAAGAGCAGAAGCGTCCAGGTCACAGATGTGAAGAGGCAGCCATAGCAGAAATAGCGAAGTGTGACACTTCCCATTGTAATCCTAGCATTATTGTTGGCACATTTTCAGTCCCCTAAAGGAAAACCAAAGAAACAAAAATGAGGTTTCCAACTACAATACACTTCTAGTTACTAGTTCCACAAAACATCTATTTTAGAAAACTGCCTATTCCAGCTGAATTTCACATTAGAATATCTGTATCTCAGAATGAAACAATCCTTCCTTCTATCTTCAAGCAAAACTTCCAAATATACTTGAGCTGGGCACAGCCCTCTGTTTTAAGTCTACTAATATTTTTAAAAACAAAAATGGATCACCGACAGATGCAGAGTTTAAGTGAAACATTAACAGCATTTCTGCATCAAATTAACTATAAAGCCAGCACAGCAGAATTTGTAACAGAGATTACACTCTTATGTGGTATGCAAATCTCTCAATAGATGTCTCTATGTGGGCAAGTTTAGATACAAACAAACAAACTTGTCGCTTGATAGAGGGCCAGTATCCACAAGCGAAAGCCCTCTGGAAATCTCTTCATTTCTACCCCATAAGCTTGCATTACATCTGCTTCAACATTAACCATAATTAATGCCACCCAAATTCTCTCCTTACGGTACATAAATCTACTTCAGAATATAGTTAAATTGGATGGTTCACAGCTAATGAGCCAATTGTGTCTCTTAAAGTCAGCAAGCAACCATATGTCCAACACCCAGAAAACTTTCTACTCAGACTATTCTTCACCTCTACCTACGGTCCTCAACACTGCAGCCAAACAGAAAAAGATATAGAGAAAGAACAGCACATACTTCTTGGTAAGCATACTGTCTAGTTCACACTATTATAATACTATGTTTTTAAGAAAGTGAAGGTTAATATAACTAGGCAGTTTAAACATTTACAGACTAACTATTTTAAATACTTATAGTAGAAATCAACACCTAATTTTTAACAGAGGCGTTATTTTGAACTGACCAAAGTCTGGAAATCCACTAATAGTCATTCCACTTCAGTTCATCCCATACAGACAAAACATGATCAAAGGTCTCTCTGGCTCTTTTCAGTGGAAACAGAAGTACAATTCTTCACATCTGGCTGAACCTGTAGCCCATAACATGCCAGGTATGTGCACATGTGTGGTGGTGGTGGTGGTGGTGGTGGTGGGAAGAACACATACCACTGAGATGCTAAATGAGGTCTTAACAGAAATTATGCTCAATAGACAACTGACTGGCCACTGTATGAACAGACTGTTTGACTGGATAGGTCTTGGTCTCCTCCAGCTTATAAGGTAGGGAAATGCAGGAGCTAGACTGATAATTCTTAACCTTTTCTTCACCATGGACCCCCTTTAAATATATTTTGTTGCCAGCGACCACCAAGATTCCTGGGTGCAGAAAAGCAACTTCTGCAGCCCTCATGAGGCTTGCATTTGGGGCTTAGGAACATCCCCTCACCTTTCTTTCTTGGTTAATGGCAGTCCAGGCCCTCCAGACAAGGCCCCCTTGCACACGTGTCCCTGCTCACCAAGCTGCCAGCCAGCCAGCCACTCTGCTTGAGCTTGGTAGCCCCCTCTCTCCCCTTGCTCCTCCCTGCTCACCCTCCTTCCTCTGTGGCTGCCCACCACCACCACTTTGACCCCCATTGTTGGCCTGGCTTTGGGAGCAACAGGAGAGTGAAGCAGGAGCCAGAGGCACACCTGAACCTTTCCCAGCTGGGCTGGAGGATGGGGGCTGGCACTGGTTCCTTCTGGGAGGGTATTCTTCTGCCACTTCACTTATTCAGATGCCTCATCCTGCACCCCGCTCAAAAGCTCCCCTTGTCTGGAGGAGAAAGAAGCCCATTTCTGGAGCTGCAGGGGGAGGGGAGGCTTTGAGGTGGAGGGCAACAGTGCCTACCTCAAATGCCAATCAGCAGCAGCAGTGGCTCTGGCATACTTGCATACTTGGGCAGCTGGGAATTTCTGCATCCCTTCAAGTTGTGCACATGTGACTTAAAGTGGATCCTGTCCTTGAAACAGTCTTGGAGGAAGATCCAAAGCAGGCCTAACATTTCAGAATAGGGTACTGCTCCAAGTGACAGACTTGCTCAAGGGCTGCATCCGCCCCCCATGCAAATCTTGCCAAGAAACCCCTGTGATAGGTTCACCTTAGGGATGCCATAAGTCAGAAATGACTTGAAGGAGCAGAACAATGACAAGAATCAACATCAGAGGTATTAAAGACAAACTAGCTAAACCAAGAAGCAGAAGAATTAATGCTGATCTTGCTAGAACTGAAGTACTTCCTTCTACCTCTCCTAATTTTATTCCAGCTTCTCTCTGTCCTGAAATGCATTTTGCAAACTTGGCATTCTTTCTAATCAGCAAATTGTTATACTGCTGAATTGAACTCCATATAAACTTAGAACTCTCCAAGGTCACCTCCCTGCTTTGAGTTTTTCAAGAAAACTCTTTTAGCCAAAAACAGTGTCTGTGTCATCCAAATCAAACACTTTTACTAGGAATGGGCAAGTGTGATCCTCTGAATGTGTAACATTTAACCCTAACACTCCATCCTACCACTTAAAGGATTCTGACCAATTTTCAGTTAAGAGTCTGAAGTAGAATTAGCACAAAAGGAAAAGCTCTTTGTGAATCATATCTCAACAAGAACTGCATAAACTATTAAGGGGGTAGAGACTGTAACCAGATGGTATATCCTGGAAGAAGGAATGAAATTAAGATTTGAGGATGACTACCACGAGTCATACTTCCTTTGACCTCAACTTCCCACCCAAAGATGTATTACTCAGACCATAGATTAAATAAGCATCTTGTGTAATCCCAAATGTCAGCAATTATTATTACAGAAATACCAGTTTCAGACTACATTGCTATTACCCAAAGACCAGGGTTCAAACTCCTACTCAGCCTGGAAATCCACTGGCTGACCTTAGGGAAGTCACACACTCTCAGCCTCCAAGAAAGGCAAAGGCAATCCCCTCTGAACAAATGTTGCCAAGAAAACTGCATGATAGTTTCACTTTCGGGTCACCATAAGTCAGAAACAACTTGAAGGTATACAACAAAAACTGACTTTTGGTAAACAGATTTATTATAGTCACACATCAATACTAGCTGACTACTGTAAAGACTGAAAAATCTGTGTCACCCGACATAGTCCTTTAAAGGTTTAGTGTCAGAATCATTATTTGTATCTTTCTGGATCCTATTACATTCTGTCCCATTCCCACAACTTTATAAGTACACTTAATGATCTGAGACTTTAATATCACTCTGTAGTGCATCTGAAGAAATGGACTACTATTTACAGAAGCTCATACTAAAATAAAAGCCAGTTAGTCTTCCTCCTCCCCCTTTCTCTTTCTCATAATTTCCTAAGTGACAGCAAAAATGGGACCTGGCACAGAAGCACCTTAAAAAAAAAAAGTGCAAGCTAATTCTTACCCTAACTCTAATGAAAAGACTGTGTTTTCCATTCTAGCCATTATTTCAGCCTATAGATGCCTAATTACTTTTTAAGAAATATTCACAAGTTTCACAGACATGAAAACATGCATGTTTGAGGAAAATACTCCCTCAATATTTTTCCACATCCAAATCAAATGGAAAGAAGGTTCCTTATTAACAAATAAAAATCAGAACAGCTCTATGTCCAAAACAGCTAAAACAGGCTACAAATTGATAACGCAACTATAAAACGAGCTAACCAGCTAAAATATATAGTTCATGCAATCATAAAAGGCCACTGCAGCTTGTATTCTATTGCACAAATATTTTGACAAAGCAAAAGTTGTTTTTAGCATGTACAATAAAAGTACAAGCTAAAGATGTGCCATATAACTCTACAACTGCTGATGGCTTTTTGTTTTAACAAATAAAGAACAAGTATATTGAACCAGCCCTATATATTTTGAGAACTATGAGAGTTCTCACAAGTGAAAGCCACGTGCTATTTCGAAAAGAACAAATAACTTCTTTTCCTCTAGACTTTTCACTAATCTTAACATAACACCAACCATCTAGGTTTCCAGAAAACAAGGAAGCTCATAACTCAAATGGGTGACAAGGCTCTTACTCAGCAGAAGATATCAAGCAGAATTCTAAACACTTTAGGCAACATGTGCATTCCTGTCAGAATTCTAAAGCTCTTATCTTACAAGCACATCAAATTGTACCTCCAATAACCATAAAGAAAAAAAATATTTGAAAAATACAATCAATGTGTATTTAAGGTAGAGAACGGTAAGTCTGCTTTACAAGAAGTAGCCTATTTTTTCTGGTATAACAATTCCTAAGTAATTTCATAAAAAAGGTATGATTTCTTGAAAGACTTTGCAGATTTAGAATTAGCAACATCACCCTCCCTACGTACAGAAATCAAGATTAGGAGTATGATATTCATCAACAGAGAAAAAGAAAGAAGATGCATCTGGAAGACGTTGCACAGTCACTTTTATTAAAAGATATATTGTAGCCACTTTTTAATTAAAGGACATTCTGTAGTCAGTTTTATTAAAAGCTAGCATGCTTATGGGAAACAAATATATACAAAAATATACACGTAAATATAAATTGTCATACTGGTTTAAATATATATAAAACTGAGAAGAGTGAGAAAAGAGGGCATAAGCCTGAGGTATGACCAGAACAGACAAATGATGGTTGCCCATGACATCTGAACAGCCAGTAAAATTGAAGATGGCCTCAAACATTTCCCGCCTCTCCCATGACTTTTCACTGAGCACAGAAGTGAACACCTTACAATGAATGTTTGTAACTGCTAAAGAATAGTGAGTCTACATATTGTGCTAGGGGAATCCTGTTTTCAAATAATCATATCATTTCTTGTGTAATTCTGTACATAATGAAGCTGAAAAGAGAGAACTGCACAAGCCTAAACACCAGGTCAAAACTGATCACGTGTGGACAGGAAGAAATAGCTGAACAGCACTTAAAAGGATCAAGGAACTGGAGATTTCCACTTTGCCCTACTCCTTTCAACTCAATGGAACCATACGAAAACATGCAATAAGTATGCCTGCCAAAGAATTTTCTCATAATCACTTAATAAAGCAAACCAACAAAGATATAAAATTATGTAGAATTCCTTGTGCAGATGTAAATAGATTTAATGGATAATAGCCATGAGCTTTACTTTTTCTCTGGCACTATGCATCCACGAGCAGACTTGAAAAATCCCAAGCACTTCTGTTCTAGAAGTGATATTCATATTTGAGAATTTAAAGATTCCCTCATATATCTGTCTTATATTCAGTAAGGGTCTCTAGGAATTTATAATATGTTTGCAATCATTTAACACAAATTGAAGACCTTGAGCAACTGGCACATTTTCATAACAACTGCCATGCTCCCCCCTATTTCTTAAAAGATGACTCATCATACCTGTAGAATGCACTGAATCCAATTGCTACTCTACACCATAATAAATTCCATTGCTTTGACTAGCTGTTGTAGTTGAGACTAGTGACTAGATTAGGGTCTATGTATAGATTACACAATAATTATTTTGATGGAAATGTTCAGTAATTAAGTATGCAAAGAAACAAGGTACTCCATAGCATTCTATCCACATTTGTAACAAATTTATGTTTATTGGACCAAGATATGGCAAGATCAAAATCTTCACATGGAACTGAAGATATGCATTAAGAGCACTGGACCACTGGCATAAGCATCTGAGAGTATTTTCATGCGCAGAAACTACATTAGTGATCATCTTCCTGCCTCACTGTTGTATTTCATTATTCTCTGCTATGAGACTGCCCAATAGTCTAATACATCTTATATATATAGAAGTCATTGAGGGAGAGAATTACCCAGCTGTCCAGATGTTATCCGAATATATCTCCCAGCATTCCTTACCTTTGCCTTTACTGGCTGGGACAGCAGTCAAAGAACACCTGGAAGGCTACATGTGATTTACAGTTTTTGGACTCTACAAGAGAGATGATGAGACACCCTCCTAATACAACAAGCAGATCATTTTCTCTTGGGTTCCACAGAAAGAGATTTAGAGCAAAACTCCAGATCTAAGACAAGCACATCAGCTCTGTCGTTGTGAAATATATATTGTAACATTGTGATCTTCTATCATCACTACCCAGAGAAAGGGAGGGAGCACTGGGTTTCTGTTGCTTTAATATTTGAAAACAGAAAAATGTAAAGATCACAGAAAAGGCAATCAGAAAATTTTAGCATTGTTACATACTTGAAGGATATTAGTCCTAACATC